>BSQZ01000034.1:770000-1242500 GCA_033239005.1 Lamellibrachia satsuma | reverse complement strand
CTATGTCATTTGTCACATAATGTGGTGTTATGGAGTGGACTGTGAAGGAGTGGAAAATCTGCATATGGTTTACATTTGTAAACCATCTACGTCGGAATATTGCCAATAAACTGTGTTTGTTATTTAATAATTTGGCTTTATAAAGTAATCAATGCAGTAACGTGCTCAAACATTTACGTGCATTTATCGAATTGCGTGACAGAGTGGACATGTTTAGCTTTTTAGTTTTTAAATTTATAAGCGAAAACACTTTATAAATATACAGTAACATTCATGGTATTTTATTTGTGGATTTCGAGTTTGCATCGTGTTAAAAAAAAATTTCATTTTAAGGACACAACCATATATGTAGTTGGTTAACCTGTGGTCAGGTTTGCACTTTGATTTAAAATAGTTCATGCACACATCTATCCTCCTCCAATATACCACGACAGTTAACGCATCGACACATTCAAAAGGAAGGCGAATTATATTATGTTGACCACACATAAAAATGAATAAAGATTGTCGTAGTCCAATACCCGAATAATCATTTAATTTATATATGTATAACAATATTCTAGAATCATTAAATATACAAACCTTCATTTCCTTGGACTCCTCTCAACATACGAAACCTTTGTGTTGGCTTACTTAGACGTCTTTCACAACTTTCTCTCACTTCTGAGATCAACTTAGTTGTATTCTTTATGGCCGATCAAAGTCGTTCTTCTCATTGGCCTTGATGATTGTACAATTATCTCCTTTACCTGTAGACAAATTATGAAGCATACCAGCCAGCAGCAGCCGTCCGTCTTTATGTCATAACAGAACTGGACGTACTTCATCGGCTAGGCCAGGTAGATATCATACACTCCACTGACGTAGTGATCCTGTTTCAGTAGATCGTGGCAGTCGCGGGCTGCCAGACGTTGCTTCAACACCGAGTAAAATTATTTGGATTACAATTGAAAAATACCAACTACTCCTTAAAATTAAACCCTCAACTGATTTAGCATGCAGCCCGCCGCGTACACTTCACGAAGGACCGCAGAGCTTGAAATATTTCAGGTTTGATGGAAGCCAGATTATGAGACCGCAGTTCGGTTCCATATATATGCCTGTTGAGTAGCGGAAGTGTGACACTGTCGCGTAGTGGTCGTGTATAATAAAATATAATTAAACTATAATAGCCAATTAACGTGTTTAATTTACATTCTATTACTGAATGTGTATTGTATACAATACATACGTGTATAATTGCATAGTTACCAAAACAAATAAATAAACAATAACCAAATCCTCGTTAGAATAACTTAATTAAGATAACATAACAATGAAAACGTTTCACATTATCGCTCGATAACGATTCACTTATCACTCGAACGCGATTCACATATCGCTCGATAATGATTCACCTATCACTCGAACGCGATCCACATATCGCTCGAAAACGATTCACCTATCGCGTGCACACGATTCACACACTACTTGTGTAACAGCACCCCTCAACAGTCCATTCTTTCCTGCCGTTTATGTGTCCGTGCTTTCCTTCCGCTCAAATCGACCACGCAGATCGCCCTCCGTTATGCACGTCTCGAATATTCAGCCCGAGCTGGTTCTGCAATTATTACAAGAAAATGACAATAAATGAACAAACAATAATACATTATATAATATATAATAAATTATACAATACGAGCATACAATTACTGATGATGCCTACAAGAAACTTGCCAAGTGGAATTGCATCCCCAGAAATGTAGTGTCCTCCACATAACCCCAAGTACAAACAATATACTCTTCACGGCCATTTTCTCGTAAAGGAGGACAAATCGAAATATCTTGGCCTGATCTGGAAAGACCTGATTGATTATGACAGGCTTGTCCCACTCTAGTCAGAGCCTAGCTGGAGTAGGCCCTACGTCGCTGCCATCCGGAACCCCTACACCAAAACTTACAAATCAAAATTAGAGATGGTCTAAAGACAGGCAACGCAGTATCTGTTAAAACTACATCAATTTTCACCAGCATGTTACGCCACCTGGGCTGCTCACGCACACATACGCACGCGCACATGCACACGCACACGGACACGTGTTTATAAACCTCGGAAAGAGGGAAAACTCGTAACCGGAAGAAGAAGAAGACGAAGAAAAGAAGAAGAAGAAGAATGATAAAATAACGACGATAAGCCCATGTACCGTTAAATAATGCTCGCTTCACCCGCAATATAGTATTTGCGAGCGCCCCTCACCGGCTAACCTATGAACTGGCGCAGGCAGATCTAAAAAATAGCGAGCCAAGCCAGCAAAAAAGTGTGCGACAGTAGGCATATTAAGGAAACTGGGGTGGTTATTATATGCTTGTCTTGAATTTATTAGTTTCAGTAGACGTTTGAAGATAAATTAATAATTTCTGCACATATTGTAGTTGAAATACTATCTAGGCCCCTAATGTAACAAATTAATAAAATTTTGAGTTTTTCATTTATTTCGTTATGTTACAAGATTTTTAAAACAATTTTGTAAGTGTGAAAACATAGCCACACAATGCGATATGATACCCTTTTGAGAAAATCCCCAGAGAAAAAAATGCATACATATAAGCATGACAGTGTCACTGATAATTTTTAATGAATTACGTCTGCTACACGACTGTGAATGAATTAAGCAAAAGTTGAATGACAGCCTAAAGTGGCAGTGTATTTTTGATACAAACCCTTCACCAATCGTAATCCCTTGCTTTGTATAGTTGCCATAGAGCAGGGGTCGGCAACCTGCGGCCCGCGGGCCAACTGCGGCCCGCAAAGCTATTTCATGCGGCCCGCGGACTGATGGCGAGATTATGCGTGGCGGGGCCCGCGCCCGCAATATTGATATATATATATATATATATATATATATATATATATATATATATATATATATATATATATATATATATATATATATATATATATATATATATAAAATAAAAAATAGTATGCCTTATCTAGACTAAATTCTAGACGAGACGTCTAGGCGAGACATATCACATAATGCAACTCGGTAATACCATTTCCACGCGATGAACATATCAAACATTTCTCACTTCCTTAAAACTTTAATTAATTAAGTTTTGCCCACATGCAGACATGGATTTTCTATCTTTTTTGTGTTTGAGTGATAATGTGTTGTTTTTAATAACACTCGTCAACACACGTTAAATCACCGGCATTTCCAGCACCTTCCGTCCCAGGTGAATGTGCAATATTAATAATTCCTGCACTAAACCGAAGTGCCCTGACTAGGTTGGGTTGCCATGCTGTGCCACGTATACGAGCTGAGACATGAGATTAGCGTATTCATGGAGAAGAAGGGTGGAGAAGTACCGGCATTCACTGACCCCTTATGGATCTGCGATTTTGCATTTTAGTCTGCGTCACGGAGCACCTCACTCTGCTGAACGCCCAACTCTAGAGAAGAGAACAACTAATCAATGAACTGTGCCAGTTTGTCTCCCCTTTCGAGACCAGGTTTCGATTGTGGGAAACACAACTGCGGGATGCAAATTACTTCCCGACACTCATAAAAAACAAACTAGCTACTCCGGACATGTAGGCCTTCGTAGCATTCATTGAGCTGCTGAGACGGGAGTTTGCTGACCGATTGACAGTCTCAGGGCTCGCAACAGGGAGTGAAAAATGAAGATGAACTTCGTGTAATGCAAGCCATCAACGCATCTAACAGACGGACACTTGGATGACGAGCTGAGGCTCGGAGTGTCAAGTCTGCAGCCAGATGTGGGATACTTGGTGGCGCAGCAACTCTAGCATCAACATCTCTAGCATCTGGCGTCAGTGTCACACGGGTCAACATGGAATCAGCGGCATGCCAAGAACACGGAACATGAATAATGTGTGTTTTTGAACAGCATATAGTGACCATCAAACTGTTGTTCAAAATCAGACCTATTTACAACAGCAACGTATGTATGTTGCATGCATATATATATATATATATATATATATATATATATATATATATATATATATATATATATATATATATATATATATATATATATATATATATATATTGTAGTGTTACAAGAAAGATAATATCCTTATGTGCGCGCGTGCGTGCGTGCTTCCGTGTGCGTGCGGGTATGTGTGGCCCGCTGACCTATTCCAAGTAACTAATTTGGCCCTCCGTTCAAAAAGGTTGCCGAACCCTGCCATAGAGTTACATCATTAATCACCCCCCCCCATGATATTTACTAACGAATGTTCTATTTATCTATGTGATAGCTGCCTACATGTGGCTCCTCGATTGTGACTATCAAAGTCTTAGAGGAGTCTCCTGACCCTATTTGTTTGTTTACCTTAATATATGCCATGTTTACTTACAACCATATACACCTGTATTATTTAAAATTATAAGTTAACATGGATATATATATATATATATGTATTTTGTGTGGGTCAAATAAAACATTTCTTCTTCTTCTAAAGCGCGTTAATGCGCCAAACTGCAGTGTTGTAAGTGTTGTAGTTTTTCTAAAATAGTAAATTAAGCATAATTTCCTGGTTGTTAGTAATAATAGAAATGTCAATATATACGCGTATCATGCTCGAAATATGACATTTGTCACTAGCGTTTTACGTTATTGTTGACCAAACATAATGGTCATTTGTAATATTGACATGGCCCCTTAATTTGCCGCCACAGTGGCCCCTGAATATGTATCTGTAACGTGTTCTCGTCTACGGTATCAGGTTACGACAGCCATCTGACAAACACGTGGCAGGGCGGGTTTACTGTAATTTTTATTAGCCCGTTATCCTGCTTGTAAAGTCATGTACCTCTCTAGTTATAGCAGGGAGACAAGTTGTGTGTAAACGGATTGATGAGGAAAGTAAGCGAGTGCGGACGAATAGGTCAGCCTCCTAGAAAAGGTTATATCAGAACAAACTGTCCCAGTGGAAGACTACAACTATATTAACGATGCCTGCTGACCCGTCCAGATAGCGGACGGTACAACTATATTATTAACGATGTCGGCTGACCCGTCCAAGGATAGAGTAGCCAAGACGTAGAAGCGCAGTCTAGAATGCGAACAGTGTCCAAATATATATTTGTGTGGGTTAACCTGGGATGACCAGAATAGTGGTCCACGACTGAGACTGCTCCGTTGACTTATAAGGACATGCCCTCCCTTCTGGGAGGACTAATCATGACGGTGCCTGGCGTATAAATGGACGCCAAAAATACAAATAGTCAGTTTTAGTTTAGTCTTGGTGGAAGAGCGTTAGAATGAGTGGTAGCTTGGTCTTGATGGAAGAGAGTTAGTTTAAGTTTAGCCTCGATGGAAGAGTGCTTAGTTTTAGTTTGGTCTTGTTGGAAGAGTGTTTAGTTTTAGTTTAATCTTGATGGAAGAGCGTTAGAATGAGTTTTAGTTAGTCAGTTCTGGTGGGCGTACGACTACGTACGTCATCATGTAGTCTTAGACAACAGAAATGATTGTCTATGTATGTAACTGTATCATCTTTTATCTGGTTAAAGTCATAACGAGTTTACCTGGAATCTTCTGAGTGAAGTGAGTTCTTTCTATTACCGTGGTTATTGATGTCATTAAGCTAACCCTGAACGCAGTAGGGGGGACGCTTGTGACTAGGTAACTAACGGTATAGACGTAAGAAATGAAACACTCACTTATGTAAAATCAGCTTGTTTATGTAACAACATCAGAAAGACAGCTGAATTTTATAGTGGCGAGCGCGCCAGTTGACAATAATCAGACGGAGGAGTGTCACTGAATTTTATAGTGACGAGTGCGCCATTCAAACTTAAAACAGGACATTAATTTGTATCACAAGATACATGGCGAGCGCGAACAACTGTTGTTATACGGACAGCAAACACGTCCGACGATCCTTGGATGGACAGGTGGCCGACATTCCGACCCCGACGTCACGGCTCCGACGGCTACTGCGACCGTCAGCAGATGACGGCTTGGCCGGCCGTAATAAGTGTCCTACGGTAGTACACAGGCAGCCTTGCAGTGGACCTGCCCGTCACCGTTCACCGTGCTTATTATTTGTGAGTACAGCCGCATCTTTCGTATTCTGTCGGACATTCATGCAAACCGTTGCTGGCTGCCCCGTACTGCAGCTATCCCAAGCAGAAAGCGGGCCTCACTACAGCCATAAATACCCTCCATCGGAGAGGCTAGCCTGAGCTCAGATGCGACCGACAGCCTGCCGCTCGACGCAACGGAGCCCGCGCCCAGGAAATCTGCACCCGACGACGATGGCTGCCGACGAGGGAACGTATCAAAACAGCCCGGACACGGCGATCCCCGAACGCCACGACGTTGCGCAAGGACGAGAGGTGACAAAAGGACTTGATGAATAAACATTTGTGTGTATGTTTTAAGGACAAATCTGTGTGAGGACGTCTACGGTATGTTGCTGGTTTATTTTAAAGTGATTTTTCACGGTAATTGTTCAAAACTGATTTGGGATTACGGGAAATAGATAAACAGGATGCGTGGATTAATGTTATAAATATTGATATTCATAAATACAGTGCCAGTGGAGAACAAGTAGCCAGATCAACCTCTGGAATTAATTACAGATTTGAATAAGCTAGGCTATGTTATGACCACTGTAGTATTTATTGAAGTCAAGATTGTGAACATGACTTAAATGAATGTAACGAGCGCCAACCCAAAACGTATATTTGTCGAGTTGTATTGTTGGGAGAATAGTACAAGTTTGGATTAAGTAGAGTGGATGAAGAGACTGTTAAACTGATAAGTGACGTTGTAATTCTAGTCCAACTTGACAATACATTTTTAGATATTTGTTTGGTGAGATGTTTTCATGGAGGTAGAGTTGTTATATAAATAAGTGGAACAACTTAGGACGGCTATGTGTTGGAGGAGTCATATACTTTGTGGCAGGTTGATCTAAACTCGCGGGAAGCGATAAATCATCCTCGGTGGGGATATTTTCCTCTCTCCAAAGCTTCACATTGATATGCTCCCTCAACCTTTATAATTTTTCCTGGGATGTCTCTTTTTTTAAAATGATTTTCTAAATTACAATTGTTGTATATGCATCTTAACGTGTGACATTGATACTGCATTCTTAATTGTAATGGGAAGTTTTGATGGCCAATTTATATGGTGCTTTTGTGAATGCATGTGTGCTAGCCTCATGGGCTTGATCATTTCGAAATCAAGTAAGTTATCCGTTTACCGATATTGATCTGCCAGTGGGTCTTATGGGTAAGTTTTATTTATTAAAATGGCTCTGATTTACTAAGTAGTTGACGTACTTCGAATCAGTCCCTGCGAACACTCCGGTCGAGTTAGCTTGAGATTCTTCGTCAACAAAGTTTATTATCCATGTGAAGTTGTGAGACAGCACTCAGATTTTGATCTGCCGGTCAACAGCAACATATACGTGTTATCGATGCAAGCCTAAGAATATACGTTGTTCGGACCAATATGTGTGCACAGCATGTTGGCTTTAGGGAACTTCGTATTAACTTCACGGCACCAGGCATCAGGGTTTGCCGGCATCAACCATTGATGGTGATGGTCCGAGGTGGATATGTCGTGCAGCAACAAAGTGATTGCAACACTGTTGCACGGACGATTAACGAAAGCATTACTCTAGTCTCTAGCATTACGCTACGCTAGTAGGGTTTAATTTAGTCCCTGGCTATGGATGGCCAAACTCATGAATGCTGAGTGACAGATAGATCATAAGGATATGTCTAATTGATACGATATGTATCAGGTATTTCGTCCAACGAGGTGTTGTTGCAAACACAGTTGGCTCCGACGGTTTTGGGAATTAATTAATAATTTCTCAAATTCGCTCTTGCGTATGCGGGAATATCTATGATGATTGAATAGTGATGGGCTTAATTGTTGAGTGACGTACATGTCACTTATTTATGTTTAAGTTGGTACCTCAAAGTATTTTTGTTCAACAAATAGTGCTGCAAACGGTTTGGAGTTTTATATCCATCCGCCTAGCGTATGCGGGAATCCTTTTGAAGGTTATATTGTTGGAAGTAGATTAGCCGACAGACTGACACGTTGTATGGGTCTGTCTAATAGATACAAGATGTATCAGGACATGCTGCAACGACTGCACTGTCTGAATTTTTAGTCAACTTGTTTGGTTGATTGCTTATAATAGTTAGGTGTGTTATATATACACAAATTATCTTAAAGTGGTTGATTTGCAGTGTGGTTTGCTTAACTGCTGTCAAATTGCACTTTTGTCAGCTATGAATCTTTCCCACAGAAGCCTATAATCTCGCCTACTTTCTTGCAGTCGCGATGCTAAGTTAGTATGGTCTATCATGGCTTGTTGATGTTGTGTTTGTTGAAACGCTATTTTGGGAACTATGTTTCTTGAGATGTTTTATTGTGGCACACTTTGTGTTCTCTTAGCTCTGCTTATATTCTAACTATTGTGTGCTTTATACTTACCTCTGTGTCTTCATTGAGGTAGTGTTGTGTGTTAAGTGTGTTTTCAGCACACCACTTATATGATGTATTGCGGTTTTCAGCCGTTCTTTTTGCATATCTTTTCCTTGTATCATTACGGTTTTATCGTTGTTCACGACTGTATATTTGCTTGCTAAGTATATTGTTTTTGATGTGACATGACTTTAGTTTCGACTGTTTTCTCCCATTGTTTAGTTAATTCATAGTAATTAACTCAGGGGTAGGGGAGGAGTGTAAAGTCATGTACCTCTCTAGTTATAGCAGGGAGACAAGTTGTGTGTAAACGGATTGATGAGGAAAGTAAGCGAGTGCGGACGAATAGGTCAGCCTCCTAGAAAAGGTTATATCAGAACAAACTGTCCCAGTGGAAGACTACAACTATATTAACGATGCCTGCTGACCCGTCCAGATAGCGGACGGTACAACTATATTATTAACGATGTCGACTGACCCGTCCAAGGACAGAATAGCCAAGACGTAGAAGCGCAGTCTAGAATGCGAACAGTGTCCAAATATATATTTGTGTGGGTTAGCCTGGGATGACCAGAATAGTGGTCCACGACTGAGACTGCTCCGTTGACTTATAAGGACATGCCCTCCCTTCTGGGAGGACTGATCATGACTGTGCCTGGCGTATAAATGGACGCCAAAAATACAGATAGTCAGTTTTAGTTTAGTCTTGGTGGAAGAGCGTTAGAATGAGTGGTAGCTTGGTCTTGATGGAAGAGAGTTAGTTTAAGTTTAGCCTCGATGGAAGAGTGTTTAGTTTTAGTTTGGTCTTGTTGGAAGAGTGTTTAGTTTTAGTTTAATCTTGATGGAAGAGCGTTAGAATAAGTTTTAGTTAGTCAGTTCTGGTGGGCCTACGATTACGTACGTCATCATGTAGTCTTAGACAACAGAAATGATTGTCTATGTATGTAACTGTATCATCTTTTATCTGATTAAAGTCATAACGAGTTTACCTGGAATCTTCTGAGTGAAGTGAGTTCTTTCTATTACCGTGGTTATTGATGTCATTAAGCTAACCCTGAACGCAGTAGGGGGGACGCTTGTGACTAGGTAACTAACGGTATAGACGTAAGAAATGAAACACTCACTTATGTAAAATCAGCTTGTTTATGTAACAACATCAGAAAGACAGCTGAATTTTATATGCTGGGTCACCAGGTCACAGATATGTTGCCATTTCCGTTAGCGTCAAAGGCACAATAAACAACGTTAGCGCTTATATTTGGTGGTTTAAGTACATGCTTTAGCTAGGTAGATGTAATACTGATGTGTACTGGCATCACAGTAACCAAACGTTATGTTCCGCCTTCACGGCGAACGAATATAGCAGCTCTAGGCTCGAACATCGCAGCGCACGCGGTCGTTACTTGGCCTATGGAAACAGCGAAAGCTGTTCTTGGAATTTAAAGGGATTTCCAAAAGAATTTATTTTTTAATGGATGGATTGGCAAAATATGACCTTAGTGTCGGGCGATGATTTTGTTGTGGTTGGACGTTTAGTTCAGTATATCCTAGTATATTATGAAAAAAAAAATAATAGATCAACTGACACGTTAGCCACCCCAGCTACCTTAAAAGCGTCTCCTCGAATCTGTGTTTTTGTTTATCTCATTTCAAATTAATTTTGCCAAAAAATCAGTATTCATTGTTATTGCTAGCTTATGTGTGCAACTTTTGTATGTAGTTTTTGTGAAATCGCCATACAAACCATTAAATTATTTAATGCTTGGTCAAACATTAATTAGTAAGTGAAAATGGAATCGCTGAAAACATACGAATTTTACTATTGGTAAAATGTCGTACATTTGTCGTAGAGGTCTATGACCAGCGATAGGATTAAAGTCCCGCCCTTGTTTGACATTGACCCGCACAGCGTTTATCACTTTGGATATCCACTATTTTGAGTTTTACTAGGTCTAACGATTGAAGTAAATTCTTTCGATGTTTTGAAAAAATATATTTTTTTATTAAATCGACTGCGGGTGATGCATAAACCATTCACACACTACACACCCGGACATCAACGAACCGGATTTGCGATAAGCTAAATCAGTTGAGTGAGCAGTTTTAAGACAGTATGTGCTTGATGCTTAGCAGCTGGGAGCAAAGTGAAACCGGGTACGGAAAGTCATTCACACAAGTGCACGTTACTTGAAACCGACGAATTCTGCAAGTGTAAAACTTAGGAACTCACCCGAACAAGTTGTTCCTTTCGGTTGCTTTGTCATCAACATACTAACTAAAAGCGATGCTATAATTTATATCCAGAGTAAAATAGCTGGCGTATATTCAGATCCGTATAGTTATTGTCTAACTGTTTACAAACCATTGTACTATGAACATTTAAAAATTACTTTTTATGCCCAACATTTAAAAATTGAAGTGTTGTTACTGCAAATTGTTGAAGTCCTTGTCGTTTGCCTGGCGTACTACATACATTTTCCAAATAAAACCAGCGAAAACATTGTGACACAGTGTTGGTAGAAAGGGTATAAATATCAAGTACCCGACCAGGAAGTTCACTGCGAATTACTCAGGCTGTCGAACAAGACGACGTGTGCTGATTCAGTTGCATATTGTTGTTTCACGGCGACGACGTAGTCAACTTTACTCCACAGCAATGCGTGCATATGTGAACACAGTTTCTCTGGCGGCGGTATGTGTTATCGCATGTATCGTAAACCTTGCACCAGTAGTGTCCGAGTGTACCAGGAGACACGACGACGTCAGTGTGCTCACGGCGATGGTTACTCGCCTTCAACACTCGATGGATCAGCTTAGTTACTCAGTGGAACATCAACTGGTACATTTGACGGAACTCGAAGATACCTTGGCGAAACAAAATGAGTGTATGTATTGTTTGATTACTACTACTGCTAGTGATAATCCTTTCGCTGATCCTTCCACTGCTGCCAATACACAGATGGTTCGCAAAGACAGAGTTTCACAAAGTGTTATACATTATAGTACATTGCTCAGAAAACTGCCATCTATAGTTGTTATTAGCCACTTTGCGAATGTCACGTTCCTGAGATGAGATGCATGTCTCTCTTTGTTGGTGTAACAAATTTATGAAACAAATGGCGGTACTACGTTATTCTGTTTGTTTTCCGCGTAAGACCGACTAGATTAATCACCCTTGAATATGTACGTTTTGCCGACAGAAAATCAAGAACCTGGTCAGTTAGAGGACGAAATATTAACAAATGTAGGTTTTCCAATGGTGGCCATTTTGAAACAAATCTAATATGGCAGCCATAAAGGCATGACGGCAAATGAGAACATTGTTCCTTCTAATTCCTTACACCACACCGTTTCCAAAATGGCATAAGTTTTTAATATCCAAAATTATCAAAGAAATACTCAATATGGACTTAGCGAACATGACGGAATATCAGCCGAGGAACGAAGTTGTGAATTCGCTACAGACGTGCGATGTTGCTTATAGACGTGTCCTATATAAATGAATTGCTGTATTCAAGCTGCGATGTGATAAATCATGGACAACGTGTTCCTTTGTGGCTCTAGGTGAGAACAATTAGTAAAACTTCCGTTTTCTCTTGTGTTCACACTGAACCGAAATATTGTCAAGTCTTTTTAAAATTTGCCACGAAAAGTGAAACTGTTCGCTCGAAGCACAGTTGAAATCTTCCACGTGACCGATAAACAGGTGACGCATAAAATTATAGTCTCCCTACCAACTCATCAACACTATTCCCCACTGGCCACGATGGGGAGGTTCAGCACGCCAAGCGTGTAACGTGTTGTGATGAAATACGTCACCAAGATGTGTGGACTTTTCCTGGGGATTCCCCACAGCTTCTACGGACTATACGTTCATAACGTGTACAAGCGGTGCTACTCGTATGCTACAAGTTGTAAATCCGTTGTCATTTTCTCGCGTTCATACTGCTAGAAAAGTTTTGATACACTACTCAACCTTTCTAACGTCACTGTGAGACATTGGAAGTAGCTAGATGAGTGGGTAATCTGGTAAAATGGTAACATCTGGAAAATGGTAAAATCGGGTATAATAGTAAAATCTCAAATCATTCGATGCAAAAGTTTCGCTTCCGAAACTGCGCGTTCTTACTCAACGTAAGACCGATGTCAAACTCGCCACATTTAAGTTTTCACGTGTTACTTACTTTCTACGAGATATTGACCCACCAGTATCGAGTTACTGACCCACCAGTATTGAGTTATTGACCCACCAGTGTCGAGTTAATGTCATTGTTGAGTTTTCACGTTACTTCCGTTGTACGATTTATTGGCCCATCAGTGTTGAGTTCCTGAACCAATTAACTTGTAACAATTGCGACGTGTACAGGTAGATCACACATTCTACGCGTACCCTTTACAAGTTTGGCGTGATGACCCACATCCAAAATTATCCCCTTATATCCTACCTAACATGTTGACCCATTTGTGTAACTTAACGGTTATTGCTATCAAAGTGTGTCATTATCACTGTCAATCTTATTCGTGGACTCAATTGTCTCGTCGATGTTGTTCTTGGGGGATGAGTTTGTATTTTTCAATTTAATCCAATTAATTTTATTTAGTGTTAAAGCGACTTGTGCCTGCCCGTGACTGCTACGAACTACAGAAGGACGGTAATGCAGTTAGTGGCGTCTATGAGATCTACCTGGACAAGGCGAGTAAGTATGTCCAGGTCTACTGTGACATGGAGACGGACGGCGGCGGCTGGCTGGTACGTAAATGCTTCATAATTTGTCTAGAGGAAAAGGAGATAATTGTACAACCATAAAGGCCATATTATATTTAGCAATTCTGGAAATATTGTTAGAAATATTTAAATTAGATGATTACTCGGGCTGTCGGAATCCTTAGTAATATCAACTGAATGTAATTCGTCTTCATTGGAAATATGGCGATGCGTTGACTGTAACAGTTGGAGGAGGAAATAGGTGTGTACAAACTATTTTAAATCAGTATACAATTCACAATTTAATCAACTTCGTATGTATAGGTATATAATGCATTATCGATCGATAAAATAGTTGGCGCCTATCCGTCAGCTGACCGTCAGCCGACAAAAAGTGTGATCGGCGGTTGAACAAACACATTCCGACACACCGTGTATAGTGTGCTTGTGACGTTAAGTCATTGAGATAGTCGTTGCCTGAAAATATACAGGTTAACACTACACAACATGTCATTTCTACAACATAAATAACAATCACAAAGCAACAACGCCGTTAATAATAATAATAATATATTTTATGTGGTAAAGATCCAAAATTGCTCGTGTCGCTTCACAACATATTAAAACACATAACATAAAATTGCAAAATAACAAATAAATGCATTTAAAATACTACTAGTAATAAGAATTATTTTAAATGCAGCAATAAAATAGTGTAGAATTACTAAATAAGGAAATAGCTAAATAAATATATTAGCTGCTAGTAATAAGAATATAAAACATATTAACATAGCACAATAATTAAAAATTATAGAAATAATACTAGTAGATAAATAAATAAATATATATGTATGATTAATAATAATAATAAATAATTTAATAACTTAGTAAAATATTTTTATAAAGTAATAGTTTAAGTGATGAAAAAGAATTGGTAAAATAACATCAACTTCAACGAATTTACTAAAAACAACATCACCAACGACACAAGAACAATGACAACATAACGCTATTGAGTTTCCCTGAAACGTAGACTACTCACACACACGCGCGCGCGCGCGGACACACACACACACACACACACACACACACACACACACACACATCTATATACCCATAAACTAGTTATATTTTGCATGGACGTGTTCGTTGTCACGTGTAGGTGTTCCAGCGACGACAGGACGGCTCCGTCGACTTCTACCGCGACTGGGCCGACTACAAGGAAGGATTCGGCGACGTGTCCGGTGAATTCTGGCTTGGTGGGTGAAATACATAACATTAAACTGCAGTGATAAGATATTTGATTAATTTTGGTTGTTTGTTTTTCTGATCATGGTATCCTACTGGAGAAAAAAATGCATATTAGAAAATCATCGATTACATTAAGAACGCTTAGTGTATATAATTTATTATATAGAAATATAAATGTAATATCGCATGAGTTGATATTTGATGTAATTATTACATTATATGAAATATTAAGAAGCTCTTTCTAAAATAGTTAAGTCGTTTAGGTCAAATTAATTGTAAAGTAGTTTACGTTTCAGGGAAACTCATTAGCATTATGTTGTCATTGTTATTGCGTCTTTGGTGATGTTACTGGTAAAGGCGGTGTTATTTTGTGATTGTTATTTATTTTGTAGAAACGACATGTTGTGCAATGGTAACCTATATATTTTCAGGCAACGACTATCTGCATGACTTAACATCAGAAACACACTACACACTAAGAATCGACATGGAAGACTTCGAGAACAACACCAGATATGCTGTTTACTCCAAATTCACGGTAGCTTCTGAAGCCGACAAGTACAAATTATCACTTGGGGTGTACAACGGAACGGCAGGTGATTAGTCTACATATGTATGTACTACCACATACATGCATATACAGGTCCGTGTGTACATGGACTGTGTTTTGTGTTATTAAGCATCCGTGTTGGTCAAAACACGACACTTCGCGACGACGTCGCATGTACGAAGACGGTGATATGTCGCAACAAACATGTATCTTTCCTTTGCCACATTCTTCACTCGTATATGGATTGAAATTGCCCAATTGTTCGAAACGGCAGCAACATAACTCGAACCCCGGGGGCTCTATGCAGTCTTCCGTTGCGATACTCCACACATCCCCTTCCCCAATAGTCCTGCAGGGATAGACACGCATACGCGCACACGCACGCACGCACGCACGCACGCACGCACGCACGCACGCACGCACGCACGCACGCACACACACACACACACACACACACACACACACATACAATCTCACTGTCGATACGTTATATTACATATATCGTCGACATTAAAGTAACGAAACAATGGTTGGTACAAATATGTCATGCCTTTACGTTATGATACAGTGTACGATTATCGTTGTTTGAAACGACACTATTTATGATGCAGGAGATTCGCTTACGAGTGCAGCTGGCAACTCATTCAGCACGAAGGACCGCGACAGTGACGTGGCCAGCCAGCATTGTGCTCAACTGTTCAAGGGAGCCTGGTGGTACAAAACATGTCACCTTGCCAACTTGAATGGGTTGTACCTCGGAGGACCTCACACGTCATACGCCGACGGCATCGAGTGGTCGACCTGGCATAACTATCACTACTCACTCAAGAAAGTCGACATGAAACTGAGACCGTAGCAAAAATCAGTTCTGAGATTCGAAATACCGCCGACCAGATAATCACAACATGGCGTATCCAGGATCTGGCAAGGGGGCAAGCCTAGTCTCCCGTGCTACCATGTAGCGGCGCAACGGACACATAGATTAAGCCAAAGTGTTTAGAAAATCAGATAATATACTATTCCAGTTGCATATAAATAAATATATATATATATATATATATATATATATATATATATATATATATATATATATATATATATATATATATGAGCCACTGAAATCACTAACGACAGACAGACACGTATGAAAGGGAGTTTTCTTAGTTAGAAACGATGTCGCTGAAGTCGAATACTCGACGGTGTCAAAATAAATGGTAATCCATGATTGAACTGTCTGAAACACTCCGTGACGTATGTATAGCTGCTTTCACACCCATAGAAAATAAAACGGTTCAGTTAAACTGTTTTAGTTAAAACTGTTTAGTTTGTAAATTGTGAGCGTTCACATATGCCATAGCTTGGCCGTTTTAAGGAGGAAGTTTGTACGTGCACATGCGCAAGCCAGCATAACAACAATGGCCGACAATGCTGTACGATTATCGCTGTTAAAGATGTCAGTTTCACGTAGAAGTCACTCGAGAACACCCTTCTAGATCGGCCTGCACCCGATCACCCCCCCCCCACAACTCCAGTAACTGCCTAACTTCGCCATCGTCCCAATTCTCGCGACGCTATGGTCTTTCTTTAGCCTTAACGCCTTTGTGTGTCTCGGTGGAAGACATGCCGCCAAATTTATGCTTACGTTGTAACAGGAAGCGGCGAGGCGCGAGATCGAATTCGAATGTCTGTGACGTACTTAAACCGTTTTAGCTAATACGCTTGCATTCACACACTGCACATTGTGGCCTCATCTATGTTTGGCATCTGTTCTGTCAGACGCTGCAGGGTCTGGGCACAGCATTACCAGTGTCAAGTGACATGTCACCAACCACTGACATGTGTACCAGAACACACACGCATGCATGCACACATGTATGCATGCATGTATACATACACATACACGCACATGCACACACTCACAGTCACACATGCACACACACATTCACGCATGCACACACAGAGTCACGCATGCACACACACACACACACACACACACACACACACACACACACACACACACACACACACACACACACACACACACACACACACACACACACACACACACACACACACACACACACACACACACACACACACACACACACACACACACACACACACACACACACACACACACACACACACACACACACACACACACACACACACACACACACACACACACACACACACACACACACACACACACACACACACACACACACACACACACACACACACACACACACACACACACACACACACACACACACACACACACACACACACACACACACACACACACACACACACACACACACACACACACACACACACACACACACACACACACACACACACACACACACACACACACACACACACACACACACACACACACACACACACACACACACACACACACACACACACACACACACACACACACACACACACACACACACACACACACACACACACACACACACACACACACACACACACACACACACACACACACACACACACACACACACACACACACACACACACACACACACACACACACACACACACACACACACACACACACACACACACACACACACACACACACACACACACACACACACACACACACACACACACACACACACACACACACACACACACACACACACACACACACACACACACACACACACACACACACACACACACACACACACACACACACACACACACACACACACACACACACACACACACACACACACACACACACACACACACACACACACACACACACACACACACACACACACACACACACACACACACACACACACACACACACACACACACACACACACACACACACACACACACACACACACACACACACACACACACACACATGCACACATGCAAACATGCACACATACATACTCGATCGGAATAGGAATACTATTAACGATTAACGATTAACAAAGAAAAAATATTTATACAGAATTTCAAGTAAAACAATATGGATTTGAACGATAAATTGATGCAGGTCTGCCGTTGTGATACGTCTGCTTTGAGAGTGCCACATGAGAAGTGAGCCTACCATTGGTTTGATGTTCCACTGTCCCGTCGGGTCTATCGTGTGGAGTTTGTACAAGAGGCGCAAACAGCGTCCAGTGTCCAGCAGGGCCTGCAGTGGACAACAGACATGGCACATTCCCTAAAGACACTGATTGTTGTAAATGGATGATCACAGTGCTGTCAAACGGAGGAATAAAAAATGTTGGCATACTGCAGGATTTGTTAAACTTTAAGGCATTTTTATCATTGGTGGTCTAATGGTGTGATAGTCTGATGGATTGATAGTCTGATGGTCAGTTGGTCCTATGGTCTGGTACTATACAGAGGTATTCTTACATGCTTGGATTCTGCAAGTAAGATACAAGGCTTGTTCCAGGTTCCTCACAGATAGGCCAATATTTATAAAATATCTCTGTGTAATGTCAGAATATATTCAGTGTATATAACAATGTTACTGCAGACACCTACCCGGGCCTTCAGTTCGGTGGTGCTTGCTGCCAAGAGATGAGCACTTGCCAGTTGAAGCAGAATCGTGTCTGCCATCGTCCTACACATGCACACACAGGTAATACGCAGCTTCCTTACAACACAAACACAATACTGGGACAGACAGCACTTAGACTACATTATAAAAACTTTAGCCTAAATCAATGGCAACTGATGATTGTAAGGTGACCCGGTAACATAGACTACACAGAAGATGACTATCAGTGAAATGAAATTGTCCGATACTATCTCAGTGTGACATGTGGCAGACTACCTAGAAGGTCACACTGCGGCCAAAGGCCGGTATATAGGAGCAACTTGTGCCCCAATTGATCAGATGACACTGTGTCACATAACAATGCACAGCTAAATTATGTGTGTGTTTAGATAAGCGACATCTCCAGACACTGTCACCAAAATCTTGATTCGTGCAACCCCTATTTTAGCTTTCATAAAAGGTCATGATGAGTGCTGTTGGTCGCTGATTGGCCACTGCTTCAAAATGGCCGCTAACTGTCAGTCAAATGGTAACCAGCCCCAATTCGACCGACACAATCGTAACCACAAATCGGCCATGTGAGGGTGTTTGCACAACCAATTTTTGCACCACAATATCATGCAACACGGGGTCAGCTGATAAACTGGACAGTCAATCGTTAAGGTAAATCAGTCATTAGACTATACCTAAAATTATAATTATACATATTTACCAAGACGCACTAGAGAAGACATTACGACATAGACTAACTAGACTCTGACGGTGTGACCTAGACTATATAGATGATCTCACATAGTGATTTATGGGTACACTAAGACAAGAAGTTGTGACCTACTTGGTGAGGTCAACCCACTTCTGTTCCATGGGGGAGTAAACGGGGGTTTCTCGGGTGACCTCTTCCATGACCTGGTGACACATAAATTCAGTTAAAGGTCCTTCCTCAAGAAAATGTTTACACTTGTCTCGTTTTAGAATAATTTCTTGAAAAATTAAACCTATATACCATCAACTATAACATGCTAGCGTGTTTGTACAAATGTATTATTTAATTTTGACGAAATCTTCGGATAAACTATTCATTTAGTTTTGACCGGATCTGGTCAAAATTCAGCAAATAAATGGCTCAACATAATACACATATGAACATTAATTAATCTGATTTCAAGACATCTTGTGCTTCCATTTAGTAATAATAGACTTTTCCCCCTGCACGGATCTTCAACCCACCCTGACGATGGACCCCTTCCTTTTCTTCTCTCTCTCCACCTGTCGTTTGTGCTCCACGTAGAGCTCAAACATCTCCAGCATCAGCTCTACCATGTCCAGTTTGAGGACAGTTGTGTCTCACTGCTGGCTCGGGCACACATTCCGCATCTGTGACATCAAACATAAGGGTAACAATAAGGACAGTCACCAGTGGAAACAAACACAATGGACTCTGCTTATTAGAATCACTTCAGGCTAGAGCAGTTTGACTGTTTGATTTACTTAACTGGCGCATTTTAATAGAGTTGGAATATGGAATGATTCCGTCCCAATCAATATCTGATTCCACTAAGCGAATGATCCTGTTATCCGTGGTTGTTATCACCAATGGTGATAACAATTGTATTTACAATGGTGATAACAATGATAATGATGACAAAGATGTTGACAATGACTGCTGCTGCTGTGACAACAAACATAGCAACAACAACAACAACAACAAAGTCCCTAGGATAGCGATGACTCCCATCAGAGCTACTCACATCCGTGACATCCAACAAACTCTGGAAGTTGTACAGCTGAGCCTCACAGATGGCGAGAGCTTCCTCCAGACATTGAAGAGCCTGCAGCAAAGTCTCAGTGACAGTCAAAAATGATAACATATACCACAACACCTATTCTACAACACATATCACACTACTCACTGACACATTCATAATTACATGTAACATTAAAGGTCCTTCAATTGGACTTTTCCACTTGTCTCATTTCAGACTCATTTTGTGAAAATTTAACTGTTCTAGTTTCCAGTATGACTCATTTGTGAAAATGTATTATTTAGTTTTATTGATCGAACTTAATTGATAAATTATTCTACAAAGATTTACAAATTCATTATGTGCCAAACAAAAAAGATAACAGCAATTTTGTGTTTTTGACGTGTCAAGTCGTCAACAATTCCACCCAACCTCAATGTAATAGTCATGCTTCTCTGTTGCCAGTGCTGCCCCCTGCTGGTGTGCCAGCATGATGAAGAGTTGCACTTCTTCCTTTAAACATTCGACTGTATTGCGGTAATAGCCAAGACTATGCAGCTTGTTGGCAGCTTCCCGGAGTTTCTGTAGACAATCAACATTATTACTAAACAATGATCCTTTATATAAGCATATAACGTATATAAACAATATTCAGAGATACTACAAATTATATATATATATATATATATATATATATATACATATATATATATACCTATATATATATATACATATATATATATATATATATATATATATATATATATATATATATATATATATATATATTACATCAAAAGAAAATAAAAAGAAAATAAATCTGTAAATAAAGCTGCTTCCACAATTCAGCTTTTTGCCTCATTCTAGAATCATTTCATAAAAAGTAAAACTTAGTATCAACTACTAAAGCTAGTTGATTTGTACAAATTTGTCATTTAGTTAGATGAAATCGATGGACAAACAATTAAATTATTTTTGACCTGGTCTGGTCAAAATTCAGTGAAAAAAGGGCAAAAGTTGTCTGGCACTATATACTACAACATAAAGCTATTCACACTTTACAAGATACCAGATATAACAATAAAATCAATTCTTTCAAAAAAGCAATTTTCATTAAACTGACTACACATATTACTAAGCTATTCACACACTACATAATACTTAAACTATTCACACACTGCGTGTATTACTTAAACTATTCACACAGTACAAATTTGAACATCAACGAACCTGATTCATGATGGGCTAAATGATTTGTGGAGGAACCATTAACATGCATATCATTGACACTGTAGTAATACATAACATGATCAACAGGTCAACTTGTGTTTATCTCCTCTGTACTACATGATATTTACTATAATCAGTATTGTTACCAATGTAAGGATTTAATATATATATATAGGATTTAATGAAAGTTTTAGTGAGAATTCTGAAAGATTAGCATGATAAAAAAAATTATTTTTATAATTAAAAACATCTTAATGTGACAAATAATGAAAAGACTTCGACTTTTGTGAGACAGTATTGACGACTTTCATTTATGCTCAGTCGTGCAATTGATGGCTAACTGAAGAAAGACCCTTTCATTGTGGACTTCCTGTCTTACATAAACAAAAGAAAAATTGACAGAGATAGGATTGGTGTCCAACACAACTGTGGTGGATATTAACTCGGGGCTTCTGAGTGAAAACATCTGTGAAGGAAATTGCCTCTGGCTTCAATGTGCAGATCAATGAATGAAGGTGTGAAATTTCAGCATTACCAAATCAAAATGAAACCACATCATGTTATGCAAGCCACCAACATTGCATGTGTCTGATATTAAGCTTCTTAAAAAAATTTGTGGCAGAAATACCCTAGGTTTTCACCTGTCTGGCCTGGGGCTGTGGAATAATTTCTATGACATAATTTTGGTACGATATCATTACTGAACAATTACATGTTAGCTATGGTGCATTTGGAAGAATACTAAACTATATTTCCACCCATCCCTCATTTATTATAGGTTGGCATATTTGCATTGATTAAATAAACTACTATCTACCCCTCAAATTGTGAAATTCCTGGTAAATTTATCACATTTAAAATCAAGAAACAATGTTCAGCATAAGAAACTACAAATAAAAATTGGTATTTGCTGAGTACTGTAGTATCCATGGCGTGTCTTCGAAGATTCATCAGTTGCCGCAAGTTTTAGTTGTTCTATAGTATTGGAATATTCCACTTTGGGAATTATATGTTTTTAACATATTTGAGACCTTTGGTAGAGTTCTTCCTTAAATTGTACTTCGTAATTATCCTGTGCCAATGTGATAGCTATGCCAAGAGGCAAGTGATTAAGACCTACTGATTGTGTTCTTTTTATAGGCACAATAACCAGTTGAGACAGTCACCATTGTTAGGCAATTAGCATTCCCACTTGGAGAATGGTTGGGTCATCCATTGCCTGTCCATCAAATCAGAGAACACCAGTGAGATATAGCTGTCAATCACACTGTCGGGGGAGGGTCTTGTACCCAGAGAGGGAAACATTATTAGCAAAATGTTGCCATTTGCAAATATATAGCAAATATTTATTCATTTTGTTTATTTACTTGAGTAATGTGAATGTCTGACGAATTATGAAAGCTGACATTAATGCACAATTAACATTGGAACAATATATAATGACAAAAGTACACAAATTGTTATTACATAGTATGACTGAAATGGTCACCAGTCAAACTGTGTAATTCCAGTCATTTCGCGTAATGACTGAAATGTTCAGTCATTTCGCGAAATGCCTGAGTGAAACAGTCATTTCGCGTAATGCCTAAACATGTCACTCTTTACGCGAAATGACTGGTTACGCAGATTGACTGTAACATATACAAAATAACGCTCGATTTTATGTGACATTATGTTACATATACGCAAATGCACATTTGCAATGACGCAACAAGTCGTAAACTACAATCGTGTTGCCCAACCAACATGCCACTCCGTACTGTCCATATTGAATTTAAATAAAGTTAATTGTGTCATTGGTGATATGCTGAGTGGCGCCACTGTCAGGGAGTTTGGAGTTTGCATGAGGAGATGAGTGGCGGCACGTAGCGAGTAGGCTGTGAATTTGAGCTAACGGTGCTGATTGGTGTATGCAACGATGTCATGTGATCTGCCCATGTGACAGTTGTTTTATCGGTGGGAAATTTCGAAGTTTGGTTTCGACTACTTACTATCTTCGATCCGTCTACTCCGCACAGCCCCTTAGTGGGTTAACACACATCGTAATAAACCAGGTAACAACCGGTTGAATCTACATTTTACAACTATCAATAAGCAAACCGTTGCAGTTGTGCCCTGAACTTCATTTCACGAAACGGCCAGATTGCCCAACACCACATTTGCCGCCCGTGTGGTGGCTCGAGTCGCGGATGGTTCGGCCAATGACGGGTTCGGCCCACCTGACTGAAATCCGCGTCAGTATTGAATTCAGGGACGAACTCAAAGGCGGGCAGGACAGCGGAAAAGGCGGGCAAGAATTCATACGATTTTTGCGCACCCGCTTTCCATGCGTTATTGTTGTCGTTTCCTAGGGCTAGGCTAGACTAGTCCTAGGCTAGGGCTACGCTATAGAGTATCGTGCGTACGTCTGTGCATTAATTGTGATTTCTTTTATCAACATTTGAACAACTATAAAATAAAGGCTAAATAACAAATATACATGTGTAGTTAAAATTTTACAGATCTATTAATTGTGCAAATACTAAAAGGTTAAATGGGTTATCAACAACTGGCCCTTTGAATGCAATCAATGTCAATGACAAAATATGAACGTATAATATATGAATAGAACATATTATATACAGTGCTCGAAGAAAATTTACATACAAAATATTTTAACATTTTGTTTTTATTGTTTACATTTTGGCATTGTCAATTGATTGATATGTGAAATTAGCCAACAAACCACATGAATAATATCAACTAATAAACAACTGTATTTTATTAACACAAATGAAAATAATTCTGATGATAATTTCATCAATGACAAAACATGAATGACATAGAATATACGAATGGACCGTATTATAAAGAGTCACTATCAGTGCTTGAAGAAAATCTACAAATAAAAATACATTAAAAAATCAAGACAATAAAACCTGGTAAGCAAAGAAGTAATTTAATATAATGTATGGCTTCTTACTGAAATTTGGAAGGTGCTTTTCTTGGTCTTTACCTCTGACAAAGGCAACAAAACCATTGCATATCTCTGGTAAAAGGGGTTTTACAACATCTCTGATGATACCACTTGCTACACTGGTCACAAGCTACCATGTCACCAAAACAATGGCATGAAAGCTCTATTGAAAATCTGTCCCATGTCCAAAAGCTGTGAGTAGTTATCAAAGAATTAGGAACATCTACTCAACTACTCAATTAAAAACGGAACAATGAACAAACAAATTTAGTACATTAGTGTTGTTTCACTGTAAACTAAACATGGAAGTTATATAATCGGACAGCAATAAACAGTGTTAACAAGTCATCAGTTTTCTCTTAAATTTCAAGTGAACTGGTTCAATAGGAAAATTCAGATCCAATGAACTACTCGCACTGACACACATACTGAGCTCAAACCAAATTCTTATCAGTTAGAGCAAACATAATTAAAAGACTAGCAAAACCTCCAAATTCCTCACTCTGATGTGTGGTAACCGTGTTCATTTACCAGGCCTGGGTCAATTACATTACAGTGTATTCTGTTACTATTACTTTGTTTCCTTTATATTACACCCTGAAGGCAAAGTAATATATTACAATTACATATGAATCTATAACTATTAATTTTTCCATCCAACTATTTGGTTGTCTTACACATTGTCTTTGTAATAAGCCAGCATTAATCCAAATTGTAATAGAAATGTAATAACTCAATTACTATTACATTGCCTTATATTACTATTACATTGTGTTCTGTTCCATCTATTACTATTACTTGAAAAAAATGTATGTAATCATTACAATTACAATGTAATTGACCCCAGGCCTATCAGTAACAATGGTGTCCCATGAAAAACTTTACCATTAGCCAAGTGATTACATCAACCGATTTAAATCAATCAACTCACATTGTCATCAAGTTCAGTGTTTATAATTTGGTATTATGTATTTAAATTATTGTTGAATACCTTTTTAATTTAATGACTAAACCAGCTGACTGCCTAAAGTTGGGTCTCATTATCAAAAATAACAAACATAATAAGTACAATCGTCCACGGAGCCCATTTCCCAGTTAGGATAGGCAAGTCAAAAGTCAAATTCATTTCACACATTTACCCCCTGTGTGGGATCTTTTACTTCCCCTGGCATAGACCGTATTAGGTAATAGACACCAGGTAGAAAGGACCAACAGCTTTTAGTGTCTCTTCAAAAAGACACAAGCAAATTGGGTTTACATTGTGACCTTTGCAATAAAATATTTGAAAACTGCCCTGTAATTTGTATCTTTGGATAGGACAATGTCTTAGCTTCTTTTTAAGACCAATACCAATACTTTAGCACCATTAGGGCTAAAGTTATGTCTATGTATTAAGAGGTAATGCAACATTGTTTGCTATTTTTTAATAATTAATATGCAATAACTCTATAAAACTATTTCACTCACAAGTCTAAAATTTGGCATATAGGTAAATTTTATTAAAATTGGAGGGGATTGAGGATATTTTAAAATCTACTTTGGTTGATTTCATGTTGAACAACTCGCAAGCATTGTCTCATGAGACAGAAACTGTCCCACATAAATATGAGAGGCACGGTAGTGTAGTGGTTAGCACATCTGCATCATATGCAAGAGTTCTGGGTTCAGGCATTAAAAAAGATAATTAGACAGCTATCTGTTTAATTTGAATGTTTAGTCTCGAATTTCATGCTGGATGCCAAGGTAGATATTCATAAACATTAAAATTGTTGTTTACAAGTTAAAAATTCACATTTGGCATGTCTAGATATAGTTTATTCTACAGATACAGTTTATACTACATATATAGTTTTATGCTACAGATGTAGTTAACATGATTTTATGATAACAGTTATCACTAGTTGTACCTTTAAGCACTAATCCACAAGTGTACATAGACAATCTGAGACCATGGCACCAGGCAATCTTTCAAGGCTCAAGTCATATCATAATTCCTTGTATTATTTGAGTTGCAGGATGTCTGACAATATCATTGTGGCCATTCGGGTGAGACCCTTTATCTCAAGGTGGGTATTATTTCGTTTAGTAAGAGTATTCGTAAATACAGTGCACTTTGCTTCATAGAATCAAGCACAATAGAATCAGTTATTGAATAAAATCAAAATGGCTGGGACGCCATCATTCCTTACTCCCACTGCTTTAAAATGTGCCGCTTAATAGAATCAGGTTCACCAAGTTAGTAGAATTAGATACATTGTAGTGTAAAAAACAGGTTTTCCTGGAAACACCCCATTGGCATTATTCAACACGAAAAACTGAACATTGTAGTGCGAAAAATCATGTTTTGTTTCTTGTTTGTTTTCTCCACTGGCCTTTTGTCTTGTTCAGTTCTTGAACCAGCTTCATGCTTCATGCATTTGTAGGGAGAGAAATTCTTCCTTGTGCTGGACCGTAGAACAGTCCAATCAGATCACTCAACTGAATGGCGATGGAAAGCATCTGGCAGTTCATGTCTTTGGTAAGTTTCTCACCCGGTGGTTAGTTTTGTTATATACATATCCTGCAATAATATATTTTATTACCTTTACGAACCATTGACATTCAGTTGACTTGATTTATGCACAAGCTGTGCATTTATTTTTGGAAGCGTAATGATTTGAACTATTAAGCGTACAAGCCCTAATTAGCGTACACCCCCTTTTTAATCAACAGTATCCATAATTATTGTAAACTGACTAAAGTACAACAATTGAAAAGTGTCGCCACCTGGTGTTAAACAATTGGCATCACTTTTCAGTTTTTCTACACTAGTCACTAAATGACACCACTAGTGTTAAACAGTTACATTATTGTCTAGAGAAACACATTTTGCTGTACGCTTATAAGAACAGATTCCTTTATATTTTTCCTTGGCCCAATTATTTTTCAAACGTACTGTGTGCTTGTTAGGTAGAATACGGTATGTCACATTTGTACATGATTTAATATACAGTGTTATGTAAATTGTAACCAGTGTTGGCTCCATTTACACAAAATTTTACAATTACTGTTCATTTTTCATTACAATTACATTTCTGTCACCTTTAATTATTTCTAATTACACCTTTCAAGTCTATTAAGTTAATATATATAATAATTTGTTAATTATATGGCATGTGCATTGTTGAATTTGGTTATTTTGTATATGATTGATACAAATGTGTGTTATACCTGGTAGCTCTTTTGATAGACTTGTTGAGTAGAGTTTATGATTTGAAAACATAGTGTCATTAATTGTAACTGTTGCACTTACAGGAAAGAAATAATTTACAATTACTGTATAGTTCCCAATAGACGCAGTGGGTGTGAGTGCAATGGCTTGGCTGTGTGTCTATTAGTTTCTCATAACTTAAGTGGCACAACTTTGCCACACAAACTGTCAAGGGTGGTGGGTGAATGCAATAACTTCACGCATGTCACGTATGTGCTTTGTACATCAGGCAACACTTAGCAAAGATGCAGCTATAGTGCATCTACCAACCCAAACGGTGCTCGATTGACACACAACGAGAATGCATAAGACAGACACTAAGATTGTCCTGTTAGCGTTTAGAAACCTAGAAAGAAAAACAACAATCAGTTGATGTTACATGGATTGGTAGCATTATTTGAGCTGTGATTTAAATAATGGATTATCCATAAATGTCCCAAACATCATCTAGGATCCTAGCCATTAATTTATTTGATGATCAAACTGTATATTGTTTGATTAAAGACGCGTATCACAACTATATACAGTCCAGTCCACGTTTGTCGGACAACAGCCTAGGCCTAGTTTAGTAAAATCTTTTTAAGATCTTCCTTTAAAAATGTCAAAGATCTTTCAAGACCTTTAAGACATAAGAATCAATTTAAATATTATGGGGTATTTCGTTGTGTCAGAACTCGCTGTTGAGGGTAACAAAGCTGAGCAGTGACTTAGGTGTCTATGATCCCCTGTGTGTTGCCTACAGATCGTGTCTATGATCCCCTGTGTGTTGCCTACAGATTGTGTCTACGATCCCCTGTGTGTTGCCTACAGATTGTGTCTATGATCCCCTGTGTGTTGCCTACAGATCGTGTCTATGATCCCCTGTGTGTTGCCTACAGATCGTGTCTATGACCAAGTAAGCAGCACAGAGGAAGTTTACAATGATACGGCAGCTCCTATTGTCGAGGCAGCGATGCACGGTTTCCATGGTAAGTATGAGTGGTCATGGCCAGCTTTGTACGCATCCTGGAAAACATGACATTTTTAAATAAAAGTTTGACGCCTTGAATGTATTGGAATTTCCATGTAATCAGCCATAAAATACTAGTAATCATTGAATGTTTAATTATCGTATATGATAACTTGCGATAAAACATCAATAATTTAGCTTTGTAAAATAACCAACTGGTGGCCTGTTTAAATGTGCCAATATTGTGTGTAGCATTCAATCCAAGCTGACAAGATTATATGCAACATATAATGCCCCAGAAATTTATTTCCATTGGTCCTGTAATGTCCTGGAATTTACTTTTTAAGAAAATTATATGAACCCTCTATGGATATTCTGATGTGAATTCATTCATGCAGGTTAAAAAGTTTATTTCTTGTCGTAATGTTTGTTAATATGAAACATCCATGGCTGGCCCATAATAATTTATTATTGTAATTGGGCATTTTATAAAAGTAACTTCCAAATTGTTGTTATCATCTGACAAAGTGGTAGGAACCATTTTTAGTGATCAGGTTTGATGGAGGTTTGCCACGTGATGACACATCGTATCAGACTTTTGAAATCCATGACTTTTTTGCCAGGGACATTATTTGCCTATGGACAGACGTCATCGGGGAAAACACACACAATGACGGGAGACAAGGACTGCCCAGGAATTGTTCAGCTTGCTGTCGAAGACATCTTTAATACGATTGAAAATGTACAGTTTCGCTACGTAACTCTCTACAGAACTGAAATAACAGAATTTGCCAATTTAAATAGTAGAATTAAATATATTGGCTGGGATAGAATCCTTCCTTATTCTCATTGTATTAAAATGCGCCTCTTTAATGAAACAGCCGTTTAATAGAATCAAAATTGCTCTACGCCGAAGTAGTTCTGTTCACCAGAGTCCATGGTATTATAATGGTCCTTTTTTATTACCTCTTAAATCATTGGTTTTATTACTACTGCTAATCATAGAACTCGTTGACATAATTCTCGATGTTTTAAGTTAACACTGACTAAGTATTCTTTATGATAATTAAAGAAGATATTAACAAATGTTCCTGGGAATAATATAACTGAACATTGTATGTCACCGGTAGCTGCCTTGATTTTATTGTTTGTGCTACATGTGGAGGATTATATTCTGACTTCACTGTGAAACATTCATTTGTCCATTCATCATTCATCTTCCTTCTCTGCCAAATTCTGACCTGTGAAAAATAATTTTATAGTTTGTACGATGATCTCACAGGAACTAAATAAAAAATGTGTACAATTACCTGGCATGTAGTAGTGGACACTAGATACAGGTTAAAGAAATCTGTGAAACGAGGTAGGCGAAAAAATCGAATTGAGGAGCTGAGGCCTTTAATGCATGAGTTCACATTTTTGTGAACTCATTCTTTTTGCCCCTTCGTCATTTGGTTGTTGCTTTCAGAGTCCGGAGCGGGAGTTCCTCATCCGAGTGTCGTACCTTGAGATCTATCAGGAGAACGTGGTCGATCTGCTGGGAAATCTTGCCAAACACCTCGACATCAAGGAGAACTATGTACGTTGATGTGTTCAGTTGTTCGTTCAGTGATGCATCTTTTACCTTCCCTATTCTCTGCAGGCCTAGTAGCTGGCCCATTAAGGGCGATCGCATAACATCACAAAGTCCAAAAAATCATAGCATTATATATTTTTGGCTGGTGGCTGGGTCGTCGCCACGTTTCATGAGACAAATCAATCAAAACCTGGCTGGGGCAAATTTCCTCCACAGTGTTGTGTCAAATGCATATTCCTGACCAATTCTGTTAATGGTATTGCTACAAAAAAATTATACAATCCGTCTATCTTTTGTCAGATATTGTTATTCACTGTATATTTTAAATATCTATGCATCTGGAATTGTTTATACAAAAAATATTTCAATGAATCTTGAGTTAACTCAAGCAGATCTTATATGTTTTATTTTAATTGCTTTAATAATATTTTTAGACATGGTTAAATGTTGTGTTTTTCTAGCATGGGACGGTATTTGTGGAAAACCTTAAGGAGAACGTTGCGACCAGTGTCGAAGAAGTGATGACAGAAATGAAGAAGGCGGAAGGTTTGTCACTACTGAAAGTCTTTGAAATGTTCAATCATGTTATGTTTGTACATACTTTAACTTATGAAGTTGTCATATTTTTACTGGAAACCATTATTTACAAAGATGGCCAAGGAACTAAGAGCCATTCCAACTCCATCGTTACAAATCTTCTATTTTGATGAGCACAATCAGAGTGATTGGCACTGCGATGATTACAATAGCCTGCCCTATTCATTTGGGTAAGCAGAAATACAGATAATCCAGTATTTTGTTTTTGCATACACGCATTGTTGTCCTGTTTTTGTTAGCCTAGCAATCATTACAATGAAAAGGTCATAGTGACATTCGGCTGTGTTCTGACATTCATACCTGTTGGCAAAGGAGTCTTAACACAGTTATGAAAGTTACGTCTTTCACTCTGTGCCTGGTGATTTGTTTATACTTGAGAACCATTTACCACCCTCCTTGTTATTTTTATAGAAAGTCTGCCTCTGCATCATGGCTAGATAACAGCATGATGTCTGGAAAGTTTGACTGTTCCAGAATTGGTTACCCACACTATGTGGAGTGCAGTAGCGTAGTTGTTACAATAGACTTTCCATCGAGAATCCTCTTGCTGCCAATTGTGTTCACTCAACATTGCCTCACTCGGCTGTAAAAATTAGTACCTGGCAAGAGACAGTGATGGATATATATATGAACTTTGTGCAATAATTGTAGTGTGGCTGAATGCCTCCCATAGATGTAGAGTTGGAATTAGAATGAACAGGTCTGCCAAGGGGTAATGTAATGATCCTTAAGCAGTTGTCAGGACTAGATACTATGCTGTAAAATAACTTTACTCCTGCAATATGTCTAGTCTAATGCTATTATTTTGTTCTAGCAGGAGTGGTGTAGCAAATCCTTGGCTCACCTTCTTCCTGTCTCCACACATGCATTTCTATGTATTTCTTTCAGCCATGGGAAATACCTTTCTTATTTTACAGTTAACAGACATATCGGTGCTACAAAGATGAACGAACGAAGCAGTCGGTCACACACGATCTTCCGTGTGGTGAGTAGATTTCTTGTGACAGTTCAGTTTAATCTCAAAATTGCAAAAACAGATACCAGGATTTTCTTTGAATGGTTTGTGTTATACAAGATTTTACGCAGTGGAAAGTTTTCTAAATATTTGTGCTACTCTTCATGTTTTTTAAATTAATAAAACAGTTAGTAATTTTTAGATAAAAATTTGTTATAGTGTTTGTTAATCAGTTCAGAACATAAACAGTCATCGAATGTTTCACTTTGTGGTCTGTGTTATTTGTCCTGCAATAAAATAGCTCCAGTTTCTAAGCAAATTCCACATATTACTAGAGTTTCACCTTGGATACATAGACATGAGTTGTTTGTCCAAAAAAATATGGAATAAAAAACCGAATTTGGCATTGTTATTAATTCCAGTTTTTTTCTGGTTTCTAGCATATTTATCTGGCATAAGACCATCTATTTAAAATAAACAAATGTGGCGGTACAGTGATCCAGGTGTTGGTGATAATGGAGTAACATAGGAATTAACATGTATTGAAATAGGTTGAAGAGTGTTTATGTTAGAAGCCGACAAACCATGACAATAGTTTGTTACAAACCAAGACAGTTCTTTTGAAATGCAAAAATGAGCCACAATGGTTTGATGCATGATTCATTAAAATTACCTGACTATTCGCTGATCAGTAACTGTTCATTTACAAAAATAAACGGTATTTTTACTAAATATAACACAGATGCTTGGGTTGTGTTTTGTCAATACTTTTTACATGTATTTTACATGTGTGTACACCTGAATAAAGTGACATTCTCTCTTTGCTGTCTACAATATGGAATACATGTAAATGAAGTTCATTTTGATGCCACAGATAATTGAGAGTCATCTACGAACGGAGGAGTCAGCGAAATCAGATGACGTTGATGACGCGGTCATGGTAGCACATCTGGTATGACACATCTGTCATGGACTAGGGTTCTAGTAGAATGCTGTAGTAATGTTATGCAATTATTTTAATTAATATAATTAACAGACGGTATTGATTTAATATTAAAAAGATGGTCAATAAAAATGGGAACGATTCCAAATACATCTGCATCATTTATATTGAACGGGTCACAATGTATATTAAAAGTTGCTTGTCTGTATCAAACCAATCAATGGAATTCGTGGTATGAACTGTTAGAAGTTTCCTAGAATATGTAATAGAAGTATTGTAATATTGTAAATCTAGTTACACAGTTATTCTTGTACATTTGTTGAAATAACTTTTGACAAAATTATGTAAAACCAAAATGAATAATAATGCAATCATTGAATGAAGAACAATTTTGACCTGATCTGATTTGAATGTGCTAACGGGCAGATTATCAAAACAGTAGAAATATTTTGTATTGAAATGATATGAGACACTTTTCAGGCATTTTTGGTGAAAAAAACTGGTGGACCCACAGAGCCAATGGTCTTGATATATAAAAACCCAAATGGGCACAGCAACAGCTTCTGCCAAAATGTTCTGATAATGGAAGAAACAGCATGAATGCCTTGTCTAGGCAGATACCGGCGCTATATAAGACCCCCAAATTGTTATTATTATAGAGGTTGCATGCTTTAAAATTGTCTTCATTTGTGTTCATCTTAGCGTATTCATCTTAGCGTATTCATCCTTCTTGAGTTGCTGATTTTTGTGCTATAGCCAAAATGAGGTCGTAAATGTTCAATGCTCTGTAGCAGTGCTGTGTTTCAGAACTTTGTTGATCTGGCCGGCAGTGAGAATGCCAAACAGGCGGGGGCGAGTGGACAGCGACTGGCCGAGTCCGGCGCCATCAACAAGAGTCTCTTCAGTCTCAGTCTCGTTATTGGACAACTCAGTACCGGATCTATGTACGTGGTGTTGTTCTGATTAATCGATTTTGTCAATGATTGATTGGTTCATGCTTCCAATCAGTTAATTGATCACAAACTTGTGTGATCAATGACCATTTTTTATTATATTAAAAATTAATGCTGAATTCCATCACTCCTGTTCCATGAGTTACCTGGGTGTTTCTTTCACATTCCACGACCTATTTGGGCAATGGAAGAGAGAAGACTGGTGTGATTGGCTGTTCTGCCGCGTCCCTGTTCTGCTACGGTGTCAAAAAACATTGGGCACTGTTGATACTGCCCATGAACAATTTCCCACAATAGCCGTCCGCTAACCAATTATATATTATTGATCCCTGGGATTACTGCTCCTTCGTGTTAAAGGAAATTCCTTCATTTTTGTCCCATGTGTTAATATTCCTTTATTTTTCCACAAATATTCCTTTATATTTTTTATGGCAAGAAACTCATTTTAAGGGTTGTGTAATACTCCTGGGTCATTCCATATGAAATCAACCAACAAAATTCTTGACCCCTCCGATTTTAATGACCTTTGGCACACATGTTGGACCTGTTGTGATATTTACCTATGCCAAATTTCAGGCTTCAGTAAAATAGTTTTAGAGGTGTTGCATACCCGGTATTAAAGAAAAAAAATTGGCACATGGCAGTTGAGACAATTTTTTATTGGAGGTCACTGACGTTGACCTTTAACCTGATATACCCAAAATGAGTAAACCCCGGTTTTGGTCAAATTTGATCACTATCAAGATCATTGTATCAACAAGTTTCATAAAAAAATTAAGAGTGGCACCTTTATAAGATCTTGAGATGCAGCGATTTTAAGTGAGTTGGTTGGCTATTCTCACACAGTTTCGCATTACAGCTTAACACATGTACAATAAAATGTAAAATGCCATGAATGTGCAGAATTCCGTTATTTGCACCCAGCAAATTGTAAAAAAATTCTTAAATTGTCACCAAGGAAGTACTAGATTGTGAATCTTGCACATGGAATGAGCTATTGCCTTTGAGTCACACTGTGTTGTTCCTGACCGGTGGAAAGCCATCAGCCCTGAACAGGAGGCAGGTTTCTAGTGCTTTTTAGCATGCCTTTAAAAACCTGGAAAATGTTGAATATTTACTGCAAAGAAACACAATTGTCATGGTAACAATTTTCCTATTTTCAGGTTCGTGAATTATCGGAACTCGCGTCTGACGAGAATTCTGCAGAATGCCCTCGGCGGAAATTCAAAGACAGCCATCATATGTACCATCAGTCCTGCGTCACTTGATCAGTCCATCTCTACGCTCAGGGTAAAAACACCACAGACAAGATGATTGGCCTGTTGGCGATTTTTAAATTTATTGAATAAATAATTAGATCAGGTCTTGCTGGTAATTTTCTCTCTTATAACTTATATGTGATACAAATTTATGACTCATTTAGAGGTATCAGTTTTATTGTAAAACCATGTTATGTAGAATAATCTGTATCTTCTAACATTTCGCTGACACAAGAAATACTTTGATGGACCACAGTTTAAAAATAGACTTGATTGTTCGAACGTTATGTTTACGTTGCGTGCGGACGGGAATAAATCAGTTATGGCATAATTTCTAAAGCAGAATCAATTACATATACAATGACTGCCTGTAATCAAATACACTGATTGCATGTAATCAAATATTTGACATGGCGTTATTTGTTGTGACAGTTTGCAACGAGTGCGAAGTCTATAAAGAACAAGCCAGTGGTCAATGAGGTCATCTCTGGAGAGACGATGCTCAAGCGATATAAGAAGGAAATCCACGAGCTGAAGAAACAGTTGGAGGAGGTCAGTGAGTGGTCAAGACTCTGGTCAAATATGTGCAAAATAGGGATACTTTCAAAGACGTGAATATGGTAAAAAAGAGTTAATTTATATATTTTAGAATGGTTACTGCGCACCGATCATGCTGATGTTTTGCCTCCCTTACCACTGCCAACTTGTCTTCAATTTAAATACAGATAAAAGTGAACAATTTAAAAGTATACAAGCATATCATTTTTCATATTATTTGCAAAAAAATGTATCAATTTGTTACACTGTTCGAGGCACTTGTTATTTATATGGTCTTAAGTCATTTCACATTTTCTTTCGTTCACCACAAACAAGGGCAGCAAATCAAAATGGTGACCCGTAGTAACCAAATTCAACGAAAGTTGAGTGGAGTGGATGTTCAAACCCGCCGCATCGTTCGGATTTCTCTTATACAATAAGGAATTTGGGGAGCTACACGGACATATCCTGTTTTTATACGGATTTGTTTCAAAAGGAAATTTTTTTATAAAGTACACATTTTTGTGTTCATTACGCAACGATAAAATAGAATGACAAACTTACAGTGGTTACAGCTCAAATACTTTTGATGCTAGGCAGATTTCCAACAAGACCTAGCTGATGTCGTTTGATGTAGGTATATTTTGTGACCTGATAGATGGCGGCACTTGGTCAAAATACGAATGCCATAGGCCGATTAACCAAAGATGTCATATGATTCTATGCAGAATTTCAAGTAAAAAATACGGATTTAAAAAAAATTTGAAAAGTGGAAGTTATCGTTTTTTTATGACGCCTATGTAGTCGGTAAAAAAGTGGGTTCTTACTGGATGAGACATGTGTGTTGACAGGCGAAGTGTGCATCGTCACACGTGCGCAGTGACATCGGCATGAGCCAGAGCAAAGAAGACAAGATCGAACTGCTCACTCGGCTCTTTTGTGTCAGTAGCCAGCTAGGGGGAGCCACTAGTACTAGGCGGAATGCCAGAAGCGAGGTTTGTGTTTTGGGTTAGTTTTGTTCCATGTGAATTTCTGTTCCCCATCAAATTGTCCCGTGGTTTTAGCCATGTGGCTAATTGATAAGTATCCAGAACTTGTTTTTAAGACTCGGATTATTCTTTTTGCTTAGCAAATGGAGATTGAAAATGGCGAGATTATGACATTTATTAATTGCATGCAAACATTGTCTACTGATACTTGCAACAGTCACATCATTCACTGATATATTAATTAAGCAAAGGTCATACAAGGTCACCTGAACTGTTTTAATGGGCTTAATTTGGCAAACTTTGATTTTAATGCCAGCCCATTAGATGCTGGGTTTTCCGGAGTCTACATTCTAACAAGCAAAAGAGCATCAATATTTATAAAAAATATTTGCATAAAATGATCTTGTAGGACATTGGCTGTGCTTTCAGAGAAACGTCATATTTAAAACCACCACTAAGCGTCGGTAAATATGCAAAAATACGTCCTGTTAATATCAGTTATGTATAATTATGTATATTTATTTAGAAATCATTATTATCAATGTATTTGATAGTAAAACACCAAACTTTTGAAATGTGAAAAATCCTATTTCACAAAAATATTACCAAACCATAATGTTGCACTTCCCTCTCTCCCATCAGACAGGACTGGGATAAAATTACATAATTGTAATTGATTACAGGCAAATGATGTAATCATGATTGTAATTGATTACAGGCAAAATTATGCAATAAGTGATGATCCAATAAAATATCCAAACATGACTTTTTCAGCAACACACATGCCATATAATAAATGAATTACTGAATAAAATTTTGGAATAAACAGTTGGTCCCACATAACTCATATATAATTATAAATGAAATGGTGTAATTAATAAAAAAATTAAAAATATAATTGTAACTTAAATGAAAAGTAATTGGAATTGTTTTGGTTTTGTGTAATTTTACCCTGTCCTCAAACTCTTGTTTTCAGGCGAGACGTCGAGAGACCTGGTGTCCAGGCCGAGGCGGGGTGCCACTGCCGCCATTTCTAGAAGCTCGTGGCGCCTCCTATCCACAGCCTCTACTGCCACCGTCAATGCTTCCGCAGAATAAAGATGAGCCTTCTTCGCGTGAGTTCTGTTCTATACTATAAAAGCGTTTGTGGGTTTGTCTGTGTCGGTGTTTACCTGTGTGTAACATCACACTTTATAATAATAATTAAATACTCAAACTTAGCTAAGTAGAACTAGCGGGCATGAAATTGCATTCTCAAAAAAATTCTTTCTCCCAATGGGTGATAAGATATTTGAACGACTTCCTACTGCGTGCATAGCTTAGGTGTGTGACGATTCATGCATATAATAAGGTGGCATCAGCAACGTAACTTATAAGAAATATCAATACGAATAACTGCATAAAAAATATACAAATGTTAAAATAGTATAAAAATGAAGTGATACACAGTGAACATAATTCACCAAGATGTTTTATGAATTAGATAGTGAAGACGTGGCTGCAAAAGCCAGGCATACCTTTAGTTCTGTGCCATACAACACCAAACTTCATGTTTAAGCTCTTCTTTCTTTACAGCAGAAGAACCCATTAAAGTTGCGTCGGAGTCCACAGCCACACACAACGTAGGACATAATTTTTTCTATATAGTATTAAAATTCCTTCCTTAGCTGATTTAGGCAAAGAAAAAAATTTAATTGTGTTGAACGCTGCTAAATTAGTATTAGGCTGTATAGCTTGTGAGGTTCCTCCGTTGTTTCTGTGCATTTTCATCAGTGATCTAAAATTCTGCAGTTACCCTCATCTTTTCTGCATGGAACTCAGTGTCTGGAGCACTGGACATTCGACTGACTGAGCCAGGGTTTGAGTCCAACTACCGCCATTTCAAGATATGGGCAACTTCGTTCGCCCCACTTTGCCTGTGTCTTTTGGAAGAGACACTAAAAGCCATTGGTCCCTTCTGCCTGCTGTCCGGAAGTAAAAGATCCCACACGGAATAAATATGTAGCCAGCCATGGACTGACTAACTGCACCAAGTGTGTGCATGATGGGTGCTGCATTAATTGCTGCCTAAACTGGTTCTGATAATGGAGGAAAGAGTGGATACCAGTGCTGTATAAGCATGGATACCAGGGCTGTATAAGCATGGATACCAGGGCTGTATAAGCGTAGATGCCAGTGCTGTATAAGCGTAGATATCAGTACTGTATAAGCGTAGATATCAGTGCTGTATAAGCGTAGATGCCAGTGCTGTGTAAACATAGATACTAGTGCTGTATAAGAGAGGGACAAACATAGAAAAGATGCGTGACAATATCAACAATTATGCATAATTGTTTGCATAGCATTGCGGACAATTGTACGTAATAACTACAAAGGGTAATTCAATTGTTCATAGATGAGGTAACGGGGGGTGAATTAAAAAATATAATTGAAAACCCCTTCGTTGGGTTATAGAGGAACCCATGAAAGTCTTGTGCCCAAGATGCAAAGCGTCTAGGAGTAGCAGCATAATATATATATATATACTCTAAGTTGATTATAATAAGATTTTCTTCACCATCCCAGAGTTCTCCTGTGAAGACAGATGAGAAGAATGTTGCAAGGAACAACAATGAGGCTGAGAAAGAACTGACCGTGGCCAGACAACGCATAGTTGAGCTCGAGGCGAGGGAGGCGGAATTGGTCGCTGCACATAACAAGGAATTATCTCGGCTGCAAGGTTAGTCACATTAACTTAATCAATCAAGAGACAAGGGTTCTTACACGGCCTGGAAAATCTGGAAAGTACTGAATTTCTGAACTTTTACTTCCAGGACCTGGAAAAAGACCACTTATTTTATCTATGTTGTGGAGAACATCCTTTATTTTTTTAATTGCCCGAATTCCAGGATGGGAAATGTGTATAGATGTAATTATATCGCTGCGACCACTCTAGCACAAAATGAACTCTGAAGGCTGATTATTAGATTAATTTATTTATGCTTAAGGAATAAGATGATTTCCCACTGTTACATGAAGTTACACATTATTAAAGTTTTGACCTCAAACACCAGTCCCATCCGCTACAATGTATCGGTGGAAGAATTACAGTCAATCAAACACTACATTTCAAGTTATGACTCTGTTCACCATTGTTTGTTCTGAATGCAGTCTGACTCAGACCTTGGTATATCAGCCTTTAAACTGTTCCTTGCTTCTGTACAGCTCAACTAGAATTGGGAAAAACTGAAGCTGAGAATGTACAGAAGGTAGGCAAATCCAGCGACGGGAACAGAATTTTTATTTTATAAATTGGGTACTTTTGACCACAGAAATGTATGGCCACAAAAGTCAAACCTGTTTGAAGCGACTGCTCAGTGGATGGTCGAAAGTGGTCTTTCTTAATACAGGTGGTCACTTAATGCAGGTAATTTAACATGTGAAATTCTTTCGAAAGGAGGTGTTAACTGTGGTCGTTAGTGACAGGTGGTCGCTTAATGCAGGTGGTTGTTTGAGGAAGCTTTGATTGTATATGAAATATAAAGTGCAGTTGTCTTTACTGGTCACTTTCAGTGTAGCAGTCGTTGGCTTTCCACTACAACTCCAAGAAATAAACAACAACTGACAACAGTTTGCTTAAGTTAAATTGTTTAATCATCTTCTTACAACCATTTATTCCCTATTGGGAGTGGCTGCTCAGATCCTCCTCCGACACAATGCCCTGACCATTGCGTCCTCCGACACAACCTCTGCCACCTCCGTGCCTCTCCTCACCTATTGTATAATGCATAGCATAAAAAATTAAAGTGCATTTTTCTCATTTTGCTTTTCACATGTTCTCATTTGGCTGTCCCCAGAGCCACCTGGAGGAGATTGCCTGCATCACTCAAAGTCGTGATGAAGTGGCAGAACAAGCCAAAGCAGCGAAAATGCAGATAATAGAGGTTCAGACATTTGGAAAAGACCTCATCTCCAACTACCAACAGGAAGTGGCTGATCTGGAAGGTATAACATGTACTGCACTCTCGTTATATGTTGTTAAAATGTGAACATTGTATGCAAAGAATGTACATGTACATATAGTTGTGCACATGAAATGTATATGTATTGATGTACACCTAATGTACACACAGTCATGTTCACATAATGTACATGCAGTTGTGTACACCTAATGTACACGTCGTACATATGCATGTAGTCGTGTACACTGAACATACACCAAATGTACATGCAGTCATGTGCACCAAATGTACATGTCGTCTTTACATCAAATATACATATTGTGTACACCAAATGTACATGTAGTCATACACAAAGAACATGTTGTGATTTCATGAAATTGCACACTGACAATATATCCTGATTGTTTCTCTTTCTTTGATTAGATTACTGAGTCTATGCCACATTACTTTACATCTCTGTTGATGTTCTCTTTAGCCCGGCTAGAATCTACAAAACTTGAAGCGGAACACATGTGTAAGGTAGGATGGTGGCTGAACTAATTTGGTCATTTTATTTTATGCACTTTTGCTCCACAGAGATGGCACTTGTGATTTCTGGGCACAGTTCATTAGGGTGTATTCACCCCATGGAATGGCCACCACTGGAACAGGAATTTTAATACAGCAATATACATGTCAAGCGTAGCATAAGAAAGCTCTGTGTATGTAGTTTTATTTCAGGAAATACAAAAATCAAATAAATTAATCCTAATAAAAAAACACTTATTCACTTTAATGTACAAGGATGATTCACATAATGTTAAGATACTGTTCAGTTATGTTTACATTTATTTTTAGTAGTTGTCACAAAGGTTGTTTCCTGTGTTCTAATGCACACTACTTAAACTAGATTTTGTAGGTTTTAAATAAATTTACAAATATGTACCTGGCGCTTATTTTCTATCTACTCTGCTAATTACAGCAAACCTTAATTATCGCTTGCACTAACAGAACCTTCAGTGATCTACTATAAACTATACTAAATTACTTTTTATAGCTAACATTTAACAACAAATATTGCCTAAACAAATTCTCTAGGTAGTCTACATTAAATAACAATACTTATCCGATCAATATCCACGTTTTATCCAATAAATCCTCCATCAAATTAAATTCTGTGTTCCCATCAAGATTTGGGGTTTCAGAGCATGGAAGCTGCTAGGGTCGTTCCTCTTGTTCGTCTGCCTGCGACGACTGATATCAACAAGAATATGTTTTCATTCTGCTCTTCACAAGTTCCTATTCTGCTGTTCACTAGTTCTCATTTGGCTGTTCACAAGTTCTCATTTTGTTGTTCACTAGTTCTCATTCGGCTGTTCACAAGTTCTCATTCTGCTCTTCACAAGTTCTCATTCAGCTTTTCGCAAGTTCTTATTTGACTGTTCCCAGAGCCACCTGGAGGAGATTGCCTGCATCACTCAAAGTCGCGATGAAGCAGCAGAACAAGCCAAAACAGCAAAAATGCAGATAATTGAGGTTCAGACATTTGGAAAAGACCTCATCTCCAAATATCAGCAGGAAGTTGCTGATCTGGAAGGTATGTACGAAGAATGTACATGTGGTCATGAACACACAATGTACAGTCCTGTACATGTATTTGTGTACATATAATATGCATGTACATGTATTTGTGTACACATAATGCGTATGTAGTTTACACATAATTGTTTTTCATATGTGTTCATGTACATGTAGTCTTGTTTGCATGACATACATACAGCATACAAATTTATGTAATTATGTACACCAAATATACACCACATTGTCATGTACACTGAATGTACAACCATGTACACTGAATGAATATACACCAAATGTACATGAAATCATATACACCAAATGCATACAAAGTCATGTGCACTGAATGTATACGAAATGTACATGTAGCTGTGTACATCAAATATACATATTGTGTACACTGAATGTACATGTAATCATACGCAGATCATATGTAGGTAGTAGGTTTTGATTTCATGAAACTGCTTGCTGACAATATATTGTGATTATTTCTTTCATTAGTGAGATTTAGTGAGATTACTAAATATGTTCATCTCAGTTTGCTTTCTCTGTTTGTGTTTTCTTCAGCCCAGTTAGAATCTGAAAAACTCGAAGCGGAACTTAAATGTGAGGTAAGAGACTACGTGGGAACTAATTTGGTCATCTTTGTTGTGCACTGTTTTTCCATAGAGATGGCCAGTGAGTCATGATGTGATGTCCCATCAAGTTGTACAACCGTGATGAGCTGTCTGCAACCAATCCTGTCTCTTGTAGGTTCTCTCAACCTGTGCTTCGTCGGCTTTGTTTGTATCTCTGATCTCATCCATATCCATTTCATGTGTGGTCTTCCTCTCTTCTGCTTGTCTTAACTTATTCCGATCATTATCAGCTTTTCCAACATGTCGCCTTCTACACGCATGTGATTCGTGCGATGCACAAAATGAACATTTCATGTTCAGCCATTCTAGAAATATTTATAAATTGTAGGAAACGTTTTATGTGGACACAGTTGCTGGACATGTGTGCTAGGGCTGTCTATCTGTTTGAAGTAAGTTTTACTATGACGTCATACTTCTGACATTGTTACATGTGATAAATCAATGTCCACAAGATATGATGTATTATAGATGTGATTGACAACAGAATACAAACATCCTACACATGTTGTTTATTTAATTTAAAGTTGCAAAAGCTGATAATTGTTATCATAAAATCAAATTATCTTGTAACATCTTCACTGTCCAAATCATGTTCTTACACTGCAGCTCCACCTGGAGGAGATTGCGCGCCTCACAAAAGACTGCCATGAAGCGAACGAAGAACTCGAGGCGGCGAAGACACAGATAAGCGAGATGCAGACAATGGGGCAGGAGATGATCGCAAAACACCAACACCAGGTGGTGCTTCTTGAAGGTAGGACAGTTCTCAAAGAAAGTGACACTAAAATTTTCATGTACAATAAACATTTAGTAATAAAATAAATTTGTCTTCATCTTTGCTTCAACTTCGTTTGCGCCCGATCTACAAAGTGCTTCTGTATGCGTACTCTGCATTGTTTGCCATAATAGTGCGGGCTGTCGAAGCCAGCAGAAATCGTGATGGCAAGTTGCTGATATTTACCTTAAAAAAGCCCACAACATCGTTCTAACTATCTGAACTAGTATAATAACATGATTCACTAATGTTGTCATTCAATTTGCCAAAATATTGACGCTGAAATTTGAAATAATCCAAACTGAACTAACACAGAACGAAGTTAGAAAACAAAATGGCAGATTAGTAAATAAAAAGCTCAGACGGCCCAGACAACACGTTATAACGATGATTTCTTATTCACTGCATATAGCCCACTCGTTCATTCATGTGTATTCGAATAGGCCAATCATAGAGCTTTCCAAAGGTATAACGTGTTTCATATTTAGGTGCTATGAATGGAAATGTAAATTTATTCTGCGGAGCATAGTAAAAGCAGCCAAATATGGACGCCAACTATGTGATGCATTTTGTAAGCTATATCATCATTAGCTATCATCGACTATGTTCATGAATAAATATGAATCAGAATGAAGAGTGGTTCAGCTTTCCAATGATACCATTTATACCATATGAGGTACTGGTGATGGAAACGAAAATTGTTCCTACAGAGTAATACCAAAATTGGCCAAAAAAACGGCCGGAATGCTTTTTGCACTGATTGTGCAGGCGAAATTCGGGCCAGTGGTCACTCCTATTTCTTAGAATGATTACTGTTTTGTTTTTATGGTTTTAATGTATAACGTTAAGTCATAATTACCTGACACCAATCTCTGCCTGAGAGCAATCTAATTTGATCGGGGGCTTTAGAAGCATTTCTATTATTGTTACTGTGTCACCTTCGGTGTGTTTATTTACACTATGACCTTTCCACCTCAGCTGACCTTGAAGCTGCCAGAGAAAAGCAGCCATGTATCTCGTGTGAGGTGAGGAAATCATCTAAATATGTCTTCTGTGTCATTAGTGGTCCCTCCTCGATTGGATTTTGTGCTCGATTCGTTTTAGATTCGTTTCGTGGAAAATTTAACATATCTGGTACACCAACTTGTTAGCTCAAATTTATAATTTCGTTTTGATGAAGTCATCGGACAAACTATTAAATTATTCTTTACCAGATGCAGTCATAATTTGGCAAAAACGGGAAAAGTGGTCTGGCTCTATATACTATGACATAGATCTACCCAATCTAAAGTTACCCGATCTAATGATTAGAGTGAATTGTTTTGATGATTTTAACAAAAGTATGCGCTCTCTTATTAAACTGACTCCATATATTACTATTAACGCAATTTTAACATAAATGAACCTGATTCGCAGTGGGCTAAATCAGTTGAGGACGAAGTTGTAAGTTAATTTTGGATTTTTTATTAACTTAACTGGTTTTGATTATGTAAACTGAGCCAAACTGTTATTAGTCTATTTGTGGATAACATCAGAATATCACAAAAATGTGGCAAAGATATCAAGTTACTGGCCTGTACCTATTATAACTAGCAAAGAAATGACTGACACCACCCCAAACCTATTCGTGTTCTGTTGTTCCCAGCGCCACCTGGAGGAGATTTCCCGTCTGACACAAAGTCGCGATGACGCCGTGGAAGACCTGGAGACTGCGAGATCAGAGATGGCTAAGATGAAAGCGATGGGCACCGAGATGATCCAGAATCTACAGCAGCAAGTTGCAGAACTGGAAGGTATGACTTCCCTGGCGATGGTCTGGCCATATCAGTATATTAAAACTGCTTCTGCTATTTGATTTTTTGCCTGTCTCGTTTCAGATTCATTTTGCAAAAATCAAACCTATCAACTATGACATGCTAGCTCATTCGTGGAAATTTTGATTTAGTCTTGATAAAATTATGGGGCAAACTATGAAATTAATTTTGGTTTGGTTGAACTGAAATTTTGACGAATATAGGGCAAAACTGGTTGTGTATAGTGTGTTTGTGTATACTATAACACAAGACTATTTACATTTTTGCAAGTTACCTGATCGGACGATCAAGGTCAATAATTAGGATGATTTTAACAAAAGCACCTTATTAAACTAACTGCATATGTTGCTCAATAAATTCACACTCTACAAATTTGAACATCTCCGAACCTGATTTGCAGTGAGCTAAATGATTTTTTGAAGTTTTAATTTGTTGATACTGTGTTCACACAAGATGGCGTCATTATTGTGGCGATCTAAAGCCATTGTTTGTAAACAGATTTCAGCTTGATCGCCCTATATAAAATGTATGGTACAAGGACACATCAAATCAAATAAAAAAATATTTTTTTCAACGTCATATGACAACTGCAGTACAGTAGTGTAGCAACAACTGAGACAAAAGTGACCTGTTTTTGAAGTGACATTTCGCACAATTTCAGAAGTCTTTGACCTAGTCTAATAACTAACTTCTTCTATAGTGCCCATTGCACAGTGGTGTACACTGTATACATCATAAGATTGTACAAATTTAAATCTACAAATATGGAAACATCTGTAATTATTTCAAGTCAAATAAAGTAAATTATTTGGTCTATTAAATAATTAAAAGTAAAAAACATATAACTAAAAGCTATAAAAATAATAATAAAAAATATATATATTTAATTGATTTGGTCATTGTTGCACGGGGCTATACAGGGTTATACACTAAGCTGCAGCGTGGCACAATATTGTTGTCCTTAGCTGCAGTTAAATGCAGCAGTGTCATTGTCTCATGTAGACTTAGTTTAGTAGTGGTTCATTCACATTTCTGTTATCTACTTTAGACAAATTTGACTATTGATTTTTTTTGTTATTCATCACGTGTTTAAAGACTACTCATTTCTTTGAACTTCCTTCCACAGCTGACCTGATATCAACGAGAGAGACGCAGGAGTTGGCCTCATCTGAGGTAAGGAAACCTGTTTTGTTTGTCTCCTGCCATCTCAATATCACGTCTGTTTACTTAACCATTTCAGTGCCAGCCAAAATTGCACTGACACACAAGAAGCACCAGGTTTTTTTTAAAGCAACACGTTCTAAACTTGTATTTTGATGTGTTTAGTGAGCACGTTTTAATATATAAACTATATATATTTCCTTCAAAGGGGAGACAATTTTCTATTTAAATCTAGATACGTAATAGTCAGGTAACACAACGTGACTTGCTTTCATTAACACGTGCGCTTTGACCGTCGTCTGATACATTTGGCTGGTAAACATTTCGGTTTCGGGTTATGACTTCTGTTTTTTATTTTGTGCTTAAATGCATGCAAATATGTACGCATCATTGATATAACAGCAGCTGAATGTGTCTGTTTTGTAACGTTTAACCTCATTGGCTAATTTTCATCAACGGCGTTGCTTTCCTGCCAATAGCAGTAGATGTTGCAAAATGGAATCATCAAATTTGGCTGGGTGGCATTTCATTGTAAAATAGTTTATCGGTGATATTGGCATTGAAACGGTTAAAGGTGCGAAGTCTGGTCGTTTTTGCATTATAAATTTATATATATTATTATATATAGGATAAACTATATTCCAACATCTTGACCGCACATCTTGACTGCACAACATCTTGAACGCCCAACATCTTGACCACACAAATGTGTTTTAATGGACCACAGTTTTTAAATACAATTTGACCATTATCTGTTTATGAACGTCGGTCTTGCTGTTCATCAACCTTGCTGGAAGTCTAACGGCTGGACTAGAGCAGCCGGGTGGACTGGGTTATATAGATAGCACACGGAGGAGTCATGTAGCTACAATCAATACAAAATACAAACAATTAACAATATTTCCATACCGTAAGAATCTACCCAGCCATGAAAAGACTTTCATGCCGCCAAGGACACCCGTTTGATTGTTCACAGCTCCACCTAGCGAATATTGCACGCCTTAAACAAGACTGCCACGAAGCAGATGAAGAACTCGAGGCGGCGAGAACGCAGATAAGTGAGATGCAGATAATGGGGCGGGAGATGATCGCCAAACATCAACATCAGGTGGCGATACTTGAAGGTATGACAATTAGCTGATTCTTCGGATAGCGACACTAAATCTAACCTGAAAACAACTAGGGAATCTACAGTGATTTTCATTCAGTGATTTATTATTTGACTGTCAATAATTGCTATAAAACAATCTTTTTGTTTTGTAAAACTGGCTCGTTTTATTTCAAAATAATATTATGCATTTTAATATTAATATACCAAAGATTACGATAGTAACATGTTTTGTAAGGATATTCTTTTTAATCAACCCAGATGTAAATACTAATGAATTCAGTATCGCAACTTTCCAAAATAGAAAGATGGCTTCAAGACCAGTGATTTATGCTCATTTTTATGAATTCCTGTTTTATATACAATTTCTTTAAAATATTACAGTAATAAATTGATTAAAACATGAAGTATAACATTGTTAACTTAGATGTACTTTGAATGGGAAAAGTTAAGAAAATTTAGGTATTTTAATTATATGAAACCCTCGACTAACTGCGTATCAGTTAAATGCTAAGATATGAAATTTTCTTCCAAATTGGATTGATTAATCATTAATCTTTATGTCACCCTTTCTTTGCAGCCGAGCTAAAATCTACAAAGAAAGGCAGTGAAAACCACGTCACACGTGAGGTAAAAAGTAATGATGAAACTTCTGTTGTACCGAAATCCTCAGTGACCAGAACTCATAGGCAGAATAAACCAGAATCATTAAGCTTGACATCATGAACAGGGATGCTCAAAAGTCATCAGATCGAGGAACCGGCCAAGGATTTAGGGTGGAAATGCAATTTCGAAAAAATTTCTTTTGGGATTTTTGCAGAACATAGCTATAGTTTCAGATGATATTAAAGTGATGGGGCGTCATTACAGAAAACGTTTGCCCAGGTTAAGCTTAGGTTTAGGAACAAAACGTTATGAGATAGATGGTCTGAACTACGTGGGGATTTTTGAAATATATTATCACTGTCGAAAACAATTGGACAGTCTAACTTTGCCACGACAGGCCAGCGAATGTAGAACAACTTCCACAAATGTGTTCGCTAGGCACAAGCCTTAACAGAATTTAAAAAACTACTGGAAACATACTTATTTCACCATCACTTCCTGCCTTGATATAAACACTTATTTCCACAAATAAGACACATTACTTTCTATTTTGTAATCTTGGTTATTTATTTATTTATTTATTATTAATTTATGTCAACTGTACTTTGTCACTTTATATCCGACACTTATGGACCAGGCTGTTCACAGTTGTGGACATCTTTCTGACCACTTTTGGCAGCATGTAGCTCTGTGCGGTAAAATGTTTCAGAACTACTGTTGTTTTAATTTGTGTAACCATTCACCATGGGGTGCTGTGACACAACACGGCAACTTGTAAATTCACAACTTCGTGGAAAACAGGCATCAATATGACACCAAGGAGTTGTGGGAAAAACACAAAGACTTAACATAATTGTCAGAGATAAATGTTTTTATGCAATCAGCAACACAACACAGATATAGAGATATGAAAAGGCCAAATGAATTATGTTTATTGTGGGGATTAAGTGTAAGCCCACTTTCAAAGAAATGTAAAACAAAGAAATGTGGGCTCCACAACCCAACGCCAGGCTGACTACGCCCAATGTCAGCCTCCTGGACGTCGGGTTCAATAGAGCCCACATTTCAACACAAAGCAGTAGCAGTATTCCTAGAACAAATAAAAGAAACAATGGCATTACTATTGTCATGGAACACCCTTAAACCAAATAGCATAATGCCCTACATGCTATCACGTAGTCTATGAATACAACTACCTGCTTAAAAATACACTAGCTCTAACTGAAATAACTACGAAGGTGGGGCCAATTCGCCACAGGTCACCGACACATGTGACCACCCTACCAACCTTGTAAGCATATTCTGACAGTTACTGTTGTATTTTCTATATACATACATCGTGTCATGACATGGTTACGTCACTATGGTTACTATTGTAAATATGTTCTATATACATACATCGTGTCATGACATGGTTACATCAATATATTTTTCAATCTCCAATATTATCAGCATTTTAAAGTACTAATTCAGGAGTCTGAGAATTAGTACACTTTTACGAATAGATAAATGTCAACAATAGTGAACGGCCCCTTATTCTACACTTATTTTTATCATTAACTTAGTGTGAAGTGCGTTGATTTGTAATTATTTACTTTAAAAGCACTCTATCAGGAACCTGTATTATTATTGTTGTTGTCAGACTTACGAGAAGGAGCGACAACGACTCATGCGGTGCTGCGACGAGGCAGACAATGAACTCGAGGCAGCCAAAAGGTCACAAGGTCAGTGACGTTTTTATATGACAAGAACAAAATCTAATTTTTACATGAAATGGTACATTTGCGAATTGCATCCATGTATAGTTATCCGAGACGGTGGCGCAATAGCACAAATAATCGGACAAGTGCTACTCTGCCAGACATTGAGGACGCTTACGGGGATGTAATTCACAAAATGTACCTTTTTATTTCACACACCTAACGATTTTAAACAACTCAAAGTTGGGGACTATGTTCTCTGTCATGGTAGTCGGTTTTCATTCAGTTTTAAAACAATTCAAATGTATGTCTGCCTTTTGTATGCGTCAAAAAGTAAACAGTAGTTCCATCATCATCACACGCAACATTTCGTATACGATGACCACGTCATGATGTAAACATATAGTTACGTCATAATCGCACACATTCGATTATGAAATCATAACTGCGCTCATGTATAGTATGCATATAATAACTAATAACACTCTACACTGGATTTGCTATTCTGCATAAATACATAAAAACAGTTGCTAACTGCTGCTGTGAAATAAATGTGTTGTACATAGATGTTTTGAGATCATCCCTTTTGTACATCCATGTTTTGAGATCATCCCTTTTGTACATTAATGTTTTGAGATCATCCCTTTTGTTCATCAGTGTTTTGAGATCATCCTTTTTGTTCATCAGTGTTTTGAGATCATCCTTTTTGTTCATCAGTGTTTTGAGATCATCCCTTTTGTACATCAATGTTTTGAGATCATCCCTTTTGTACATCAGTGTTTTGAGATCATCCCTTATGAGATAGTTTGAATGGGCTGGATTTGTTGTAGTCACTTGGGATAGAGAGAAGGAGGGATTACTTGCGGAGGTAGACCAACTCAAACAGACCATCGCTCGGATACAAATAAAGAACACGATGCTGGAGAATGAATTGGTCCAGGTCCAGGACCCACACATCCGCAGGTAGGACCATCACATAGAGGACCATTGTGGCAGAGCACAGTGTGATCCATTCACATTCCATTCATTCAAAAACATCATTTAAAAAAAATATGGGTTTTGTGTAAACAAATAATTTTTTTATTTGATTTTATTGTAATGAAATCTGATATTAAGATTTAAATTTATATGAGATGAGGTGACTGAGACGGGCGGACTGTGTGAAGAGAGAGGGATGGGAGAGTGGACATGGGTGGTGGAAACGGAAGGAAAAATCGAGGACCAGTATCGATGCCAGCCCCACCCCGGACTTCAGGGATAAAGGGCAGAGCAACAACATGTATTCACCCTTTCAAACATGTTCTGTTCAAATCTATTTGCGAACTCGAATGATTTTGATTAATTTTTTTGCAACTAAAATTTACATCTGATGAAACCAATTAATTGATGTTGGTGCCCATTTGAGTTGCTTAATAAAATAAAATAAAATCAGTGATTTTTTCCAGAGATTTAATTCGTATCTAAATCATGATAGAAATATTAGTTTTACTAATATATAATTCTCATCAACTTCCAGCAATGAATCTAGATCTTAAACATGCCTCAGGAAAACATAAACAATATAATAGTTGGGTATTGCACAACAGAAGCAGATTATATTTGTGCACACTTTGGTTGTAGGATTAAGTTCTTTGAGCAGGAACTGGATCGAGTGGTGACCATCAACAAAAAGTTGAAGAATGAAATACGAGATTTGCACAACAAGCAATCAAATGAGTCATGTAAGTTTGTCAGCAGCACCCACTGTTCTTCTAGGCATGCCTTTGCAATCTATCAGATCAGTTTTTCCGTACAAATTACAATCAGAAGTAATGCTGTATCTGAAGTATTGTATATTATCGTTAAAGCTGCTTCCTCTGTTCGATTTATCGCTCACCTCATTTCAGACGCATTTCATGAAAAATCAAACCTATCTGGCATCACACGCTAGCTCGTTCATGCGAATTTGTTATTTAGTTTTTATGAAATTGTTAAATAAACTAGTTTTGGTCTGATTGAATCGTAGCAACGTAATTTGTATTGCAAATATGTTGGCTTGAGCCTAAATCCAATGCCAAAAATGTTATTATGCGCTAAGATTGTTATTGTCAATTAGCTTGTATTGCTGCCATATCAGCCGAGTTATGAAAAGTTCTACCTGTCGAGCTACCGTAATTTGTATCCTAACTTATCCTTAAGTCATTGGTCAACTTTAAGATGACATTCATATAACCCTTAACAAAAGAATATATAGAATACTATAATAATTATATAGAATACTACAAATTCTATAGAAATAGTTTATGTCTACTTAAATTTTCCATGGATTTATATAGAATTTTTTTTATTCTACAGAGTGTAGCAGAATATCCTGTAGAAAAATATTGAAATTATATAATTCTATAGAATATTCTATAAAAAAATTCTACACAATATTCTAAAAAAAAATTCTTTAGAATATTCTATAAAAAAATTCTATAGAATATTTTCTTAATTCTACACAGGTGTGTCCGCAAAAATCTGTTTTCTGCTAAGGGTATAATACTACTTGAGCTGCTCTGGTTTTTGCTACAAGAAAAACGGATTTGCTACCTGGTTTGAAATGCGGTAGTAAAACTGTTGCCTCAAGATTTACTTTTGACCTCTGAACCTTTCCATTTGACTCCTGAACCTCTCCATTTGACTCCTGACCCTTTCCACTTGCCTCTCGACTAGTTCTGCAGCCTCGGCAGATGAAAGTGTCTCAAAAGACGGACGAGTATGCGGAAGGTGAGAAGGAGTTTCGGCTGCAGGTTGAGATCAAGAGGTTATCGAAGAAGGTGGAAGCATTACAGGCTGCTCTTGATGCCCAGGGAAAGAAGTAAGTATTTAGGGATGATCTCAAAACATTGGTGTATGATGCTACATATAACTAAGGTTTTTTAACCTCCATCCCCCCCTCGCCACATGAAACTTGGTGCAACTTTGGCAATTTCGTATTCACCTAGTGGCATTTCAGTCTTCATAATCGCTCAGTGCCCTTAAGAACTTTGATTGGAAAATTAGCGATGTTTTTGAGGAAAATACATTTGTGTACGACACTAAGAAAACAACCCCTAACCCCCGTCTACCCTTGAAAACAATTTTCTGTGGTGTCTTGCATCAATCTTTTAATATCATCCCTTACCACTTCACCTTGTGCGTGTAATTATTATCAAGTTGTGTGCATGGTATAAACGTGTCATTTTAACATGAACTAACCATGAAGCCAAAGCACTGAGGTCTTCAGAAGCTACTTTTTTATAATGAACCTAATTTCTAAAAAGGATGTAACCCACAAGAATAACTCGCTCACTACACGCATTGTCGGGACAAGAAATTGTATGTTGAAATGCTTAAGCTGATATATATATATATAAATTGCATCAAAGGGGTGCTTTAAGAATACAGTCTTGTGACAACAAAGTGATATTTAATTCAGTCACAGAAATGATTTAAAGTAGTTATACTGATGAGTTTTGTTGTCAGCACATTTGAGTATACATGTTCGTGATTATTTTCAGCACCTAAGCATCAATGTCACATGAGAACTGAGATTCAACTGACGTCTTGTGGCCTGCTGTGGGGATGTCCCGTCTTTCCCACCTGGTCTTGAACATCAAGAATTATGTGATTGCCATCTTGACCAACCATCTGCTGCAAAAACTTTTATGAACAAAGGATTGATTTAGCAACATGAAGCTAATCATTCTTATCCCACAAATTTCATCATCATAACTACAAAGTATATCTTTCTAAGAGTGCTGTAAATATGTGATCAAAAGACAGCAGCACAACAAAATTATCTGTTTTCTAAGCAAACGTAAATACTGTAGTCATGTGCTTGTGGAGTACTTCTGAGATATGCGTTGGTACTTTTGTACAGTACTTGGCAGACAGGCTTTGTAACTTATTCTGTTTGTGAATTCATAGAATGATCACTTCCCATTAACGTGAACCAGGCATGTTTTGTCTGAATCAATCTCATATATTTGTTGCCACTTATGAGAGAAGGTTGCAACATCACTCATACTCAAAAGGAGCTCACCTTAAATTGATAACCAACGGTCGTAAAACTGTCAAATTTAAGAAAATACATAAGCCGTAAGGGTAAACCGTATAAAGGTTTGCATGTATGCATAATTGACATGTCTATTTATTGGGTTGTCTAGCATAAGTGATGTTTCATTCTAATATGGATGCTAAGCAAATTCTGACCCACTGAAGGAATTTGGACTCAATTGAAGCCAATAACATGCATATATCCTATTTGTGTTAGGATTATTTTATTGTACTACGATTCAGTTTCATTAGATGAAAATTAGATATTACTTGAACATAGATAAACCTTGCTGGAATTTTCAATATGGCACAACTGTTTTATTTTCTCAATTTGCCATATGTTTCTTAATTAATACTGCCTATGTATCTTAAAATGTCAAGTTCAATAACAAATCACATATATATCTAAGCTATAATATACAAAGGTTTTGTGCATTGTAAAGGTTTTGTGAATGTACTTATTTATTTTTGTTCCATGTATATGTATATATAATACTGTATATATATAATGTTTATACCTTATTGTTGTACATGAGAGTTGTCACAATATATAACCACAATTAAAACCATATAAGATATGTGTGTGTTTATATGGGAAGCAGGATAAGGTTAGTGAAATAATTTAATTTTCGCATGCCTGCATCTTATGTCATTGAATTTAATATCCCTACTTAATCTGACTGCCTGGTCTTAATGATATCATAAACTGGTGTGGAGCCTGAGCTAGTTTCTGTACATATCAGTCATAACTGAAAACATGTATGAGTGAGAAAATGACAATCCATTTATTTAATACAGTAATCATAGGCATGGAATGCCGAAGAGCCCCTACATAGGAGTGACAATCACAATTGGTTACAAGTGCCATAGTAGGGGCGTAATTACCAAGTTAATTAGCCATACACATACATGTACAAACAGAAAGGCTGGGGTACTCAATCCCACCAGCAAAATAGTATACATGAAAAATTAGGCTAAACCCCTAACAATGGTAAACTAACAATGGTAACAAATCAAATGCGATTAAAGGTAACGCAACACCTAATGAGTAAGGGTGCTGTACATATATATACATATATCATGAATAAACCTACTGCTGATACCTGACATAGTGGGCTAACCACACAAACTATTAACACATGACACAGAAAGGCAGGGCCAAACTGCCACACAAATGTACTTCGAAAAGTACCCGCACTAAAAACCCTGCGTACACTACTGAACGTTCAGTGGAGGAAAAAACATAATGCAAAACCTCGTGTACCAAGCTACTACAGGGAACTTTGTGAACTACCTTTCTGTGACCAATGTTTCGCAGTGTACCTACACGTTGTGCACGAGCTGATCTATTGGACCCCCACCGTTACCACACTATTAGGGAGGGTGGGTGGGATTTTCTAGCAGAGCGTAAACGCAACGTTGCTTACTGTACAAGACAGAAGCAGCAACTGAATTTGAAATACTTCCCGTCCAGCACAAAGTTGCCCTCCGCCAATCACCTGTCATCACGGGCCACGTGCAAACTCTGGACGGTACCTTTGCGCCACCTTGTGATTACTAGTCGGGCTGCTTTGAATGGACCTGTCAAATTTAATAATAGAGGGGGCACCACCAAATACCCCTCTCCAAGCCTCACATGTATAGTTATCTGCTCGGCGGACAGCGACTTGCTCGCCTAAAGATATTTTGTCTTTTGGACAAAATTGCATTTCGTCTGCGTCTTATGTCATTGAATTTAATATCCCTACTTAATTCCTCGTACAATGTAGTTCCCTTTATAAAAGGGTGAGGCTGATCAGTTCTTGTACTTCTGCACTGCTTAATTTGGTTGACATGTTCCATGGCTCCCTATCAACAACCTCTTCCCTCCACTTTTCATTCTCCTTTCTCACTTCCTTGTTGTCTTCCCATCTTAGTTGTGGTCTGACCCCTTTTCCTGTAGCCTCGCCACGTCACCGCCTTTGCTCTCTCGTCCCTCCTCCGTCCACACCAACTGACCTGCCCACTTCATATCTGGATAATCACTCGGCAAAGTCCTAGGATTCTGCACTGAGGGTTTATTTAAAAGTGTCCTTCTCTAGAGTTAGTGAGTCCATTACAGGTTTTTTCCATATCCCTGTGTGGGATCTTTTACTTCTCCATGCGTAGACACCAGATAGAGGAGACCAAGAGCTTCTACTGTCTCTTCCGAAAGACAGGCAAAGTGGACTTCTTCTTCATCTGGCTTCATACTGATATAATGAAATAAGATAATAATTTTCTTACAGTTCTCCTGGCTTTTAGGCTGTACTGCCTCTTATGCCAGCTCTCGCATTTATCATCAGTTCGGATTGAGCTCATGCATCTGACGATTTCCAGGACGGGGTGGGGCAGTGTAATCTAGTTTGGTTGGATGATTTTGCCACAACTTGCCTATTTTCCCTCAAAAGATTGTACCGATGGAACTCCAACCACAGACTGGGAGGTTATTCCATACATCTGTGCATAATAATATATTTTTTACATAGTGCCAGATCCACGGTTGTAATGCTTACTGGTAGAGGTATTAAAATTAATTAATTAATAAAAAAGGTGGAATCGTTAAATAAAAAAATTAATATATTAAATAAAGAAAATTAATATATTAAAATACTAATACTAATAATCTTTTTTGGTGCCAACCTTACCCCGGACTAGAGGATAAAGAGAAGAACAACATCAGAACCATTCTGTAGGAGACCTATTCTGCAACAACATTATCCATCATAGGAGCCAACAATGACTCCTTTCCCAAACTTGAAACCATAAATAAAACCAAAATTCAATCATCGCTATTACAGTATTGGAAATATATGTTTTCCCATACCATTTTGTCACACGTGCTGCCAAAATGATATGTTGATGGAACATGGAATAGTGGTAAATTTTCATATTGATATGTAAAACAACAAAGATTACCAGAGAAAGTCCAACAATATTTGTATGGCGACTGCTGAGTAACAATATAATACCTGTACGTTTGTATGTCTTAATCCCCGCCTCCACAGTTAATTTGTCTAAAAATTACCATATTGCTGGCACAAAAATCCCACAGAAATACATCTTCTTCCAGGTACGAATCAACCTTTTTTTCAAGGCTTATAGACTCTGTGTGCACACATGCTAAAGTGCTGTAAGAGAAAGTAATGAAATATTTGGAAGAAAGATATAGTTTGCATGTACAACTGTAATTTAAGGAGAGGAAAAGTTGATATCGTGAAAACTGATATATCAGTTAATGTTGCAAGCAGGAGATCTTCTGTCTTCATTTTGTTGTGTATCATATATTTTATTTACCACTGGCCGGATGGGAAAGATTTTCAATTATCTCCAATAATAATAGTTTATCATACTAACTGCACATCTAAAGGTAACCTATTATGATCACTGAAAGTGAACAACTTTCTGTTGTTTTAAATGTAGAAGCTATTGACACTAATAATCACACTCTTTTCTAGAGCAGCAAACACAGTGATCCTGGCAACAAACAAGACTATATCTAAGAAGACTGGAAAATATATAGGTATAGTTGGTAGGTTTAAATCATTACCAACAAAGTGCACAGCTAGATGGAAAAAGGGAAAATGACATACTAAAATATAGACAATTATTATATGAATTTTATGTTATGTTGACGTTGGATGTTTTTGTTTGCATATACAAATACACTGCTTACTTTGGTCTAGAATATATATATATATATATATATATATATATATATATATATACATATATACATATATACATATATACATATACATATATACATATATACATATAATATATATATATATATAATATATATATATATATATATATATATATATATATATATATATATATATATATATATATATATATATATATATATATATATATATATATACATATATACAGGCAATTACCATGCAGAACAGTATCAAGTGACTTGCTTTATCATCACCTTTATCCACGCCCAATTGACAAGATTTAACAAGATTTAACAAGATTGCCATCTCGAACAAGTTCCAGATGGCAAGTGGACAAGGAAGCCATTGGCTTATCGAGAGTCCAACAATTTTCACATCTATGTGTAGCCCGCCCTTATCAGATATCTGTCAATTCTATTTTTAAACATATTCACACTACTAGCATTAACACAATCGTTTGGCAGTTTGTTCCATTCATTTATCACCCTCTGTGAGAATGAGTACTTTCTCATGTCCAACCTACACTGCTCCTTAACTAATGCTGCTTTGTGTCCTCTGGTTCTACTGCCTTCTTTAAGTTTGAAGAACATATTCCTATCAACATCCTCATAACCGTTCACTATTTTAAACACTTCTATTTGGTCTCCTCTTAGTCTCCTGGTCTCTAGTGTTGTCAAACCACATTGTAATAAGCGACTTTCGTAACTAAGGTCTCTTAATTCTGGAATCATCTTAGTTGCTCTTCGTTGTATTCTTTCTAGCTTATCTATGTCTTTTTTACGATATGGCCTCCATGCTTGAATACAATATTCCAAATGTGGTCTAACTATTGCTTTGTACAGGGGTACAATTAGATGTTTCTCCTTATACGTGATAGTTCTCCTAATTAGGCCTAGAATTTGATTTCCTTTCGAAGCAGCAATCCCACATTGCTCTGAAACTTTCATGTCAGCATTAAATATTACTCCTAAATCCTTTTCTTGTGTGGTTCTACCTAGTACAGCATCCCCCATTTTATATTCCTCATCCATATTTCCATGTCCTATGTGTATACATTTACACTTCCCAAAATTGAATAACATTTGCCATTTTTCTGACCATTTAACTAATTTTTCTAGATCATCCTGTAAACTTTGTTTATCTGTATCATTAGTAACCTTTCTGAATACCTTTGTGTCATCTGCAAATTTGAGTACTTTGCTAGATATGTCATCCTCCAAATCATTTATATATATTAAAAACAGTATAGGGCCTAACACTGATCCCTGTGGTACCCCACTCAAAACAGATTTCCAGTTTGAAATCTTACCATCTACTATTACTCTCTGTCTTCTGTGTGTAAGCCACTTTTCTATCCAGTTGATTACATCATTGCCTATACCATGGGCTTTTAGTTTAAGTAACAATCTTTGATGTGGCACTTTATCGAAAGCTTTCTGAAAATCTAAGTAGACAACATCCACTGGTGACCCGTCATCTACCCACTTTGTAATTTCTTCTAAAAAACATAAGAGATTGGTTAGACATGACCTTGCTTTTAGGAATCCATGTTGAGATGTATTTATTAATTTATGTTTTATGAGGAATTCCACCATGTGGTCTCTAATTAATGTTTCAAGTAATTTACATACAACTGATGTTAAACTCACTGGTCTGTAATTTTCTGGCTTCTTCCTCGATCCCTTCTTAAACAGCGGCGTAATGTTTGCTTCTTTCCATTCTGAAGGAACTATTCCTTCTTCTAGTGACAAGTTAAATAAGTTTGCAAGTGGTGTACTAATTTGATCAACAATTTCCTTTAGCAGTTTTGGTGGTATCCCATCAACTCCAGGTGATTTATTATCTTTCATCTTCTTAATTTTCTTTGCTATCATTTCAGGAGTTACAAATAACTGCCCTAAATATTCTGATGTATTGCCCTCAAATTTAGTTAATGGAACTGGAAGTGAGCTGATATCTTCTGTGGTAAAAACTGAGCTGAAATACTCATTCAGGACCTCTGCCATTTGGAACCCATCTGAAATTATGTTTTCGCTGTTGCTTTCCAGTGGTCCGACCTTATCTCGAACTTTCTGTTTACTCCTTACATAAGCATAGAAACTCTTGCTGTCATTTTTATATTACCTGCCAATTTTTGTTCAAAGGTTCTTTTAGATTTTCTAATTTCAGTAGTAGCTAGGTTAAGTGCCTCTTTGTAGTTGGTGTAGTCTTCTACATTTCCAGTGTGTTTATAGACCTTCCACAGCATCTGTTTGTGAGCAATTTTTCTAATAGCTTCTTTTGACAGGTGTTTTTTCCTGGATCTTTTCCCTTGTTTTCTTAATGGAATAAATTTCTCAATAATGCCCTCAATCTCATATTTTAAACAAGTCCAGCATTCTGTTGCTGTCTTGTTCTTCAGCAAATTATTCCAATCTATATTTGCTAGATATGTTCTCATCACTTTATATCTGCCTTTGTTGAAGTTCCTCCTCCATTGTTTTTTATATGTATTCCCTGTTTTTACTTTTATATTAAAATGGATTTGGTTATGGTCACTTGAACCCAAAGGTTCGTACTTTAACATTGTCAACTAATTCATTTTGAGAAGACAAAATTAAATCTAACACATTCCCACCTCTGGTTGGTTCCAAGACATGTTGAGTAAGGAAACAATCCTGTGTTAGAAGTAGAAACTGATGGTCGTCCCCTCCAGCACTCTCTAATGATTCCCATTGTATATGGCCATGGTTAAAATCACCCATTATAACACATTCTCCCTTGCTCACCTCCCTTATTGCCTTTTGTAATTTTACATCTTCCTCTTCTCCTATGTTAGGACTACGATAAACTACTCCTATTGTTAATGTTGAGTTCCTGGTAACTATGTTACACCAAATTGCTTCCACACTATCTGCTTCACTTTTCAGAGTAATTTCATATGCTTGGATAGATTCTTTAATATACAAAATTACTCCACCTCCCCTTCTTTCTCGTCTATCCTTCCTAAACATTACATAGCCTGTCAGTGCTAACTCAGCATCTACTATATCTTCATTTGCCCATGATTCTGTGATGCCTATTACATGAGGATCAATATCTGCTACCATAATGTCTAACTCACTTTTTTATTTACTATGCTCCTGGCATTTAAGCATACACATTTAAGTTCATTGTCTGAAATTATTGGTGAACATTTCTTTGGATGTGTATTTGTAGTAGTACTCCTTTGAGTTTTCTCTGTCAGTTCCCCTGCGCATCTAGTTTAAATAATCTATGGTACCTGTGCCCTCGTCGACAACTCTAACAAACTCACACGCAAGAACTGCAGCGCCCTTCCCTGTCAGATGAAGTCCATCTCTCATGAAAAAGTCACCTCTTCCCACAAAGTTTAACCACATGTCTACGAAGCCTACTCCCTCCTCCATACATACCTTCTGTACCTGTGTGTTGATCGCCATCCTTCTACAGTTCCTATATTCCTCACCCCTGCCTCCCATTATTGGTAATATCCCCGACAATACGATCTGCCCAACTCGTGCCTCTTTGAGTGTCTTGATCAACCTCCTGTACTTACCAATGATGGCTGACGTTCCCTCCTTATCTGCATTGTTCGTTCCCACATGCACGAGAACAGCACCTCCCGTGCCACCACCCATGACCTGTCCTGCCTTCTCTGCTATATCCTCTACTTTTGCCCCTGGTAGGCATACTGTTATGTCATCTCCTCTATTTACAATTTTATCCACTTTCCTAATGATGGAATCCCCCATAAATACCCGAGCTTTCCTCGCTTTCCCTGTGATACTACATCGGCAAAGCTCCTTTCCTGTTGCACACTACTAGTATGCCCCTTTCTCTCCTATCATCAACCTTTACCGTCTTACCACCTGGCAATCCCTCTCCACTCACCCGCTTACCTCTCTTTTGTTGCATTCTTTGCCTTCTGTCATCTTTCTTCTTCTTACCAGCTTTCTCCCTCACATTGCCACTGCTCTCCTTGTTCTCCTCGGTCTCACCACCTCTGCTCTCCTCGGTCTCACCACCTCTGCTCACCTCGGTCTCACCACCTCTGCTCTCCTCGGTCTCACCACCTCTGCTCTCACCATTCTCACCACCTCTGTTCACTTCTGTCTCACCCTGCCCTGTCATCATCAAAATCATACGCCTTAGCTCAATCACCTGCTCCTGCAGATATCTCACTGTAGTACACCCCTACACACGAAATGGAAATCATCCGCCTGCACCTCCGCCCACGAATTTACACACCGGACTTTGCAAAGTCTATCCAGCTATCGCAGCTAGAACATACCAAATTACGTTTTGCCTTTACCTGGCGTTTGCACGGCGCCATGTTAGAAATTAAATTTGTATTTGTTTATAATCCGTTTATAATCAATTTATACTAGGTAGTCTTCACAAAGACTGTTTTTGTGTTGTAATACACACTTTATAGTTTGTTACTTATGTCTTAATTAAATTTACAGCTACTGCCTTGCAACTTACTTTCTATGTAACAGCTGACTAACAAAACGTAATATCGCTCGCGCTAACGAAATTTCAGTGACCTTATTTAAATAACACTGAATTACTACCTACGGCTAACTTTTAACAATAAATGTTGCTAAAACAAAATATTCAGGTTTTCAATATTTAATATGTACTAAATTATTTACAATAATATTATGTCTCGTATTATGTACCCAATCAACTGAAAACAACAACCCTTAATTATCGCTCGCGCTACCGAGTCCTCGGAGACCTACGATATAAACTACCCTAAATTACTTCTATAGCTAAATTTTAACAGCAACTATTGACTAAACAAGGACTCTTGTAAGTTTATGTTTAATATACACGCAATAATAATACTTATCCGATCAATATTCCACGCTTTAGACAAATATAAAATCCACCAAAATTCAATCCCGTGTACTCCTCAAGATTTCCCAAGATGCAGTATCTTGCTATGTTACACTGTTGATTAATTCACTCTTCAGGTTGAATTGAAGAGATAAAACTGATAATGTAAATACGTACGAACGAAAGTTAATTGTACAAGGTTTTCTATACCCGGCCGTTGAACTGTGGTTAAGCGCCAGCGGCTGCATTGTATCCATATATAGCTGGTCGTGCTGCAGAAATACATTCTGCCCGGTAGCCCGAAGGTCATGGCCAAATGTCGATGACGGCGGCTCCGGGAAGGACGGCGTGAGTTTAAGACAACAAACTAATGCGGCAACCTGCCGAAGAATGGCGTTCCAACTGGTTGCATCAAGTCGAATGCTGCTGTCAACGTCAGCGCTGATACCAGGTACTGTCATTCAGCGCAAGAATGTAGTTACTTACTGCGGCACGTGGTGGGTCGTACCGGTTTCACCGCGACGACATAGACAGGCAGCTCCCGCTTCGCCGCCCAACTCTGAGCAATTGCTGGTAACGTGATTTCCGTAACGTAAGCCACTGGTTTATACGTGTACGTGGATCCTGTTGCAAAAAAGGTGTGTATTTAGTACGGCATACCGACATAAGAAGGTCCCACCCATTGACAGGAATGGAACAGTATGTTGTTGCCGCGGTGTATTGTTATTGTTTGTCAATCATGTTACGTCATGTGGCGTATTTGACAGTGACCCTCCTAGGGCGCTGATGCAAGTCGTAAATACCCTGCCTAGTGTGGACATGCGAAACGTGCTTTTGTGGTTATCACTGCAATCGACGACGTGCGGTTACACAAACCAACACTGTCACCGTGTTTATCAATGTATTATAATGTGTCAGACAGTGAATTTACGTATAATGTCTACTAATGTAATGACTAATGTCGACTACAAATGACTAATACCAGGTAATGGATCTTTTTACCTGGTCAAAGTGTAATCATGGGTTATTGAATGGGCAAGGCATATATGTCACCTGACTGCCTTTGTGTATTTATAGATTGTTTTGACCCTTTTACACTCTACACTAAGCCTATAGTGTAAAAGGGTCAAAGTGAATAGTCAAGTGAATGGAACACTTGACTGAACATTGGAGCATTCTATCTTAAATCAACCAAAATAAGAAAATCTTGTTGCATATTTTTTAATTCAACCAAACTTTTACCAGTTGATGTATAGGTCAATATAACCATATGTGTCAAACAATAAAACTGTAGTTCAAGTAGTTTCTGAGTTATGACCATTTCAAATTTGACAGATTCTGTTGTTTTTGTCAATTTTCAGGAATCGTGAAGATTTGTTGTTCTCCCTAAAATACTGATAACTCAAAAATATTTGTGCTAGAACTCTGAGATTTGACATTCATCCATCATATGGAGATAGTAGCATGCAAGCATAGTTCCACTTCTGTATATGTGCGTATTGGTTCTCCCACAATCTGCCATTGAAGTTGTGTGTTTTTATGTGTGAAATTGAGCCAACAGGCAATTTTAGACCCATATTTCAACAATAACATTGTTAGAACAACAACTGATCCCCAAAGTTGGTGCATAGTGAAAAGTCTCCTATATTTAGCTGCTAGTAGCTCTGACAATAGACAGTAGCAATTTGGATGTTGTACTGTAACACAAGTTGTGTTACTTACACAACAACGAAACACAGGCTACTGAAATCATTTTAAAAAATGTTTTCTCCCATTTTTTTGTGCACCCAATATACATTCACAATTGGTACCAATATATCTAAATGTTCAGCAAATTTCAGGTACATAGCTTGAAAACTTCTAAAGTTAGATGCACATGAAAACATGTAAAAATAATTGGTACGATTTTGGGGGCTTAGCCCTTGTTCATATTATTCTAGGGCACAGGCCTTTATGCAGGATAACGTTTTTGGTGTACTGCTGCATGTTTGAAATGCTATTAATAACCTATTATATACATAGTGTGTGAAACACGTCCTGCAAGTTTCACACACGCACGCACGCACACACACACACACACACACACACACACACACACACACACACACACACACACACTAAAACATAATGGTCATATAAATAATAGTAACACTTGTATAATGAATAATATTTATTTTCACAAAGTCGTACACCTATAAAAGACTCAACAAGTCATTTATGTGACCAGATTCAAACAAAATAACAACACCCAAAGCACTGTCAAAAGCGTATTAAAAATAAATGAACTCTCAATCATGAATATTTATAATATGGAATTATGCTCATACACTTATGTAAAAAAAAAGTATTTAATTATGCTCACGTTTCACTCCTAGCACGCGAAGTACTGATAAAAATCAAATGATTTATAAAAATGAAACACTACCTTATGTAATTACCCCCAAAAAATACATGCTTAATTGCTTATGCAATACAGTTGCATAATAATTAAAAACATCACATGTAGTGACTGTATACTGTAGCCGGAGGTGTCTCCAATGTAATGGTCATCTGTGTCGAAGCACCGGTTCAAAAAATGTCATCTCATTCGTTCTTCGAATTTTTGGTGGAGGCATCGTGACTACGTGAACGATAATTGATAATGTTTATTGGTAACCGTAGTGGTAATGTAGTCTCGTTATGAATGAAGAATCGTATTAAATTATACTTCTCACCGGGGGATCACTCCCACGATCTATACTGACACTATACTATTTTAGTGCACAGGTAAAAGAGCCATTTTGGGGGGATTTTATTCCTTGAATCATATCCCTTTCAGAGATCTAATTTCCCTGGAATTATACACGTTTAATGCATGTAAAATATGCGTAAGTAGTTTATATTATTAACATTGATGAGTGATTCCCCCGAGGATTTATCCAATCATACATGTTGTCTCCTGACTGACAGTCCATGCAATCCGTTTAGCTCTCTACCAGCAAATCAAGACAATGCATCAACCCACGGAGTGTTCATTCATAAATTATGATCCTCCTTCGCTGAGCTACGCGCAGACACAAAAAGGGCATACATTTGATTGGAAGTCTAGTTCGGAGCATAAAATTCAACGACACCGTTGGCTGACTGCTCACTAACCTCAATTATCCAGGCTCCGCGCTGTGTCGCCACCATTTGTACATCTTCGCCTGGATGCAGAGTGGGATTTTCATTGCGCATACATAATTAGCTAATTACAATGTCATCTGGGCATTTGACTAGGTCATAATGCAATTTGAATTAACTTTAAACTTTGATTATATTGACACGATTTTCCAACTGAAAAGTTTAATCAGGCAATAAAAGTTTTTAGTGTAGCATCTCAGTAATGACGACGATTTGCTGCTGGCTCCTCACAGGAACGCCTACACAAAATTGAGTGGTGACAGTGGGTAACAACGAGACCACATCTCTGCTGCCAGACTCTTTTCTCGGCGGATTCATGAAGCCAAGCAAGAGTTGGATAAGCGAGACTAATTGCTCGTTGCAAACAATGCCTGCAGATGGCAAGGAATATGTAATGACGCTACCTAGAATTCAAACTACCGGACGTGCTAGTTCTTCCCTGATACGAAACATACTATTCCTCTGATGATGCCTGTCCTGCAGCCCATCATATAAACGTAGTAGGATGGGCGTTACCATACGAAGACGGGTTATGCCCGTCTTCTCAAATTCTTGCCCATCCATAATGAACGGGTGGAAATGACGGATGGACGGGTCGCTGCATAAAGGCCTGCAGAGTAATTTGTATATGCGTAATTCTTTTGCACAAGTGCTCAAGTTATCGTCACATAGTAAAAAAAAAATTTTATTGTAAATTCTGAGACATCATCTTTTTGACCATTGGTTGATTTCCCATGGAATGACCCAGGTACATATAATCTAGAATTATGTATTCAGAAGTTGTTTTTGCATTTGACAACAATATTTACATAACTTTCTGTATCCAAATACGGTGCATTACCCAGGCACTGTACCTGCCTTTTATATAAAAAACACATTGGAATTTTAGCTTCATGGCCATATAGCATTTTTTGCTGCTAAATATAGGCCACTTTTCACTATGCACCAACTACCAACCAATGTGTCTACATTTTCAACAAATTTCAAATACGTAGCCTGAAAACTTCTCAAGTTAGAGGCATATGAAGACATGTAAAATATAACAGGTACGATTTTGGGCACATACCCCTTGTTCACATTATACTAGGACATTACAGAGACAATTTGCATGTAAATGCTTAGTTTTTTTGCATAAGTGCTCAAGTATAGTCACTTACTCAACCATTGGTTACAATTTAAGTAAATTCTGAGACATCAACGTTTTGATCATTGGTTGACCCAGGTATATATAATCTAGAACTGTGTTTTCAGAATTTGTTTGCATTTGACAACAGCATTTACATAATTTTCTTACTAGTTATGGAATAGGTATTAAAATCAGCTACTCTTGAGTGCTGAATAAACATATAGGCCAAATAACAGTATAGGGTGGCAAATCGGTCAAATTTAATAATAGTATAGTGCTGAATAACAGTATGGGAGGGGCAAATTGTTCAAAACAAATAATAGTACAGTACAAAAAATCACTAGTATATTTGTCTTTTTAGCGCCAAAAACAACTTTTTTATTTGACGCGAAGCCAAGACGTCCCTAGGAAAACACACGGATTGCCTGTATTTTGGGGTTTTTTCTGCCGAATATTTATAAATTTTGTGCGTATTCGTGTCACTGCAGGTATAGTAACTGCATTTTATATCTGTGAAAAACCAGGGAATTTTTAAATGGACATTAAAGTTTTATTGAACTGTATACGCAAGCCCGTTTCAGGGGAAACCGCCGCCAGTCGGTTACAACCGATTTGAAGCGCTATGCACGGTGACCATTTACGGTCGGTTTACACGATGATTAAGGTGTTTAAACTAATAATGCACCATGTCGTGCTCCCGAGAACTAAGGGTTCTGACAGATTCATCTAATCTAAATGGAATTCTAACGGTCTAATCTAGGCTCCTCAGAAGCACGGGATCCCGTTAAATTCACGTCTGTCGTTCGAAAGGATGAAAGCCGTCAGAGGGAGCCACATGCAACTCTTAGTTGGGAGCCAGTGATTTTAGTGCGACCGGTAAACCGCTCCGTGGATGATTGATTAGCGCTAGCTATAGGGAGTGAGAGGGATTCCTGTCCTAACAATTATGCCCTGCATAATTTGCCACGATTATCGGAGAATATAGGCTGGCACAAATGTTTTAATTTAATAATAGTATAATGCCAAATAAGGTGCGTATAGGGTGGCATTTGTCATCAAATAAATACGCTTATTCAGCACTCAAGAGTATAGGATTTCATATTGTGTTGTAATTTATTGATTAAATAAAAACACAAAATACATCAATTTGCAATATCTTTCTCTGGTATGGCGATTTAAATCAAATAATTTTTACATTACCCTGCCTAATAGTAATACTGCTCACTAAAGTGAATATATAGATTTCCTGCTTGGACCTGGTGCCCTAACACTGCCCTTAATCCTAGCCCCTAGGTGTGGATACAGTTTGGCAATGGGAGTATTGCTCTCCCCCTTGGCAGCTGACTACTACTGCTTGCACTGTAACTACTCATTAGGCCCCATTGTTTGCTTGGTAGGTCCAATGGCTTCTGTCTGGCACAGCCTGGCTTTTAGGCTGCTAATCCCATTGGTGTAAGTCAGAAAGTGAACACAGTGATGGCTCCAGTTAGTACAGTGCAATGATCTTTAACAAGATTTGCTATCCAAGCCAAAGGCCCAGGTGGCAAGTGGACAACGAAGCTTGGCTTGTGGAGAGTCCATCAGTGTTCAACTATGTGTAACCCGCCCTCCTGAGATATGTGTCCAACTTGTTTTTAAACGTATTCACGCTGCTAGCGGTTATACAATCCGTAGATAATTTTTTCCATTCATTTACTGTCCTCTGTGAGAATGAGTACTTCCTGATGTCCAATCTACACTGATCCTTTACTAACTTTACCTCATTTCCTCTAGTTCTGCTATCTTTCTTGAGAGAGAAAAACTTCTTATTTCTATCAATATTTTCATACCCATTCAATATCTTAAATCTTCACAGCCTATAAGAGCTGCTGGCCATAATGAAAAATTCAATGCAACAGATAACAAGTGAAAAATGTCTGGTCGCAAGCAGGACGGTGTGTGGTTTTATTTTCAATTATGTTGAAGTGTGATTATTGTTGAACTGTAATGAACAAGGTCACATCACTTGTGTGTCTGCAATATTCCTGTACAGCTAATAAATTATGAAAGGAAAATTTAAATGTTGTTTTATTATAGTATCTTATTGTAAAAAAAAATTATTTAAATAAAATAAATTATTTTTTATGCAAAAATCTTGATTTTTTAACTGATCTTTTTCAACATAAGCCATTTGAATAAGAATCCAAATATAGTACATTACACCAACAGTACCGGCCTTTCGTGTAAAGCTGTATAAATAAATTGGAATTTTAGCTCAATGACCATAATTATAGCATTTTGGGCTGCCACTTCTCACTGCGTACTAACTTTAGAGATCAGTATCTCATAAACTAATGGACACAGAATCTTCAAAAAATCTCATACCTACATATGTAGGTGTGTTATTAATCCAAATAAGATTAATTTGTGTTCTAACATGCTTTATTGAAATATTGGTCTAAAATCACTCCTTGGCTCAATTTTGCACATAAAACATTGTGGGAGAACTGATATACAGATGTGGAACTATAGTATGTATGTTACTATCTACATGTAATGAAGAATAAGCCTGCCAAATCTCAGAATTCTAGCATAAATAGTTTTTGAGTCATTGGTGTTTTAATTCGAACAAGAAATCTTCATGATTCCTGAAAATCTGCAAAAACAACAGAATCTGCCAAATTTTAAATGGTCATAACTCAAAAACTATTCCAGCTACATTCCTATGCTATGGTTTGACGTGTGGTTATATTGACATGTGGATTAATTGGTAAACATTTTTTTAATTCAAAAATATGAGTGCAACATGCATTGGTTGATCTGAAATGGAATGCCCCTATTGTAGTCAGTAACACTAATAGTACTTATACTGTTGGTATGCTGTATATGATATATTGCTACCTTTGTGCTAACATGTGTTTTGTAGCATATCTGGATTTTTTATATAATTTCTGGTAATTGCAACAATTAATATAGAGCTATTGACCCTTTCCAATAAATATGCTGTTATCATCTTGCTAAACTAGCGCTGTGCCATAGGCGAAACGGTTTCCTATTTGGCGAAACGAAATATGAGCTCTGCCAAATTGGCGAAACACTGTTGTTGTCATTATTATTGACATCATCAGTGGTACTGCCCGCTTCCTTTGAAGTTGTTTTAATAGATGCCCAATCAAGCTGACCCAAATAACCAGTTACTGGCACCTGTCTTGCAGTATGACAACAAATCAGTAATCCCTCCCATTATTAGCGCCCCTAGACAATAGGACAGGTTATTTCAATCAAGTTTTATGTTGGCAATGAAGAGTTCAAGACCTGTTTGACCAGCAGTTGACATTATGTATCAGACCTGAGGACATTGACATTATGTATCAGACCTGAGGTCGTTGACATTATGTATCAGACCTGAGGCTGTTGGCATTATGTATCAGACCTGAGGTCGTAGACATTATGTATCAGACCTAAGGCCGTTGACATTATGTATCAGACCTGAGGTCGTAGACATTATGTATCAGACCTAAGGCCGTTGACATTATGTATCAGACCTGAGGCCATTGACATTATGTATCAGACCTAAGGCTGTTGACATTATGTATCAGACCTAAGGCTGTTGACATTATGTATCAGACCTAAGGCTGTTGACATTATGTATCAGACCTAAGGCCGTTGACATTATGTATCAGACCTAAGGCCGTTGACATTATGTATCAGACCTGAGGCTGAGTACATTTTCTTGAGTAAAGTATGAGTACCAGTACATTGGTGATGCACGAGTACGTTTCCATGAGTATAAGTACGATTACTTCTTGTATGATATAGTAATGCATTTTAAAAATAAACAATACAAGCAATTCCAATTAACTCTTGAAAATCAGTTTCAATTCCATAATGGAATTGACCCTGTGTCTAACTTAACTTAACAAAATTAACACGATATATGAATCATTGAACACTGCAATAATTAATCAATAATTATATATATATATATATATATATATATATATATATATATATATATATATATATATATATATATATATAATATATATTATTTATTATATATATATATATGTGTATATATGAAATGTCAAATCACCATTGTACACAATAAAGTGTTCTTGCCCATCTAGACATGGGTCCATTAATGTTTGCAGAGAGGGTGGATTAGCTCCTGCTAATGGTCAGGGCTCAATATCCCCTTTGTACTGTAACCAGAATACAAATTGGCACCAGAAAATACTGGTGCAGGTTGTCTGTCACCAAAGACTCCCCTGTAAGTACTTGGCACTGTCCCTTGTTATAGCAACAAAGACCTTTTATGGCTAACTGATGAATGACCCTTTCATTGTGGACTTCCTGGCTTCATTAAACAAACAAACCTGAACTGGTAACTAGCACAACTGTGGATATTAACTAGGGATTTGTCACTGGAAAGAGAACCAAAAGATGCTGCCTCTTTCAATCAGTGCAGAAAAGTAATAGTTATTGATGATTTGATAAAATAAATAATTTTTACAATATCATATTGAAGAAATACTGGTAATGTACTTGTAATGTACTCGTACTGTCTGAATACATTGAACACGAGTACAAGTACGAGTATTTTTATTTCTTCACCATTTCATGAATGTTTAGATCACTGGGCAATTAACAGAACTGCAAGCCACTAAATATGGGGAAAGATCATGATTTTGGATAGTATTGTGGTTCTTTTTGTGGGTAGCTTTACCTGTCGTGTATGTTGGCAGTCTTCGTTATTGAATGTTGTACTCTGACATTAAAGGAAGAAGATTTATATTGTAGTTCAAAAGTATATAAGCACACTACCCATACTTTTTATCATACATATTTTATGTGTCATTAATTGATGACGTTCTTGTGATAATTTTCATTGTGTTTCTTAGTTTAAATTCTTACATGAATCTTTCTTTACCATTGTACAGGGTCCCTTCAGAGACAGGCTATGACAACACCACGACACATCTATAGGACAGCTGCAACATGTCGAAGGTGAGTGTATATTTAAATCTCCCTCCTCAAATGGTAACATCATCATCAATCATCAATCCCTTAACCTGGAGTGTCTTTGGCGCACCACTGATGACCTCGCAACCAGCTGTCTCCACCTCTTCCTGTCGTCTGTCGCCCTTTGTGTCTCTGAGAAGTCCAGGCCTGTCCACTCTCTGATGTTGACCTCTCACCTCTTCCTCTGTCAGTTGATTTAGCCCATCGAGAATCAGGTTCGTTGATGTTTGAATCTGTAGTGTGTGAATAGTTTTGAGTAATATGGGCAGTCGGTTTAATAAAACAGCACATCATTTTGTTAAAATCATACATATGGCTACATGGTTTATTTACATATTGTTTGTTTGTATAATATGGATTGATTACGTATGGTTTGTTTACACAGGTTTTGTTTACATATTGAAACTAACTTTAAATAAATCTGAAGGAATTCCTTCATTGTTGTATATGTATGAACCTTAATTAGTAATAAAATATCGAGCTGCATTTTAATGATTTAATTGATTAATTTAGAAGTATTAATATTACAAAAAAGCAAAAAATAGCAGCTTTGAAATATAATGCTAATGTAATTTATGATATAAATATTTAGGGTTTGTGAAAGCACAGTATCATTCCAAATTGACTACATATTTCTATGTGTTGATATTTGAATAGGTTTTATTTGACTAACCCTGCATAAATTGAGCTAAGGAATATTTCTTTTAATTTTACAACATGACTACATCGTTATTTTGCAGACTCAAGTTGAGCAATTTCAGTAGCATTGGTCAGCATCGAAAGCATATCCACACAAGTTGTTGCCTACTGGGACGCACTGATGCTATTGAGTCAATCTTGTGTGATCAGTGCGGGACTGTACAAAACAGACGAGCATCTGTCCAGACAAGACGACTGGACACGTCACCTTATCGACGTAATGGACAGCCGTCAGGAGGCGCCTACAAAAGTTATTTATTGTCACAATATACGCCACTCGCATGCACAAATCTAGACATAGTAGTTCGCATGTTGCACACGGAGGGCAGTGGTGGTCTGCGGAAGGACGAATCGAAAGTCGAACAGACAGTGAATGTGCTTAAAAGTGAAATTGAAACAAAGAAAGGCGAAACAAAAGATGACTCGAAAGACCCCAGTGGTTTCGCCGCCACATTGAAAAAAAAATCGACACCAGATGTCGCAATGAAGGTTGAGAAAAGCACAGCGAGCTCCAGTTCAGTAGAGGTCACAGTGGCACCACCAAAGAAGACGATTGTACAAAAGGTCGTTGCTGAACTGAAGCACTACTATAACGGCTTCAAGCTGCTCTTTATTGACGTCAACGTATGTCGGAAGTACATTTGGAGAGTACTTAACGGGCAGTCGCTGACAAGGCGAGAACGCAGACAGGTAAGAAATGTTTTTGTTTAAAAGATGCTGGTCGTTGGGTGGGTTGTTATGCAGATGTCCTCTTGCATACTCTCTGCTGCTGAGTAACCCGACACATTTAGATATATGATTCGAGGAAAACTGAAGGTTCTGCCAACCTTACTGGATTTATGCTTGAGTGATTTTCTGATGTATGTATATGATGTGCTAAATGCTAAATACCATATTTTGCCTTTCATTTTAAGGGTACAGATTCTGTTTTTGTGTGTGTAAAATTAAGATATATATTATAAACTATATCTAGATACTAACATCTTCACCACCCATATATATATATATGTGATGCGCCACATCAAAACCAGGCGCTTCTCGCTAGATTTAGTTCGGCGCAGGAACCTAAAACGCATGGTGACGTTCAAATTGTCGAAAATGGGTTAACGACGGAATCGATCAGCGAAATTATCCATCTTTCCATAAATCCATTTATATAAGCTGAAAGATTGTTCAAACTAGTAATATTTAGCACTTTATTGAAGCCCCTGATTAGCATCGCGGTTGAGACGTCTGAAACTTCGCTCGCTTACAAATGGCAAACCCCACATGTTATACATGGCTGGAAAGCTTATGACGTCAACTACACGTGTGATTGGGAATCTCTTACTCTAGACCAATGGAACAGCTCCTATTATACATAATTTATCCAGCAACAAAGTGCTGTTGTTGCTATGGAAGTTGCGAAACGCTCGCTGATTGGTCGAAAACGTAAGCGCGCATGCGCAGTCGGCTTGTTTACAAATTCCTGTCGTCTTTGTTCGCCAGTTTCGCCCGCTGTTTTCGTCTTCGATTCGTTAAAGAATTGCAGTGTTCTGTGTAGTCTCCGGGAATACCAAACCTGGTAGGAAATGAGGTGACATTCAATAAATAATACGTTTTTCCACTTTACACTTCTGGATCTTATTTATACACACATCTACTGGAGGAACATAAAAAATGTCATTCCATTTGGAGCATTATGAGTGCATGTTTGTTATGGGAGAAGCAATTTTTCAATGCTGTTTTTAAAGCTGATTTTCTCAAAACTGTTATTCCAAGAATGTGTACACTAACAGTGGAATATCTTGGCCCAGGAATAAGATACACTGTTCATGTTGGTGTCGTTTTAAAGCTGTGTATCTCCTCTATTCGAATCTGTAATAAAATGATTTTGTAAAATTGTCGAGAAGAGCCTGGTTTTGGCATGTGGCATCACACACACACACACACACACACACACACACACACACACACACACACACACACACACACACACACACACACACACACACACACACACACACACACACACACACACACACACACACACACACACACACACACACACACACACACACACACACACACACACACACACACACACACACACACACACACACACACACACACACACACACACACACACACACACACACACACACACACACACACACACACACACACACACACACACACACACACACACACACACACACACACACACACACACACACACACACACACACACACACACACACACACACACACACACACACACACACACACACACACACACACACACACACACACACACACACACACACACACACACACACACACACACACACACACACACACACACACACACACACACACACACACACACACACACACACACACACACACACACACACACACACACACACACACACACACACACACACACACACACACACACACACACACACACACACACACACACACACACACACACACACACACACACACACACACACACACACACACACACACACACACACACACACACACACACACACACACACACACACACACACACACACACACACACACACACACACACACACACACACACACACACACACACACACACACACACACACACACACACACACACACACACACACACACACACACACACACACACACACACACACACACACACACACACACACACACACACACACACACACACACACACACACACACACACACACACACACACACACACACACACACACACACACACACACACACACACACACACACACACACACACACACACACACACACACACACACACACACACACACACACACACACACACACACACACACACACACACACACACACACACACACACACACACACACACACACACACACACTCACACACACACACACACACACACACACACACACACACACACACACACACACACACACACACACACACACACACATATTATAAACTATATCTAACATCTTCACCATCCATATATATATATATATATATATTATGTTTTAATGACCATATTTAAAATATATACTTTGCATGGGAAGGGAACATATTTTTATGGATGATAATGACATGCCCATCCCATGAACGCCTGGTTCCTATGAACTTTGCCCATTTGTATTGGGAATTGTCGACAACTGTTGTGATCTTGTTCATTAAATGACATTAATACATATTTGAGCAATCGACTTATTGGCCTTTGTACCTTGAAGTCGTGGTCATCCAATGAGGAATACTCTGCAGTTCACTGTTGTGTTTTGCAGTTGGTGCGGACGACGGCGGACATGTTCCGACTTGTTCCCTTCCTCGTCTTCATCATCATTCCGTTCATGGAGTTCCTTCTTCCCGTCGCTCTCAAACTCTTCCCAAATATGCTTCCCAGCACCTTCCAGCAGGCGGACAAGAAGGTGAGTTCAGGGAATGGGCAGGCTCAGGCGTCCCAGGAGTTTGAGACTCCTTGCTTCACCCTCATAGCTTAGCCACTAAGAAACTAGCCCATGGTTCGGCCTGAAATATTCTGATTGGTAGACTAGCGCCGAGTCCACAGTGTGGCGCCACTGTTGTAGCCTTTCCAGCACGTAGTGTGCATTGCGCCTGTAGGGAATGATATGAGAACCAGATTATTGAGGACGTGCATAACATTTTTGAAAAAGTACAGGCTCCCAAATGTGAGCTGAGTGGGATTCAGGCGGAAGCAGTGCCTCAGACGGAATGTGCACACATTGAGTTTTCTCCCTGTAAGACTACTCATTCCCTTGATGTTCACTAAGTAAATGTCCTGATTTTTAATAACCAGCGTCCAGGGTTGGGTTAAGTTGTAATTGCATAATTTGCATAATTGTAGCTGATTTTTTTAACACTATAATTGAGTTTTATGAGCTGTATAATTGTATTGGACCATTGTAACTAATAATTGTAATTGGACCCAACCATTGCGGTAAGAATGAATGAGTTCACCATAAACCATGTATAAAAATTAGCAGTAACGATAAATTTTACAACACTGATTGATAAAGATTGGAACTATGGGAAATATATTCATTGTGACAGAAACAGTTACAGTGGATGAACTATGACACGGCACCTACATGTCACACACAGCCAACCGTAGCCGCTAAAGACTGCTGCTGCTGCTGCCGCTGCTGCTGCTGCTGCAAATATGTGTCAAAGTAACTTTGAATTATGTAAACAGTGGCATTACATTGTGTACTGGTGATTGTTTTGTGCCACATATTTGACCAGGTGGAGAAAGTGCGCAGCCTTCTCAAGGTGAAGCTGGAGATGGCCAAGTTTCTTCAGGATACGATTGAAGAGACGGCCATACAACGCAAGGGTGCGAAGGGCGAATCGGCGCAACAGTTCGTTGAGTTCATGGAGAAGGTCAGTGCACTGACGTGAGGGTGTTTGGGGTGATCACTGCTGGAAATACTGTGAAAACTCCATCCTCAATTTAGTTTTGATGAAATCATAGGACAAACTAGTAAATTATTTTTTATTTGTCCCAGTCGAACTTCGCAAAAAAGTGGGCGAAAGTGGCTTCGCCTGTATATAATATGGCATGAGGCTATTTGCACTTTTGCCAGTTATGACCTAACAATCAAAGTAAATTCTTTTACATAATGGCACTATACATCATGTTACATTCCGTTACATTACATTCACCATCACATGCTCACCATTATGGTCATCGTCATATTACAGTCATTGTCCCATGCTTACTGTCACATTACGGTCATTGTCATATTACGCTCACCATAAAATTTCAATTATGCTCACTGTGACAGCGTCACATGAATACGCTCACCGTCACATTACGATTATGCTCACTGTCACATTACGATCAATGCCTTGGCATTACTGTTACCAGATCAGGACGTCAGGGGAGCCGACATCCAATACAGAGATTTTGAAGTACTCGAAGCTGTTCGAGGATGAGATCACACTCGACAACCTCCAGTATCCCCAGCTCGTCGCTTTGTGTCGTCTGCTCGAGATTCCTACTGTTGGTCCATCCGTTCTGCTTCGGTTCCAGCTGCAACTCAAACTGAGACAGCTCGAGGCCGACGATCTGGTACGTCCTCTTACTTGTTTAAACGCACAAAGTTTGATTGTTTCTTAACGTAAACTATGTAGTATAAATATTGTAACAGCTTCACTTGCTGGTCCGCATGCACTGTAAACACGATGTTCCATGTCGAATCATTCAAATTAAATAAAAAAAAGTGTTGAATTGGTTTATCCGCAAATGATCTGTATGGAGGGGATTAATATCCAGGATCAAATTGATTAATCTGCAGATGATCCAGAAGGAAGGAATTATCCAGCATTGAATGGGTTAATCTGCAGATGATCCAGAAGGAAGGAATTATTATCCAGCGTCAAGTTTGTTAATCCACAGATCATCAAGAATTAACATCCAGTGTTGAATGGTTTAATCTGCAGATGATCCAGAAGGAAGGAATTGACTCGCTGGCGGAGTGGGAGCTCCAGGATGCAAGCAGGATGCGGGGCATGCGGTCGTTTGGCGTGCCAAAGACGCGACTGAAGCTGCAGCTAGAGCAGTGGCTGGACCTGCATCTCAACGAGAAGATACCTGCCTCCCTGCTGCTCCTCTCCCGCACCCTCTACATCCCCGAGAGGCTGTCTCCCAGCGAGCAGCTCGTGGCCACCATCCGGGAACTTCCTAAGACCACGGTATGTTGTGCGAGTTTCACAATCATCAGTAATCTTAGTTATGAATTCTAAGAGGTTTTAGGAATTAATCCTATATTTTATGCGCAATGTTGACCCCAGTGGATTTTTTATTTTTAAACTTACAAAGTCTCTGGGAATGTCAGTAATTAAAAAATACAAACTGGGAATTTTGTAATGATGCACCATTGTCATGGAAATGGTGGCCATCTTCGATTGTGTGGGTGGTTTTTTTGTATCCAGGTATCTCTGAAATGGTTTGATCAGATTAGTTGATTAGTTTTTGTTTTTGTAATATACAAACATTTTCAACATAGTTTGTCTCTAGTTTGACTGCTGAAAATGTTGATCACAGTTTGGGTTTGTGTTCCATTATCTGACAAATTTCCCAACATTTGAGACCATTTTCATCTGCACCATACATTTCATATTTTTTTATTCATAAATTTCTTGACCTATTTCTCCCCTTAATTTACCAAAAAACAAAAAATCAACACTTTCATTACACCATGGACAGTTCTACCCACATAAATGTCATCTGAGATTAAATTCGTTAATAATTAAAGAAAACTTCTTTCTGTGTAGATGGAAGAGGCAAAAGTGAAGATCTCTGAGGTGTCTGGTGATCGCGTTGACAACAAAACGAAACTGGAGATCATTCAGAAGGAAGAGGAGGCTATCAGGGAGGAGATTGAGGAGAAGGTCATGTTGGAGGAGCAGGCAGAAAAACAGAAACAGGTATGTGTAACTGGAACAGAAAGAGAAACAGGTATGTGTAACTGGAATCACACCCTGCCTCGAGAAGTAGTGTCTGCAATCACCCAGGACTCTTTCCCAGGCTAATTCTGCAACACTGCATTGTCCACTTTACAAGCCAGTTATTGAAATTGTTTAAAGACAGTATTTGGAAGAAGATTTTTGTGATTATCATAATATGGTAATATATGAATTCTCACTAGCAGTTACATGACAGGAATCAAGTTATGTTTGAGAAACTGTAGCAAATGTTTGCCACCACATTTGAAACCAGGAAGCAAATAAGTTTTCTGGTTGCAGAATATTGAACAGCTTTATTCTAAAATAACTTCCAAATTTGTAAGTCTCATTTCTTTTTTAACCCGGGAGAACTGAAACGTCCGGAGATTGTAAGGTGTGGCAAAATAAAACTTTTATTTTTTCACAAGTTTTCCTTAGCATGATGGCCATCAGATGACATGAGCCTATTTTAAAACTACCTATAGATGCTCCACAATTGATATGCGGTTTCCGTATACAACTGTGATATGTACCTACAGAATGGTTTTACAGTATTTGTAAAAAAAAAAAATTTCAGTTGCGTTATCAGAAATGGAGGTGTTAGTTTACATTTATAGCTCATTTTGTGATAATAGGTCATATTTCCCCAAAAGGTCGAGACAACAGAATCTCTGGAGAAGCTAAGCATTACCCCCGAAGACATCAAACCAGTGCCGCCCTTGGCAATTGAGACCCCTCAACCAGAGATTCCAGCCGATGAGTTGATGAAAGATATCGCACAACCTGTCATGGAAAAAAAAGACGAAGGTAAACAGGATTGTGTTTTTCTGTTTGATATAGCTGAAAAAAATTTATGGCAATCTAATTAAAGCTGCCTCAACAATCTAATTAACGCTGCCTCAGGTTTGTTGATACTTGATCTGTAGTGAGTGAATAGTTTAAGTAATATGTAGTGTGTGAATAGTTTAAGTAATATGTAGTGTGTGAATAGTTTAAGTAATATGTAGTCAGTATTTTGAGCCTTACCAAATCTAACGACTAAAGTAAATTCTTTCGATGATTTTGATAAAAAATACACACTTCTTAATCAAATCGACTGGGGATATTACTTAAACTATTCACACACTAAATGTTAGGACATCAATGAGCTGGATTCGCAATAAGCTGAATCATATATGTGCACTACACATATGTGCACTACACATATGTGCACTACACATGTATGTGCACTACACATATTTCTCTTTCTACACGTGCTTTTAAAACATCTTATTTGAGCAATGTCTGATTAAAACTCCATCCTCAACTGACTTAGCCCAGGGGTTCCCAAACTTTTTTCCTTGAGGCCCACCCATGCAGCTGCTAAAGCCACTGAGGCCCACCCATGCAGCTGCTAAAGCCACTGAGGCCCACCCATGCAGCTGCTAAAGCCACTGAGGCCCACCCATGCAGTTGCTAAAGCCACTGAGGCCCACCCATGCAGCTGCTAAAGCCACTGAGGCCCACTGTATTGCAAAAAATTATCGATACGATTGAAGATGTGATTTTTATTAAATCAAAATGTATTATATATAATTTTCAGAATCTTTCTTAGTTGACCGGGGAAAAGCAGTTATTTCAGTTTGTGGTGTTTAACAGGTTAAAGGATTTGTTTACACACAATTAACATGGACATTGCATTGTCCCATGGAACCACCTCAAACCATCCCGCGGACCACTTGAGGGCAGCGGACCACAGTTTGGGAACACCTGATTTAGTCTATCTTGAATCCGGTTCATTGAAGTCCTAATATGTAGTGTGTGAACAGCTAAAGTAATATCCGCAGTCGGTTTAAGAATAAAGTGCATATTTTTGTTCAAATCATCGAAACAATTGACTTTAGCCATTAGATCTGGTAAGGTTCAAAATAGTGGATATCCAAAACGCTTTATGGGGTCAAGGCTGATCATGGGCGTGACTTCCATCCTATCCCCGATCACATGACAGTTACGAAATTTCTCCAAGGGTGAAATTCGTGAGTTTCAGCATTTCCATGTAAATAATTTGATAGCTGAGCTAGCATGTTGTAGTGGATACTAGGTAGGTTTGAATTTTCGTTAAATGGATTTGGAATGAGATGAGCAAAAAAATCTAATTGAGGATGCACCTTTAATGGCTTGTGAAGCACGAGAGCATGAACACTGGACTAATTTAGTTCACTTATTGGTATTATGTATTTTACCCATATCCTCTCTTGATTCGCTGAGCTACGCATTTGTAGGTACATTTAAATCCATTGCTCTGTTTGTTTCTACTGCATTTCAGAATAGATAAAAGGTATATTATGAGGTTTATCATGAATAAAATGCTTTGTTATTATTATTATTATTATTGAACGATTGTATGTTTGCCTCCGGTGTGTAAGCTTTTTTCTCTTTGATTCAGTCATGTACGACCTAGTGGAGGAGATCTCAAGCAAAGACCTGGAGCACTTGGAAGATGCGCTGGAGCATGTCGCAGATAAACAGATGGAACTGAAACTGGAGCAACAAGAGCTTGCTGCTCTCAAGGAGGACGTCAATGAGTACAAAGAGGTCAGTAGGTCACAACCCCTCAAGGGGTCAGTAGGTCATGATCCATCAAGAGGTCACAAATCATAGAGATCAGTAGGTCATAACCCCTTGAAGTTTCTCATATAGCCCATCTCTCACATGTGAGCTTGGTGACAAGACATAAGGATGATGATTGTGATACACAGCATTTAAAACTGAGGGTAACCCGTTGAACATGTTTAACTATAGCAAGTTACATGGTTTTGCACGCCACAAATTGAACACACCAAGAACGTCTGGTTTGTTTTACAAAGTGCTTACTATAAAAAAGTCATGCCCATTTTAGGGACTGTTCACGATGTTTGACATTTACCTATTTGTACAGAGCGTACTAATTCTCAGACCCCCTGAATTGGTACTTTAAAATGTTGATAATTTTCCACATTGTGAGTGTTCAGTTATTCAGTCAAGTATACAGGCGACATCATTTGTATGTTTGACAGGACCTGAAAGATCTGAAAGAAGTCATTGTGGCAACGGGAGCTGAAGAAAGTGTCTTGCATGAGTCAAAGGGGGCGACGCGTCTGTCGAAGCAGGTGGAGCGAATGATCTCTCAGATGGACACCGTCATGACCTCGCTGAACACTGAGAAAGACACGCTCCTCGAGAACATCGAAATGCAGGAGGTGAAAATCAAACGGAACCAGAAACTTCGTGATGATACGGATCTCCGTCAGACAGTGCTTGATAAGATCAGCGAAGAGAAGTGAGTTGAAACTTCATGGTTTAACACTCACTTCATGGTTTAACACTCACTTCATGGTTTAACACTCACTTCATGGTTTAACACTCACTTCATGGTTTAACACTCACTTCATGGTTTAACACTCACTTCATGGTTTAACACTCACTTCATGGTTAACACTCGTCCATGTCATCATTTTTGTCGACATAAAGAATATACTTTTGAGAAACCCTCCATTGTGAAGAGCGATATTAAATGTATAAAGTCCTATTTTTTTTAAGAAAATCATGTTATGTAGTATGACTTATATATATATCTATATGAACAAATATATTTTAATGACCCACAGTGTTTTAGTATTATTTTACCACTATTTAGCAGGGGCTGCCTAACAGGCGGACCAGAGAGGGTGGGTGGACCGGGTTATATAGATAGCATTTGGAGAATCCGTGTAGCTAATAATCATTACATAATACAAATGATTATATATAATATATTTCCATACCATAGGAACAATTGTTTTTAATAAATAAGAACTACATGGCTATCCCAGTCTGCCTATTAGGCAGTTCTTTACACATGTGGGTGGTCAAGCAGTTAAAATAATATGATCTTTACTACGAAGTATGATTTTATAATAAAACGATCAGAATGTGTTTCTTTAAAAACTGACTACCAGAATTCTGTGATCATCTGTTGCCGCAGGGAAGATCTTGTGAGTATCAACGAGCTGCTGCTTGCAATCCGTCGACTTCAGAAAGTGTCACATGACACTAAGCTGCAGAGGATCATGGAAGTTCTTGACCAGGACAAGGACGGTTGCATCGACATCAAAAACGCGCTCAAGGTTGACGTTTTATTATTGAACCACTTAGCTAGCAGGTATCATATAAAGCAGTGTTAAATTTGTACTACGCCACTCGCAGCATTCAGTACTCAGAGGGCATTTTAATTTGCCCTGGCAGACCTGTTCACGCAAATATCATTTCAACTGTGTGAAAGCTGTTCTAATAATCCCATCACTGTCTGTTGCCAGGTAGTCGTTCATACAGCTTAGTGAGGCAGTGAGGACTGAACAAAGTTGCCCAGCTTAGTGAGGCAATGAGGACTGAACAAAATTGCCCAAGCTTTAAATTTACCCAAATCGATTTGAACCCCGGTGTTTCATGCATGGTCAAAGCGCTTTACACCTCACCCCCTGGCAGACCTGTTCATTCGAACACCAACTTGTTTTCTTTGGGAAGTATTCAGCGTCACCACAATTGCTGCCCAAAGACTACTCATTTATTTATATCCACCACTGTCTTTTGCCAGGTACTCATTTATACAGCTGAGTGAACTGGAGCACTTGCTTGTCTGTGTCCTTACAATATGGCCTCCAAGCATGTATATAGTATTCTAAATGAGGCCTAACTATTGCTTTATACGCAATATAATTAGGTGTGTTTTCTTACATGTTATATTTCTCCTAGTGAACCCAAGAATTTGATTACCCTTTAAAGCTGCAATCCAGCACTACTCTGAACATTTCTTGTCAGCAGTAATTGTTACTCCAAAGTCCTTTTCTTTGATGGTGGTTCCTATAACTGTATCTCACATTTTATAGCCACGTTCCAGTGCTCCGTGTAGACATTTACATTTCCTAAAATTGAATAACATCTACCAGTTTTCAAACCATTTGACTAATTTGTCTAGGTCATCGTGTAAATATAGTTTAACTACATTACTTGTAATGTTTCTAAACACTTTTTTAATCCACAAATGTCAGTATCTTGCTTGATATATCATCTTCCAAGTCATTGATATATTTTAAGAATAATTTATACCTACCAACATAGGAGTGGGAAAATATAATAAATGAAAAGCTGTCGCCACTACCATCCTCTCTAGCTATGTAGTAGTAGTACTGCACCGCCCCTGGCAGATAGAACTGTTGAAACGTGGATTTGTCAGTTTATCCCACATTGTGCAAATTTACACTGAATTATTTGTGCTTTGTCCTTGCTGTCTTGGTTGACGTGTTTCTGGGAACTAGGCACATCCACGCCTAAACTTCAAAATCACTACCAATTAAAGTTAAGTTCCCATTTGCAAGCCCCGTAGATCTGTGTGACGGTCGCTATTGGTCGACAAAGCAACTGAAACTTCAACATTTCAGCAGGTCGATCTGCCAGGGTTACTGATGTAGTCAGAACCCTGGTGGCGCCAGGGGTACTGATGTAGTCAGAACCCTGGTGGCACCAGGGGTACTGATGTAGTCAGAACCCAGGTGGCGCCAGGAGTACTGATGTAGTCAGAACCCTGGTGGCGCCAGGAGTACTGATGTAGTCAGAACCCTGGTGGCGCCAGGGGTACTGATGTAGTCAGAACCCTTGTGGCGCCAGGGGTACTGATGTAGTCAGAACCCTGGTGGCGCCAGGGGTACCGATGTAGTCAGAACCCCCGGTGGCGCCAGGGGTACTGATGTAGTCAGAACCCCCAGTGGTGCCAGGGGTACTGATGTAGTCAGAACCCCCGGTGGCGCCAGGGGTGCTGATGTAGTCAGAACCCCCGGTGGTGCCAGGGGTACTGATGTAGTCAGAACCCAGGTGGCGCCAGGGGTACTGATGTAGTCAGAACCCCCAGTGGCGCCAGAGGTGCTGATGTAGTCAGAACCCGCGGTGGTGCCAGGGGTACGGATGTAGTCAGAACCCTGGTGGCGCCAGGGGTACTGATGTAGTCAGAACCCTGGTGGTGAAGATGTCTCACCTACTTTACCCATTGCATTGCTGGTGTTTGAATGTCCAAAAATGTTGCGTTTACGATTGTAGGTGATTGAACTGCTGGGTCGCGAGAACGTGAAGATCAGCCCACAGCAGATGGCAGACATCACAAAACTGCTGGAGGCAGAACAGAAAGTGGAGGAAGGTATCCAGAAGAGCAAACAGGAGAAACGGGCAGCTGAAGAACTTCAAGACTCTTCCCCCGTTAAAGAAAAATCATCGTCTGACAAGCAATGAACACGCCTGAGAGAAATAGTTGAATTTTTTGCATTTTCTAAATTCTCATTCATAAAAGTCGTCGCAATATAACACGCATTGTATTAAGTCTATTTTTGTGGTTTCTCTCTGTGATGTCCACCGGTACTTCAAGTCAAAGTGGTCAAGTCAGTGACGTATGCAAGATGTTTATTGTCATGTTGTAGACTATTGTTTGTGAGATACAAGTAATTGAAACTTCAACATAAATATTTAATCATTCTCAAAAATACAGTCGATATAATAAGTAACTCTGCAGCGAGATTTTTTAAGAATATGTCAACGGCATAAAATTTTATTATTTATTTTGAAGTTGATAGTGTTTGTAATATGCCGCAGTCTAGTCATGCAGTAAGCATTCAGTGTAAAACATTGCAGTCGCATACTGCATGACATTTTAACATTTCTCGTTTCTAAACAAACCTACCGGTAATATTTTGAGTCACACCCATTTGTAAATTTGTGTATATTTCATAGAAATTACTGGTGCAGTTATATTGGAAATTCGTGCTTTGGTCAATTCAAATAGGTGAGGGAAAAATCTTTCCTTCTTGACAGTTATTGAATACACTATGGTTTATGGTATCTAATGCTGTCGGTCATTCAGTAGATATATAAAAATACGAGCAACTATATACGGTTGTACGCACAACATATTTTTCTTAGGATATTGTATGTTAATTTGTAAGTTAATGTTTAGTAATCATTTTATTATTATAAAATGATTGTGGTTCTACAGTAGGTTATTGTTGAAGGCTTTACTAGATGCACTCTGGGGTACGGGATGCGTTTGTAAAATTGATGTGAAATGGGAGAAACTTTGGGACCAGACAACAAGGGTGAACGCCGACATCGCCATTGGCTTTATGGTATTTGTTGGAAGGTTGCTTTAGATTTGCGTTTCTACGTGAGCCATCAATTAAATTAGTCCCAAATGTGTACATGCTTAGTAAGAAAAAACATTGTTTCAAAATAATCACCACAGGTGGGTTTTTTATTTTGTCAACAAAGACGCCTGCCTTTTAAAAACATACGATGCAAATGGTTAAATTGTTCCTAATTCTGCATGGTAAGGTCTTGCCACTGACTAAAACAGCCCTTATCCTTTCAACGTTTGTAGTGTGGTTTGTATTTTGCAAATTAAGACGCCTACCTTTAGAAAGCATGCAATGCAAATGATATGCATTTACAGTGTTTAAAAATTTGGTAAACGTCAAGAAGTCAACGTGGATTGTACCGTTGATTCAGTTTCTGGACATACGATATACGTAAACGACTTGTTAATAATCCGCTCCTTTGTGCCCGGTGAAGTTATAATGGTTGTATGCAAATGTGTTCATTAACGCAGTGCCATGAATTACCAACAAACTTGCCACGTGTCGACAAATCCACAACGACATGGTTACGAGAAAGGCACCCTCGCTACACATTGTGGTGTGGCAAATCAGTGCCGTTAGTATATACTTGATTTATTTATTAACTAGAATCCACATTACTGTATATGTCGTATTGCGCAATTTTACGAAATCGCTATGTTATCTTTATAGTCGTGGGCCCGCCTTTGTGTACGTTGTGAATTTATGTAGACTGGCCAAACGCGGCCACGCTTTGCAGGAACGTGTGTGGCGGAAACCCAACTGCTCAGGTGGAAACTCTGTGAAGGGACGATCTCCGGTTGTAACCGTTTCTTGTTTGTAGATGCACCTGTGATGTGTAATTTATTCATGGATATGTCAACTGCGTTGAGTGCGGCTTGTCACGATAAACTGACTACAGTTCTTTGTTTGTTTTCTGTCAACGACAACTTCAAACAACACGTATCTAGGGACGTCTGATTGGCCTTGCTGCTGGACACCGGGTATGCAGTTTGAAGTTATGTCCAGCAGCGGTTAAATAATAAAAGTAATAATGAAACTGACAAATTCTACACACATTATTGCATTCTAGTGCTGCGGTTAGTATAGCCCGTATATGGAGTTGCCAAGGTATTGACTACGATGCTAATGGAAGCTGTTCATGTTCGTTCTTTCCGAATGCGACTAGTAATGCGATATAGCCAATACCTATACACGAAAATATGAGCGGTCTTTTCAAACCACGTGTCAACGTTCGCATTATATGGTGCCATGGAATCAATTCTGAATAGTTTCACAATGCGTTCAATATATACGATATAGGCTGTATGCTGGATGTAAATGCGTGTGCGCACACACAGACAACAATACGGTATGCCAAGTATCGGTGCGCAAACGAGGTAAAAATATTAAACGAAATTAAGCGATGACGTTTGCAAAGTACTACTAACACACGGTGCAGGTCAAACAATGGTGTACTAATATCATATTCAAACACTGTATTGGAAAACCAGTATCAACACGAACTATGGAAAAAGAGCCGGTTATTTATTCCAACTGCAGACACGACTTAAACCACTGCAGTGGAAGCCATGATGTGTGTTTTGATCAAATGTAAGTAACTTGAACTCGATGTTAATGCGGGTTATAATCACCCTATAATTGTGTTAACACATTTATAGTGTGTACATATGCACCACAGTTGATACGCCGGTAAGCCTAAACATATTTAGTGTGCATGAAACTACAAAAACTGTTCGATAATGCGGATAGATTGCATAATATTAATAAGCATTTGGTTAACATAAACACAAATATTGAAATTTGCATTGCAATGCATCGTCTGTGTCTGACTTCAAAAGGCTGATGCTGGAGTTGTGGCCCTAGTTTCCCTTGCTGTGTCGCATTCTTCAACAACACTGTCTCCAATATCAACGTAAGACTATATTTCTCCGAGCCTCTGTGTCTGACTTCAAAAGGCTGATGCTGGAGTTGTGGCCCTAGTTTCCCTTGCTGTGTCGCATTCTTCAACAACACTGTCTCCAATATCAACGTAAGACTATATTTCTCCGAGCCTCTGTGTCTGACTTCAAAAGGCTGATGCTGGAGTTGTGGCCCTAGTTTCCCTTGCTGTGTCGCATTCTTCAACAACACTGTCTCCAATATCAACGTAAGACTATATTTCTCCGAGCCTCTGTGTCTGACTTCAAAAGGCTGATGCTGGAGTTGTGGCCCTAGTTTCCCTTGCTGTGTCGCATTCTTCAACAACACTGTCTCCAATATCAACGTAAGACTATATTTCTCCGAGCCTCTGTGTCTGACTTCAAAAGGCTGATGCTGGAGTTGTGGCCCTAGTTTCCCTTGCTGTGTCGCATTCTTCAACAACACTGTCTCCAATATCAACGTAAGACTATATTTCTCCGAGCCTCTGTGTCTGACTTCAAAAGGCTGATGCTGGAGTTGTGGCCCTAGTTTCCCTTGCTGTGTCGCATTCTTCAACAACACTGTCTCCAATATCAACGTAAGACTATATTTCTCCGAGCCTCTGTGTTTGACTTCAAAAGGCTGATGCTGGAGTTGTGGCGCTAGTTTCCCTTGCTGTGTCGCGTTCTTCAACAACACTGTCTCCAATATCAACGTAAGACTATATTTCTCCGAGCCTCTGTGTTTGACTTCAAAAGGCTGATGCTGGAGTTGTGGCGCTAGTTTCCCTTGCTGTGTCGCGTTCTTCAACAACACTGTCTCCAATATCAACGTAAGACTATATTTCTCCGAGCCTCTGTGTCTGACTTCAAAAGGCTGATGCTGGAGTTGTGGCCCTAGTTTCCCTTGCTGTGTCGCATTCTTCAACAACACTGTCTCCAATATCAACGTAAGACTATATTTCTCCGAGCCTCTGTGTTTGACTTCAAAAGGCTGATGCTGGAGTTGTGGCGCTAGTTTCCCTTGCTGTGTCGCGTTCTTCAACAACACTGTCTCCAATATCAACGTAAGACTATATTTCTCCGAGCCTCTGTGTTTGACTTCAAAAGGCTGATGCTGGAGTTGTGGCGCTAGTTTCCCTTGCTGTGTCGCGTTCTTCAACAACACTGTCTCCAATATCAACGTAAGACTATATTTCTCCGAGCCTCTGTGTCTGACTTCAAAAGGCTGATGCTGGAGTTGTGACACTAGTTTCCCTTGCTGTGTCGCGTTCTTCAACAACACTGTCTCCAATATCAACGTAAGACTATATTTCTCCGAGCCTCTGTGTCTGACTTCAAAAGGCTGATGCTGGAGTTGTGGCGCTAGTTTCCCTTGCTGTGTCGCATTCTTCAACAACACTGTCTCCAATATCAACGTAAGACTATATTTCTCCGAGCCTCTGTGTCTGACTTCAAAAGGCTGATGCTGGAGTTGTGACACTAGTTTCCCTTGCTGTGTCGCGTTCTTCAACAACACTGTCTCCAATATCAACGTAAGACTATATTTCTCCGAGCCTCTGTGTCTGACTTCAAAAGGCTGATGCTGGAGTTGTGACACTAGTTTCCCTTGCTGTGTCGCATTCTTCAACAACACTATCTCCAATATCAACGTAAGACTATATTTCTCCGAGCCTCTGCATACTACCATATTGTCTTGTTGTCATGTGATCCTTCTGATGGAGTCTCATCCATTTCGGGTAGCTTCGTCTTCAATGGTACACCAACAAAGACAGTTACTGGCTATTGGTCTGTCGATGTGTGCGGGGCGGTGGTGGAAACCTTCGTTGACAGCGAACCTTCTAAATCCTTCGAACGTATTTTCTCAGAAAACGGTACAGCTACTATTTACCGTCTACTTGTGCGCACTTGCAGACTTTTCCTATGGTTCTCATAAACCTTCCTGGTACGCCATTGGCTTCTGGCCAGTACGGCGTTACCCGCTGATGGCGGAAACCTTCGTTGACAGCGAACCTTCTAAATTCTTCGCTTTGGAACGGAGTCCCGTTGTCTGTATTCAACTAGTTTGGGATAACTCTTGATGAGAATATCTTGTCGAAGAATGGAATAACTGACACGGATCTAATCACCTCAGGAAATCTGGTGTACTCGTCTATGATGACAAGTAGATAGTTACCTGAGGATAATGGTCCATAAAAATGTGCTCAGGGGTGAGACCATTTCCTTGATGGAAAATCAGACATAACTAACAGCTGCCTTGGCTTTGAGACATCAGTTGCTTTTGCCTGGCTACCATAACATCGATTCTGGGAAACCACACTTTCTCTCTGAGGAGAGCCTTTGTCTTGTTTATTCCTCGGTGCCCTTCGTGGGCCAGTTGGATTACCCTGTGCTGCAGACTTGCTATAACCCTTAGGACTAGTCTGTCTTGTGTTACAGTCAGTTCATTTACAACTCTATTGTACGGTTGCATCGGTCCAAAGTCCACACTTAGATCTTGTCCAGACTTGGTTTCAAGGAGATACCATTTCCCTGTTAATAGAAGATCTTTCACAGTACTCATTTTTTTTTAATACTGAAGTTCAGGGGCCTAGTGATACCATCAAAAGATGAAAAGTGGCCCAAAGCATAAGTTTAGCAACATTGCACTAAAAGCGAGATAAAAACAAGGAAGGATCAATAAAAATATATACAACAAAAGAAAAAAGAAAAAAATATTTGATTATTTAAAAAAAAAAGTTGGGTCTGACAACGTGGCTTCTAGAACTCCTCTACTACTCGTTGCCTTTGGGATACTTTCTTCTGTGAAAAAAATCACACTCTTCTGCTACGAGTTCCTCTCGAGGATTCGTTTCCGACACTTGCGGTTGGCGAGATAGGTAGTCTGAAGGGTTATCTTTACCCTTGCGGTACTCGACAACTGGTTTGTAAGGCAGCAGCCTCATAGACCATCTCTCCAACCCAAGGGGCAGCTAGGCTCCGGGTTGTCCATAAAACGTAATCAACGGCTTGTGGGCGGTGACCACTTTAACAGACACCCCGTAAACATACACGTGAAAATATTCACAGGTCCAGACGACTGCCAGCGCTTCCCTTTCTAACTCGACTGGTGGCATGGCTCTGCCAGCGCTTCCCTTTCTGACTGACTCCCTGCTCGACTGGTGTCATGACTCTGCCAGCGCTTCCCTTTCTGACCGACTCCCTGTTCGACTGATGTCATGGCTCTGCCAGCACTTCCCTTTCTAACTGACTCCCTGCTCGACTGGTGGCATGACTCTGCCAGCGCTTCCCTTTCTGACCGACTCCCTGCTCGACTGGTGGCATGGCTCTGCCAGCGCTTCCCTTTCTGACCGACTCCCTGCTCGACTGGTGGCATGGCTCTGCCAGCGCTTCCCTTTCTGACCGACTCCCTGCTCGACTGGTGTCATGGCTCTGCCAGCGCTTCCCTTTCTGACTGACTCCCTGCTCGACTGGTGTCATGGCTCTGCCAGCGCTTCCCTTTCTGATTGACTCCCTGCTCGACTGGTGTCATGGCTCTGCCAGCGCTTCCCTTTCTGACCGACTCTCTGCTCGACTGGTGTCATGGCTCTGCCAGCGCTTCCCTTGTCGTGGTACTGTATTAACATCGCACCTGGCCCTACAGGAGATGCATCTACTGTGATCAATGTCTCCTTCTCTGTTAAAATAGACACCACCTGGGGACATACCTAGAACAGTCTTCAGCGTCTCAAATGCTGACTGTTGTTCGAGTTCCCATTTGAACTCTTGCTCCTTGCTTGTAAGCTTCCGCAGATGAGCTGCTACTATTGAGTAGTTGGGAATAAAGAACAAGAAGGAGTTCTCCCACATATCTAGGCGGTTCCATTTCTAGGAGCGCTTCTACTTTCTTCTGATCTGCTTCGATCCTGTTCTTTGACTTGAGCTATGAACATTTGTGTACCTTATCTCTGTGATGCACGTATAGTGGTTCTGGTGGTCCACCGGTATTTCAAGTAAAAATGGTCAAGTCAGTCACGTGTACAATATATTTATTGTCATGGTGTTGACCATTAGTCATGAGATACAAGTAACTTAGGATGTAGACGCGTGCGCAGACACAGACAGCAATACGGTCCGCACAGTATTGGAACTACGAAACGAATTTAAACGATGGCGTATTCCAACGTACGGAAACTACTAACACACGGTGCGGGTCAAACAATGGTGCACTAATACCGTATTGAATGGTGCACTAATACCGTATTGAATGGTGCACTAATACCGTATTGATTGGTGCACTAATACCGTATTGAAAACCCATATTAGAAAAAAAACAGCAACACGAACTGAAATGGAAGCCAGGATGTGTCATTTTGATTAGATGTAAGTAAATTCAACTCCGTGTTAATGTGGAATATGATCGCCTTACTGCTACCAGTACGGAAATGATTGTTTTCAAACAATATGTTATATCCTAAAATAAGTTATGCTATAGTGCGTGAATTGATTACGTGTAGAAAGTGTTAACGACACCTGATACTAGTGACACATTCACTATGACATTATAGGTTCATTCATATAGACTCATATCGTCTATGTGTCCCCACCCTATCTCCTCCCTTCCATACGCCTACATATGATTATTTTTCCCGCCCCTTCCCAGTAGTCCCGATCACGATTATTTTATCTTCTACATATTTAGTTACCTCATTAATTATCGCTCCCGTTCCACCTACGTTCTCCCAAGATTGGCGGTTAGATTGAGTTAGGTCCTTGCAGGCAGGACCTAACTCACCCCGTTCCACCTCTATCCATCTCTACCCTATCTCTTCGTGCCCCTCCTGTTCATCACTCATTCCCCACTCTGTCCCACTTTCGTTTTTTCCCTGATATCCAGAATGCTCCACTTCCCTCCCGGCCACGCCCCCTCCCTGCCCCACTCCCTCCCTGCCCCACACCCTCCCTCCCTCCCTCCTTCCCTCCCTCCCTCCCTGCCCCACACCCTCCCTCCCACCCTCCCTCCCTGCCTCACTCCGTTCTTCCCTCCAAAGTGTCGTTTCTGTCATTTAATATAAATTTCACATATTTTCCACTCCTCGTACGACTTCGGAATCCGAATGTTCACGTGACGACAGTGTTCCCCTTCGCAGCGACACTCCGCGACACATGTCGTCAGTGCTCCAGACTCGACGGCCACACCCCACTCACAGTCTATGTACCGTCCGGCGATGTCGCAATCTCGCAACGTCGTCTGTTGAACCGTCACCTGAAAGTAGGAAGTGGAGCAGATCAGGCGATGTCCGGTGATTGCGACAGTGAACGACGTCTTGATTCTGTCCGGCACACATCTCTTGATGATGAGTCCCGGCAACCAACACTGGGTCTGTGGTTCTGGGGTCCAGTAACTGGCGCCTGCATCAAACGAGTAGTAGTCGGCGTCTGTCAGAGCCAGACACGTCTCGTTGTTGGCGTCGTTCAGGCGAACTGACATCTCCGTTGTGACAGACGGGTTGAGTACAAATTGTTCTGACACTAAAACAACACGAAGCAAAGCATTGGCGTAAATTCTTACGGTTTAACCGTAACTCTTACGTATTTCCTTAAATCTGACGGTCTTACTGTTTTATACTTTTTGAACAAGGCTTTTATATATTACAGTTTGTCAAATGGCATGCGATCATTCGTTCAAAACACGTCCAGAGAGTGAATCTCGGGGCAATTTTAGCTGGGCAGGCCAGCTGCGCCAACGTTTCGCGAGATCCAATTTATGTATTCGAAATTGCACGGCGAGCAAAGTGGAGTGTTGGCAGTGGGTAACAATGAGACCACGCCTCTGAGGCCAGATTCTCTTCTCGGCGAATTCACGAATGCGAGCGAGAGTCAAATAAGCGAGACTAGCCTACTAGAAGAAACATCTGGAAGTTGTCTTACCGCGGTAAATGGTGAAGTTCGCGCTATCATCGGAAGGTTGTGTGAGCATCTTCGCGCCAGTAATCCCCTTATGTCCAACATCACGTTTATGTGGTAGCCTCATGACTTCGTTTAGTCCTGGATTCAGTCCCGCACCACCGGAAATTACGCCATCGGCCCACGACACCCACAACTGTCTCAGGTCGTTGCAGTCCTGCGTGAAGGGAGATTGACTACTGGACGTTTGTCCAGTCGCCCCAACCGTGATGTTGTTGGATTCGGTGGAGGAACTGGCGAACTCCAGGAGGTACAGCAAAGCGTTGGTGTCGTTAGTCAGCCGAACGAGAACTCGACTGCAGCTTTTTACCTCAAACAACAATCTCGTTTCGTGGTGCAAAGGCCAGATTGCGTCACCGACGAGGCGAGGACTGCACCCTTCAAAATAAACCGGTCACAACATGTAATGCATAACCCATAATGTGGTTTTGTAGATGGCGGTACTGTGTCTAAGTGCATATAACATACATACGACAGTCGAAAACAGTCGAAAACGAATTATCTTTTCAGAATAATTTACTTGTCTCAAAGTATCGTTGATCTTAGTCCAGCCGATGTATTTCTTCACCTTATGAAGAGTAATTATATTAAGGCGGTGAATATGGGTGAACAGATGGGGTAAAGCAATATTTAACAACATAGGCCAGGCTATTTTTTCTTCTTCGCATAAATCAATCTATTCTAACAGATTCAAATGTAAATTCAAATGCAATTCTTGAATATTATGAACCTTAAAATATTAGAAGGGAAATATGTGGACGGATATGCATACATATTTGTACTTCTAATTGCACATATGTTGTATTATACTAATTACCTTAACTACAACTGTATTACTATGAGTTAGCCGCCTGGCGGCGATGCAGCTTAGCTTTGTAAGGTGCTGCCACCACTCGAATTGATGACTTTGGACATGGATGAATTAACCGTTGCACGTGTATGCAGTTTGTTCCGAATTCTAAAGCCCAGACAGGTACGTCGCAGCGACCCACGGTGGAACTCCGTACACCTGGTAAGTGATCGTATGGCGTTCTTCCACATTATTTTGAAGATTAATTATAGGTAAGCGGTGAATATTATCAGGTAAATATTGATAGTCGTACAACATGTTTATTTGTTTAATTTATAGCCTGTTGGTTGTTTAATGCATTGGCTAACAGGTTTATGGAAACAAACAACCGTAGAACGAAATGCCGGTTATAAGGCGTGTGTCGCGAGACTTACCAGAGCATTCACCTTGTACCACTGCCACTGCGTACACATCACCAAGGTTATTTAATAGCTGAATCGTACGGATGACTGTGCCATTCGCATACGCGGCAACGAGACTGGAAACACAACACGTATCATTTAACACGGTGCTAATGACACTGATGTGCGTGCGTGCGTTGCCAAAAATACATTGGTCTACGGCAATTTTTGGATATATATATATATATATATATACACGTAGTTGTGGCGAAGTTGACCGGCGTGGCGAATGTATGTTTTTTGTACCCGCTGCCTAGAAGAAAACATGAGAATTAGTTTTACTTTACTTTACTTTACTCACGTCTGGATACCGTCTTCGATATTGTTACTAAACTATATAACTTACAGTTGCAAGTGTAGTGTTTTGTGCAGTGGCTGCCCATGCCATATGTCTTGTTTTGGATGGAATCAAGTTAGCTAAAGCTTAATCCAGATAAAACAGACCTTATTATTATTGCCACTACAACAACGAAATAGGGTCATCAGCCATTTTCCAGTTTAAACTGCTTGGCAGTGATACATTCCCATCAGATACTGTTCGTAATCTAGGTGTTGTCTTTGATAGTGACTTCAACTTTCGCCAGCATATTGCTCAAGTGTGTAAATCCTGTTTCTATCATATACGTGACCTCCGTCGAATTCGGCGTCACATATCTATATCAACGGCATATAACAATATCAACGGCATTAATTAGTAGCCGCCTTGACTATTGTAATTCACTATTAAATAACATTGCTAAAACAGAGTTGGCTAAACTCCAACGGGTATAAAATTGTCTGGCAGGTGTGGTACTCAGGACGCCTCGATTTTCAATATCACTACCACTACTTAGACAGTTACACTGGCTTCCTGTTACATATCGAATTCTTTTTAAGCTGTTCACTCTTACACGTCGTGCTCTATCTATACAACAACCACCCTACTTGGCTAGTCTCCTGAATCTTTCAAATATCCCTAGGCAGCTCAGATGATAAATTTCACAACAACTTATTGTGCCTAAAACAAAACTTAACTTGGGCAAACGTGCTTTCTCTGTCGGTGCGCCTAGGGTCTGGAATGAACTCCCCATCACTTTGAAAACATCTTAAACTATAGCTATCTTCCAAAAAAACTATATTTATATAACATTTATTCCAAATTGCATTTCTACCATAAATCTTCGGCTGTCCCTCGTTCTAATAATGACTTTTACGCGTCCCTGTTCACGATTATGCTTAATGATTCTGTTTTTCTGCACCTCTGAGTTCAGGTTCCTGAGGATATAGAAGTTAATTATTATCAATTATTATTAAAATAACAAAACAATAGATGGAAGGGAAAACAAATACAAAGTAAAAAAAATCGATCAGACGGGAGTCAACGATTCCAATGGTTCAATAAAAAAATATGACACAGCTGGGCTGAACCAAACTGAATTACGCAGAAGAGAAATGCGACTTTAAAAATATCGAAAGTGACCTACTTAGTCGGATTTGTTTGAGTCCAATAAAATACATCTTCGTCGATGTCTAAGTAAAATGGTGGACCCATCGTGGTATGTTTTCTTCCGAAATTACGACGGTCGTAGTTGACGCAGTCTACGACACCGGATCCTGTAAACAGAGCAACATCGCTGGAATTTGGTTCACGTGGAGGGGAGATTCCTTTATGGTTCATTAAACGTGTGTGCACATACATGCTTAGCAAACATTTATTGCAATGTAACCCGTGGTGTGCCAGACATGTTCACGGCATTGTGATCTACCGTCACCCACAGTGGTGTGGCAGACGTATTGTCATGGCGTTATGATCTAGTCACTCACCGTGATGTATCAGACGTATTGTCATGGCGTTATGATCTAGTCACTCACCGTGATGTATCAGACGTATTGTCATGGCGTTATGATCTAGTCACTCACCGTGATGTATCAGACGTATTGTCATGGCGTTATGATCTAGTCACTCACCGTGATGTATCAGACGTATTGTCATGGCGTTATGATCTAGTCACTCACCGTGATGTATCAGACGTATTGTCATGGCGTTATGATCTACAGTCACAAACCGTGGTCTAAAACAGGTAAGTTCTTATATAGCGCCGTATCCAGTCCGTAGGACCGCTCAAAGCGCTAAGCACTTCACTCCCGGCAGACCTGTTCATTCCAATGCCATCTCAACTTCTCTGGGAAGTATTCAGCCATGCTGCAATTGCTGCGCGAAGACTATTCGTTCACATATCCGCCACTGTCTGTATTGCCAGGTACTCATTTATACAGCTGAGTGAACTGTGGCAACGTGAGTTGATCAAACTTGTCAAAGGTTCGAAGCGACCGCTGTGGGATTTGAAACCGGATTCTCTCCATTGAGAGTCCAGACTTCTAACCGGTATGCCATCGCGCCCCACGTGGTATGCCAGAAATATAGGCATTGCGTTATGGTCTACTGTCACTCACCGTGGTGTATCAGACGTATATGCAAGGTGTTGTGATCTACAGGCATTACATTGGGATAAACGGTCAATCGCCGTGGTTTCTCAGACGTATATGCAAGGTGTTGTGATCTACTGTCACTCACCGTGGTGTATCAGACGTATATGCAAGGTGTTGTGATCTACTGTCACTCACCGTGGTGTGTCAGACATATAGGCAAGGTGTTGTGATCTACTGTCACTCACCGTGGTTTCTCAGACGTATAGGCAAGGTGTTGTGATCTACTGTCACTCACCGTGGTGTGTCAGACATATAGGCAAGGTGTTGTGATCTACTGTCACTCACCGTGGTGTATCAGACGTATAGGCAAGGTGTTGTGATCTACTGTCACTCACCGTGGTGTGTCAGACATATAGGCCTGGTGTTGTGATTTACAGTCATTCACTGTGGTGTGATACACGTATATGCATGGTGCTGATGTCATTTACAGTGGTGTAATAGATGTATAGGCATGTTGTTGTTGTCTACTGTCACTCACCATGATATGGTAGGCATATGGTGTTGTGATCTACAGTCACTCACCATGATGTGTCAGACATGTAGGCATGGTGATGTAATCTAAAATCACTCACTGTGGTGTGCTAGACGTCTTGGCATCGTGTTGGTGTCTACAGTCATTTACCGTGGTGTACTAGACGTGTAAGCATGCTGTTGTGGCCTACCGTCACTCACCATGATGTGTTAGGCATATGGTGTTGTTATCTATAGTCACACACGACGAGTATGCATGGTATTGGTGTCTGCAGTCACGCATCGTGGTGAGTTAAACGTGTTAAAGTGTTGGTGTCTACAATCACTTACCACGATGTGGTAGACATATAGTGCTGGTGTCTACAGTCATTTACTGTGGTGCGATTGACATATAGGCATGTCGGTTGTCTACAGTCACTCACCATGATGTCTCATACATATGTATAGGCATGTTGTTGATGTGTCAGGCATATAGGTGTTTGTTGTGATCTACTGTCACTTGCCGTGGTTTCTCTGACGTATCTGTATGGTGTTGTCGTCTACGGTCACTCGCCGTGGTGTATTAGATATATATAGGCATAGTGTTGGGATGTACAGTAATTCACCGTGGTGTGCTGACATAAGGCGTGGTGTTATAGTCTCCAACCACTCACCGCGTTTCGTCCAGCATATTTCCCTCTTTCTGGGATAGACGGCCATGTCATGTAACAAGCTAACCGACGTCATCTTCACCAGTTCGCTGCCATCCATACCGACCTTGTATATGTCAGTGTTAGTACGGACGAACATCAGCCTGTTGACATAGGATTGATGTACGCTGTCTACAATTGATATGTTAAATTGTACAATACAAGTCTTACAAATGTCAGCTGATTACAGAGGACATCAGTTGAGTTATGTGTCGTTATTACTGCAAAAAAATCGTGTTGTGGCCAGCGAATTCACCTAAGAGTTTGTGAAACCATTTTTTAATCTTCGCTTTATTTACAAACCACTGTAGGTGTACTCAGCATATGAACTATTGCAGTTAACCCTTTATAAACCATGTATTTACCCCGGACTCTCGGTCGAGAGAACGGGGGTTCGAATCCACCCGTTGTCGTCTCGAAACTTGGGCAATTTCGTTCACCCCACTTTACCTGAGCCGTTGGTCCCTTGCGGGGGATTAAAAACAAACAGGGAAATGGGGAAAACATGTCATTTACTAACGGAGCCAATGGTTTCGCTCTCCAAAAACCTATACGGGTGCTGCATTAGCGGCTACCAAAAACATGCTCTGATAATGGAGTAAGGGCCAGGAGCGTCTTGTCTAGACAATTACCGGCTCTATGTAAGATTATATATTATGTATTATATCACTTGTGGTGCAAACATGGCGACAATAATTGCGGAAACGAGAAACAATACTTCACTTGTTCTGTATGTCGATACACAGGCCGCGCAGCAACATGTTGTTTGGAAGTTGAGCAATGGTTCTTCTCCCTGTTCCATCTGGGTTTATAGCCTCCACCAAGTGGTCGTCGTAGTTTGTGAAGTACAAACTAGCAGCCTCTGAGTGGAACGCAAGTCCATATGCGTTATCAACTGTAAACAGAGTAATCGAGAATCATCATTTAAAATAGGTCTTTCCTAAGATAGCGATCAAACCTGGTTTAAATAGAAGTCTCTCTGCTGTGCTATTTCTTAAAAAAATTAGTGATGAAGTTATGGCATTAATATCGTTGGACATGCGCTGATATACAGGGTATAATCTCTCTCTCTCTCTCTCCTCTCTCTCTCTCTCTTATATATATATATATATATATATATATATATATATATATATATATATATATATACACACACACCGCGGGCACACACACACAAACACACACACACACACAAACACACACACACACACACACACACACACACACACACACACACACACACATCGGACAAAGCGATACTACGGCATAGCTTGAACGTGACTCTTCGGTAATTCACTAATATCAACATACACAAAAATAATAGTTAAGACATAACTAATAACAAAACAACGACTACTTTTATGTGAGCACCTCCCTCGATGACATTAATGTTCAAAGTATATTAAAGACACCCATTAATCCGTACGTTCGTCCGTCCGGAATAAATATTATTGTATGTGAAATGTAATTACTTTCTGCGACGATGGTTTCTTGGCCAGAGCCATCGAGACCTGCCCGACTGATTGTCTTTGTATCATTGTCACTGTAGTAAACATGTCTCTGAACGCTGTCAACGGCAACGGCATAGATCCCACCTATGGACACACGACAATCAACAGTTCAAAACTCATCAACGCATCAGAGAACCGTAACAAACAAATCTATGCAATTCTAAAAAAAATATTCTATGGGATTCTATGGAGTAAACTATACAACTATAGAATACTACAGATTATACTTAAATAGTTTTTGTCTACTTAAATTTTCTATAGATTTGTGTATAATTTTATAGAATTCTAGTAGATAGCAGAATATTGAATATAAAACTATATAGAAACTACAATTTCTATATAGCCATGTCCGCAAACATCCTATAGGATATTCTAAAAAAATGTACAGAATATTCTATAAAATGTCATAGGTTGTTTTGCTAAGTTGAGAGTGAGAGAGAGAGAGAGTGCGCGTGTGTGTGTGCGTGCGTGCGTGCGTGCATGCGTGTCATATTAGAGTACGTTCATGCATCGTAGAGTTACTTCTCTATGCAGCGCACATATCATCAATTCTGCTACTGCTTAAATGTCATAAATGTGCACCATACTAAGAACAGCAATCCAGCAATATAATAATTTCTATTGTGAATAATATGAGACAAAGGTCGGCCCGAAAAAATAGTAATCGGTTTCCAAAACGTTCAATTACCGTGATTGCGTCCGACTTTTATTTATCACTTACTTCCTTTGAGTAACTCAGTTGGTGGGCCGATTCGTAGAGTCTTCCTGGTTTTGTCCAATGGGTATTTCAATAATACGGGTCCTTTTCCCACCAGTAGACTGCAGCCGTGGTTATCAGCTGGAAGGTCAAAACACAACGTCGCGACTTGTGGCCTCATTTTCAACTCATCCGCCATAAAGAGTAATCCGTCAAATGTGGATGGCATTTTATATATGGTGAGTCGAGTTAATGTATTGCGTGTATTTAGGCACTACAGCAGTTTGTGCGATACACGCTAGGTGGTGTGACTGTTTTACTAACCGCTAGGTCTCTCGAAATGGGTTGGCCCTATGCGTTAGTGAAACATTGGAATTCCACTCACGTATTATAATCGAAAACAAACAGGGAAACTCAACGATTCATATGTTTTATCTATGTTCGAAAACATTGTATTTTATAAAATAAATATACAGTTGTCTCATAAGGGCGGGTTGTAAATAAATGACAAATTGTTGGAGCTTTATCTTATAGTGGTACTGGCCAACATTCATATGGAGTCAAGCGGTCAGGATTGGGACTAAGTGTGTGGTTCTGTGATGCTGGCTACTGTGCCTGGTAGTGAATTTCAATATTTTATTGTTTATTGTTCGGGGGAAACAAGACAATTTGTAACAGGTTTTGCTGATGTGCATGGTGTTGAAGGATTTGCTATTTAGATGCCGTGAGTGGCGTTGGACGGGTGGAGGAGGTTTCTGTCAGGCAAGGATAGATGACCGTGGATGGCTTTGTGAAATTTATATGATGAGAATTCTGTTTGTTCTCCTGGTTGTTAGTTGCTCTAGGTGTAATTTTGTTTTTATTTCTGACACACCCAGTTTCTCTGGATGTGAGGTCGTTGTGACAAAAGCTAGCCGCCCGTCTTTGCACCATCTCTATTTTGTTAATGAGGACCTCGATGTGGGGGTTCCACACGGATGATGAATATTCTAGGAGTGGATGAAAAAGGGTTGTGTAGGCAGTTGTTTTGATGTTTTGAGGGCATTTGTAGAGATTCCGTCTGACGAATGCAACAGTACAGTTTGTTGAGGCTTTAATCTGGTGGATATGTTTATTCCAGGTGAGATCTTTAGCGATACAGACTCCTATATAGGGATGACTGTCAGTTTCCTGTAGTATTGAATATCATTGTGTGTAATTGAAGTGTTTTACATGTCTTGCGTGTGTAAGTCTCATAAAGAAACATTTTTGGGGATTGAAGTGCATCTGCCAATCATGTTCCCATTGTGTCAGTCTGTTTAGATCTTTCTGTAGTTCTTGTGAGTCAAACTAATTTTTTTATTTCTCTGTAGAGGACACAGTCATCCGTGAACAGACAGGCTGTGGAGAGAATATTGTCAGGTAGATCATTAATGCATACCAGGAAAAGTAGCAGTCCCTAAGGTACACCTGAAATAACGTTGTTCGAGTGTTCTCCACCGACAACAACTCTCTGTTCACTACACTTGAGGAAGTTTGAGATCCAGGTGTGTGTTTTGTTGTGGATGTCATATCTGTTTAAAATATTTAGAAGCCAGTTGTACAGGACGGTGTCAAATGCTTTTGAGAAGTCCATTATTATCATGTCCGTCTGGGATTTATTTTTAAAGAACTAGCTAGATCTTGTGTGGTGAGTATTAGTTGAGATTATGTGGAGTGTTTACTGCGGAAGCCATGTTGTCTGTCTGATTGTCTGTCGGTCAAAGTGGTTCACGATGTTAGGGTATACAATGTGTTCGAGGATTTTGCAACACGTTAAGGAGATTGGACGATAATTTGATGCACGAGACCAGGCTCCCTTCTTGAAGACGGGAGTGATGTTGACAAGTAACCAAGAGTAGTTCCCCTGTGATGATTGATTTTTGAAAGATTAGACTGAGTGCTGGAGCCAATTCGGTGGCGGTAAGTTGGAGGATTTTGGCAGGCACCTCGTCGGTTCCTGTCGACTTGTTTGTTTTTAAGCCGTGAAGTAGCTTAGCAACCCATTCTGATGTGATGCACGGCTGGTATGTTTGTGTTTGGTTCTTGTGGTAGGTTGTTGTTTTCGTTTGTAAAGACTGACTTGAATTGGTTATTGAGAATTTCGGTTTTCAGTCTGTTGTCGGACTTTCGCCTGTTGTTTTTGGTTAGGGTTGGTATACCGATTGTATCAACTTTCTGGCTTTTGACATAAGATCAGAATCGTTTAGGCGAGTCAGAACAGATGAGATATATCTTCTATGTGCGATTCTTGTATCTTTGTGTGTGTCTTACGTGCTTTACAAAAATGAACATAACTGGCTTAATTTTTCTGTTGTTTGTATGTGTTCAAAGCCTTTTGTTTACGTTTGTATGCGTTGTTCCCAGGTGTTTGGTTACGCTGATATATTATTTTGGTTGGTATGTGAGAGTTCGTTATTGAGTCAAGAGCAATTTGGAATTATTTGTCCATTTCATTGATTGCGTTCATGGATGTATCCCTTGATATGAATTCAATACTCCATTTGAGTATATCTTCTTTCAGAGCCTGTGTATTAGCTTTGTGGCACATGTATATTTTGGGTGGTTTTTGTTTGAGAACCCTGGGCTTGCAGCTGTTTATGATTACTGGAATGCCGTCATGATCACTTATTCCTAGCACAACTTTCAAAGAGGGTGTGAATTGTTGTGAAGAACAAATCCAAATTGTTATTTATTCTGGTGGGTTCACGGACAACTTGTTCTAGTCCAAAGTCATTAGCAATATCAGTTAACTGTTTTGATAGGCCGGGAGCAGCTCCTCCTGGTTTTACGCTGAGTAGGTCCCAGTCTATGTCGGGAGATTAAAATCTCCAGCTAGCCGTATATGTTCATTGTCTGAGCGTTTGATTTTGTTGATGGATTCCCGTAGTTCATTCATATAGTCATCAGTGTTACCAAATTGTGGTGATCTGTGGAATACTCCAATTGTGACATCTTTAGATCCTTGTATTTTGATGGTGACCCAGTTGATTTTACGATTGGCATCGAGGTTTGGTCTGTGGGTTCCTATGATAATAATAATAATAATAAAACTGACTTCCTTGGCACCAATATCCTCGGAAAATCCGAGCTCAGTGGCGCAACAAAACCAAAGGATTAGGCATTCTCGCGATCATGGACAATGCAAAAAGTCGTCAACCGATGGATGGAGGTGCCAAGAAGCTAAGGAGGATAGGCAATTTTAAAAAAGATAATCATGGGATAATTTTTAGGGCTATATGGACTCCTCCCTTTGAGTTGTCAAAGTCTCTGTCTTTGCGATTGATATAATAGTTGGAGGGAACAGCTCACTGCTATTAACAAAGCTGTCAAGGTGTGTTTCAATTATATCATATTATTATGATGTTGCAGATGTTTTTGACCAGCGTTTTTAGGGATTTTCTCTTTATATGTGTTTTCTGGGTTTCTTATTAAAAATGTTCTTATTAAAGTTCCATTTGGTAGTCCACACAGTAGAAGTGGAAAGATAAGACATCTCGACTTTAAGATTTGGAATCACAGTGGATGTAAATCACAGTAGTTATCAATATAAAATCACCGTAGATATAAATCACAGTAGTTATCAATGTTTAATTGCAGTAAATATAAATCACAGTAGTTATAAATATAAAATCGCAGTAAAATATTACATAAACTTTTAAATAAACCTTAAGGGCTGCAATATTATTTAATCTTACAAACTACAGGTAAACGTGTAATTTGGTTGCAAGACGCTTTGTGCAGTGCGATGGAAGCGCTGGTCTTCGCCCTGGTTGGGTCCCAGGGCGATACTGGGAAAATAACGTCTATAATTTAGTAGACAGTTAATTGCATATTCGGTATATTGTGTTTATTGTTGGCTTCTGTGGTTACTGACACGAGCTGCTTCCCGGTCGGCCGCATGTGAGGTGCCGAGCAGGCAGTGTGTACACCAGGAATCACGTAGCTGACTCCCTAGAGGGGTCTATATCAGTATGAGCGTGGAATACTGGAAATTGGGGCGATCGGTGTGGACCTGACTGCTGTTTGATTTGAGTTTATTGATCTAATAAGCACCTTGCCTACTTAGCAACGTGTAGCTTCTGCCCATGGATAACGGATGACTTCTAGTCTATTGTCGTCTACTATTTGTTTTTCTACTGTTATTTGTGAGTGGGATACTGGGTATGATTTGAGTGTGTGCGCAATGGCGTTATCAATAAATGCGAATTCACGCGACAACAACTTGATCCAAATGCTTGGTAATACTGAGGTCCAAATCCACGATTACAAGTTGGCTTTTACCATTATAAAATTACCTGTTGATTTTATATTATGTTTTATACTGATACATGTACGCATGGACCTAGGTGCGTACATACGTACGTACGGACGGACGGATGTAAAATACTGTATATATAATAGTTATGGAGGGCATTTATTGGACTACTTTTTATGTATATTGTTAATGGATTTTAAGTTAGTGAGCAAAGTGACTGCTGAAGCTGGAGACTGACGCATCTAAGAACTTTTATTGATTGAGTGACAGGTTGACTGACTGATTGACTGATTGATTGGGTAAATTATTGTTTAAATGAACTATCTCACCGCAGGCATCTGTTGAACTTGTAACGACGCGCATCAGCAGAAAGGCTCGTATCAGACCAACCAGCACTGGACCAATCCTCCCATGTGGCCGGCTGAGGCTTGCACGCCGCGTCAACATTGGCACTCTTTAGACAGCTGTGCCTTCGTTTTGATCTGGCGCGCAGAACAGCATTATCACAATCGGAGTGACAAGAAAGCAGTTACTTAGCATGTTATTGGGTGTGCAACACGTCTTATTGTGTTACTGTGCAAATAACACACTAGCACTTCTTTATATGCAACATACGGTATAACAAATCTTAAGGAATTCTCCACCTCTCCTACTTGTTGTAGGACCGACTACGACGTATATCGTTTGGATCCATAGATCAGTTGAACTAATAGAAGTCGAGTCGCTTCCGTCAGCGATGACAACTGCGTGAGCGTTCTGTGTCAGCGAACCCCGTTTCACCGTAGTGAATGAGATAATATCGACAGTTGTAAAGTTAATAATAATTTTTCACCAGCAGCATATAAGGCCTTTTGCGATATTCCCTTAGCAAAACATCTATAGAATTTTTATACAATATTCTATAGGATTTTTGCGATTCAGAGACTATAATTGCTATATAATATTCTATAGAATTTGTTACATAGAATATTCTATAAGAATCTTGTAGGTATTGTTTAGCCGCTGCACAAATATGCTCATGAATTATGTCATCCAAAGTCCACCAAAGTTGACGAACGCATTCAACGTACCACTGATTTAAAATAAGAAGATAAACGACATTTCTAAAACATATTTTTATCGCTGGCAACATGCGTAGCGCACGAGACAATATTGCATCTCACCTCCAATGAGGACTGAACTTCTTCAGCAGATGACCAAAGTCAGGGTCACGCCTCCAAGCAAGAATGGTCCTTTTCAACCAAGCTCCGCAGACGATCTGGAGAGGCTTTCACCAGACAGCAGCGACATCGTTGTTTGTTGAACGTAGTCCTGGACACGGGCTTGACAACAGTGCATGACAACGTTTGAAGAGGAGGACACACCATTAACAGGAACGATCAATAACTGGAGTTCGTATCTAGACATGCCAACTGCATACACAGGGCTATAATCCACCTGGTGCATGTTGTGTGAAATGCCGGTGAGTTTTACCCAGTGTATGAATATTACCAAATTAACAAGAATTTAACAAGATTTGCCATCCAAGCCAAATGCCCAGATGGCAAGTGAACAAGGAAGCCATTGGCTTATCGAGAGTCCAACAATGTTAATCTACTTATAACCCGCCCTCTTGAGATATGTGTCAACCTAGTTTTTAAACATATTCACGCTGCTAGCAGTTACACAATCTGTAGACAATTTGTTCCATTCATTTATTGTCCTCTGTGAGAACGAATGCTTCCTGATGTCCAATCTACATTGATCCTTTACTAATTTTACCTCATGTCCTCTAGTTCTGCTATCCTTCTTGAGTGAGAAAAACATATTTCTATCAATATTTTCATACCCATTCAATATCTTAAAAACTCCAATCTGATCTCCTCTTAACCACCTTGTCTCTAGAGTTATTAAACCACATTCTTTCAGGCGTTCTTCATAACTAAGGTCTCTAAGTTCTGGAATCATTTTAGTTGCTCTCCTTTGTATGCGTTCAAGCGTATCTATATCCTTCTTACGATATGGTCTCCATGCTTATATACAGTATTCTAAATGAGGTCTAACTATTGCTTTATAAAGAGGTATAATTAACTTTTTTCCCTTGTATGTTATGTTTCTTCTAATCAATCCAAGAATTTGATTACCCTTTGAAGCTGCAATGCCACACTGCTCTGAAACTTTCATATCAGCGCTTATTGTAACTAATAAGTCCTTTTCTTTTACAGTAGTACCCAGAGCAGTATCTCCTATTTTATAGTTTACATTCAAGTTCCCATGTCCTGTATGTAGGCATTTACATTTCCCAAAATTGAACAGCATCTGCCATTTCTCAGACCATTTCACTAATCTGTCTAAATCGTTTTGTAAATGTTGTTTATCACCATCAGTATTAACCTTTCTAAACAGTTTTGTGTCATCCGCAAATTTTAGTATGTTACTTGTTATACTGTCGTCCAAGTCATTGATATAAATTAAGAATAATATAGGTCCTAATACTGATCCTTGAGGTACCCCACTCAAAACCGATTTCCAAGTTGAAACTTCTCCATCTACTACAACTCGTTGTCTTCTGTCAGTCAGCCATTGTTCTATCCAGTCAGTTATGCTATCCCCGATACCATGGGCTTTTAACTTAAGTAGTAATCTTTGATGTGGCACTTTGTCAAAAGCTTTCTGAAAATCTAAGTAGATAATATCTACTGGCGATCCCACGTCTATCCGCTTAGTGATTTCTTCCAAAAAACATAACATATTTGTTAAGCATGACCTCGCTTTAAGGAATCCATGTTGAGATGAATCTAAAAATTTATGCTTAAGGAGGAAGTCCACCATATGGTCTTTAATTAACCTTTCTAATAATTTACAAATCTTTGACGTTAAGCTCACTGGTATGTAATTATCTCACTTATTTCTCGAACCCTTTTTAAATAATGGTATGATGTTTGCTTCTTTCCATTCAAACGGAACAACTCCCTCTTTTAATGACAAGTTGAATACTCTTGCAAGTGGTATACTGATTTGTTCTACTGTTTCCATTGGTAATTTTGGAGGAATCCCATCCACTCCCGGTGATTTGTTATTCTTCGTTGCCTTTATTTTCTTAGCTACCAATTCTGGAGTTACAACTAACGGACCTAAATAGTCAGATTTAGCCCCCTGAAATTTAGCATCAGCAACTGGTAATGAACTAATATCTTCTTTGGTAAACACTGAACTGAAGTAACCATTTAGGTCTTCCGCCATTAAAACCCCTGTGATATTATATTTCCAGCACTGTCTTCTAGAGGTCCTTGTCTTGTACGTTTTGTTTACTCCTGACATATGCATAAAAACTCTTGCTGTTATTTTTTATGTTACATGCTGGTTTTTGCTCATAGCTTCTTTTAGATTGTCTGATTTCAGTTGTAGCTGCATTAAATGCCTCTTTGTATTTTGCATAGTCTTCTTCCTTTCTGGTACGCCTATAAACCCTCCACATAGTTTGTTTTAGCATTATTTTTCTAATAGCCTCTTTTGACAAGTGTTTCTTTCTACACCGTTTTTCTTGTTTTTGGAAGGGAACAAATTTATCGATGATACTCTCAATTTCATATTTTAGAATATTCCAACATTCAATTGCGGTCTTATTCATCAGAATGTTATTCCAATCTAGCTTTGCTAAGTATTTTCTCATAGCTTTGTAGTTACCTTTGTGGAAGTTTCTCTTGTACGTTTTCTTATTTTTACTTTCTGATTTTACATTGATGTCAAAATGTATTTGATTATGGTCACTATTACCCAATGGTTCAAATATTTTTACATTGTCCACTAATTCGTTTTGTGATGACAAAACTATATCTAATATATTTTCTCCCCTGGTTGGTTCTAGTACATGCTGAGTAAGAAAGCTATCCTGGATTAAACATAGAAATTGTTGATCCTCAATCCCTGCGCTCTCTAGAGTATTCCATTGTATGTGTCCATGGTTAAAATCTCCCATTATGATACATTCCCCTTTACTAACTTCCTTTATAGCGTTTTTTATTTTTGTGTTGTCCTCTTCGTTTATGTTTGGACTTCGGTAAACTAATCCAATAGTTAATTTTGAATTTCCTGAAACAATTTTGCACCAAACAGCTTCATCGCAATCTGCTTCCCTTTCTAGTTTTATTTCATAAGCCTGAATAGATTCTTTAACATATAAAATAACTCCCCCGCCCCTTCTTCCTATTCGATCTTTCCTAAACATTACATATCCTGTTAGTCCTAATTCAGCATCTGATATATCTATGTTGGCCCATGATTCAGTTATACCAATTAAGTGAGGGTCAATATCTTCTACCATAATGTTTAATTCGTTTTTCTTATTTACTCATAACCACTTCGGTGTAGGAATATACATTATTTACATAACCACTGGATGTAGGAATTCACCAATTCATAATTCGTTTTTCTTATTTACTCATTTACTATGCTAACCACTGGATTGTTTTTTTTTCGGTGTAGGAATATCACCATTATTTACTATGCTAACCACTGGATTGTTTTTTTTTTCGGTGTAGGAATATCACCATATTAACTACATAATTGTTTTTCTTATCCGGCGTAGGAATATCACCGTATTAACCAATGGATTGTTTTTTATCCGGTGTAGGAATATCACCATATCAACCACTGGATTGTTTTTTATCCGGTGTAGGAATATTACCATATTAACCACTGGATTGTTTTCCAGTGTAGGAATATCACCATATTGTCCACTGGAATGTTTTTTAATACGGTGTAGGAATATCGCCATATCAACCACTCGATTTTCGTAGTCTAAGCATAGACAAAGAAGAAATCGGTAAGTATAAGACGCCACAAGGCAGCGGAATTATCGTGGAACAGTGGAATTATTTGTTTTTTATGTCATCGTAAATAATAATAATTATGCCTACACCTCTGCCGTTGGATGTATGCAGCAATTCTGAATATTTTTCAAGTTATTAGAGTATGTCTGAACCCGATAGAGTTTATGGATAGACAGTGTCTACACATAGCATAACAAACAAACACTAGCTACATTATAGTTACAGTGAATCTATCTAGAGACATGCTTCGTGGGAAAACATGCTACATCATAATAGCAAATAATAATAAAATCCAATAATAAAATCCAAAGCTGCACTTTTGACTAGAAAAAAAACCACTGTCTTATAATAATAATGTAGGTCAGTGGAAAAAACCTGTGCTATGGCTTCCTTTTCTCCCCGTGCAGCGAGGGGTAACTCTGCTATTTTAATATATAGCTAACTGCCTGTTATGTCCGATAGAAGTGTTAAGCAAATATTGGCGTGTAATATATAAATCATATTATGAGTAAACGGAAGGTTCAATAGAGAATATAATATCAGATGGTTTTTTGTTGGGGAATCTACATGGTTAGGTAGTCCAGTCTTTACCACATAGAACAATAGTTCATTGTCAGTTTTATATATTAAAGTTGACGGGGTTAACTAAGGCGGTTATTTGTAACTATACTGAAATGGTACCTAAAGCCCGCTGCACACTTCATGACTCGACGACGATGCAACGCAACGCGATCGTCGCCGACGAATCAACGACGTATGTAAGACGGGTCTACGACAGTCGTGGATGGGTTTTTCGTCGCGTCGTGGAGCGTCGTTGAGTTTGAACATGTTTATGCTGTGTCTTTGGACCTCTCAAAGGCATTCGATACAATTAATCATGACATTTTATTGTACAAATAAAATGTTTATGGAATTCCATATATTGATATTAACATTTTAATTAATAATAAAATCCAGGAACTGAAACATTTATATGACTGCTTTGTTCCAATAAATTGTCTTTAAATATAAAAAGGCAATATTTTGCATATTTAGCCCCCAAATAATAAACACCAGGTAGACAATTGTATTACAATAAATAATGAAATTATTAACCATGTTGGTAAACATGACAAGGAAGACTTAGTGAACTTTCTAGGAATATATATTGATAAACATTTAACATTGAATAAACATATTAACATAATCAGCTCTAAAATATCTAAAGCATTTTTTGGAATTAACTGAGTGAAATTTTTTTACCGCATAATGCATTAAAATATCTCTATTATACCTTAATCTAAAGTCACATAACATACGGAATACAAGCATGGGGAAACTTTACTATATAAAACTGGCAATGAACTATTGTTCTATGTGGTAAAGACTGAACTAACTAACCATGCATATTCCCTAACAAAAAAACATCTGATATTATATTTCCAGCATCGTTCTATTGAACCTCATAACATAATTTATATATTACATTTACCGCACAATGCATTGAAATCTCTCTATTATACTGTGACATAATCCAAAGTCACATAACATATGGAATACAAGCATGGGGAAATGGAAATTCAATAATAATAATAATAATAATAAAACTTTATTTTAACACCGTCAAATCCGGGGCTACAGTCCCGTTCAAGGGTGTGTACAAACATTATTAATTCACAAGATAAAACTTGTATGTAGATTTTAGAAATAATAAAAGTAAGGACCTAGTGATAATAATAATAATAATAATAGTAATACATGCGCTGTATAAGATGTTGAAAACTATGCAGAATAAGGAAGTTAGACATTTTACAAAGTTAAACATTTTAGAAAAAAACGTGCTGTACGAATAATTAACAAAACAAATAATAGATGTCACAATGATCCCATTTTTAAATCTGAAAACATACATAAAACGCTGATATATACAGATTGCATGTTTCATTATTTTTGTATGATAATCAGCATAACACACTACCCAAATCGTTTAAGCATTATATACCCGAAACAAATTTAGAGGAAAACAACATAATCTATTAAACACAGACAGGCCCAGAACACATTTTTCGTCGAAATTACCTAAGTATTGATTATAAGATACAAAACACAAAATCCAGAAAATTATTTCTAATTTATTACAAACGTTTTATGTTACTTAAAGAAAACAGTAATTGGGTAGATAAGGTAGATAAGATGTCACCAATTGATATTGTCCACTTAGCTTTTCAGAAAATGTAATATAAAAAATGTTACTCAAACTAAAAGCCCATGCATATTAGGAGGATGGAAAATGGCTGGCTGAATGTGTTTAACTGCACCTATATGGCTTCGCGTCCAGTGGAAATTTACTAATATGCCCTTGCACAATTATCCAGCCTTTATCAGCTCATCAAATATATATGTCGTAAAATCAACAGTCACTAACACGCTTTGTACCATCAGACCGGTTAGACAATACACTTCCTCCGTCGAAACCATTAATAGGTTATAAAACATTGATATCAATTCTCCATGTTGTGTACGGAAATTCTGTTCAGCCATGTTCTCGGAAAATACGCATAAATCAATAGTATGGGTATTATACGTGCTGACGATGAGTGGTTCACAGGAAACAGAAATTGCAAACGAACCCTGTAAGGGCCACTCTCCAAAAATGTTCTGACAGTAGGCCTGGCAGAGGTATTTTTCACGTTCCCAGTCTTTGTTAAACTTAACTCCGATAAAATATCGTCCGTACATTTAAATTCTAAAATGTCTTTGTTTAAATCCGAAAACTCACTAAGTGGCAGACGGCGCATGTCAGGAATGCAACCGTCTACAGCTTCGTCCGGTACCAAGGTGCCCAATTCGCACCTAAAGAAATACAAATAAATGCTGGAATTGAATTAAAATACTGTTATTCGATAGTTATCACGTTCCTCTTCATGCTGTGCTAAAAAACAGTGTGGAACATTTATAAATCCACAACATGAGACTATGTTCTGGGAAAGTGATTTGAAATTGCTCGTGCCTGCACAGTAATGTTCGATGCTAGTGATCTCGGCCTTTCGGGATCTCGGCCTTAGTGATCTCGGCCTCTTTTGGTGATCTCGGCCTGGTGTCTGGTGATCTCGGCCTGGTCTCTGGTGATCTCGGCCTCGTGTTGCAAAACATAATTAAGAGTGTTTATGCCTTCGAACTAATTATAGTTGTAATATGTACTTATTGTTAGGTATCTATGGTCGTTATAAAAAAATGTGTTTATGCCGTATAAATAAATATAGTTGTATAATTCACTAAAAATGTCCTCGGAATGCCTCATTTTCTGCCTATAAACTGTTCAGCCGAATTTTAAAATACAGAATGTACAGAGAAATATCGATAATAACGGACATAATATGTTTGTAACGAAGGCAAGCTTCTATTATGGTCTTTGATCTACACAACGTTTCCAACCGATTGAATCCTGGCTGGTAGCGACCGCGGTTGTAAATGTGAAGCATTGTATGTCCATTCGATGAGACAGAGCTTTGAACATCAGCGTTTTCTAAATAAACATGGCTTCACTTTGATTACGACTACAGGAATAACAATAGCTGAAAATAGGTTAATCAGTTAGACCCTACTAGCCGCGTTTCCCATGGTTGCCCATGAATGCTTTTAGTGGGAAATGAGACTTGAGTAGATCTTGCGTCACTTCAGTCCAAGCCACTAGTTAAAAACACAAGTACAATTTAAATAACATTAAACGGACTCCATCCCTTTATTCACTAAGAGTACAATACATATAAATAGACGTAGATAGATAGAAATATCAAACGTTTCAACATCAATCGTCATCTGTGAGTTTTGCTGGACAAGTTCTATGGACGACTAGATGATGCTGATGATGCTGACGACGATATTCTTAGTAGGACATAACACTTCCGCATATACAACAGTGAACAGTGAAGGCTTAGAATTATAATTAATGCAGGCAATGCTAGAAATCTATGTGAAATGCGAGCGTAATTCGGTAAATATTACAGTTAACCAACTTAACGGAAAAGATTATTGCAGTGCCAGTTATGTCGTACAATGGCTTCACACCAATTGTACTTGTGTTGTGGTTGTTGATCTCCCCAATCAAACATCGCTTTGTTGTGGCGGCTAAAGAAGAACACACCAGAATGAATGAATGGGCTTTATGTTACGAAGCGGTGCGCTCAGGTGGCAGGCGGGTCGATTGTTGGGGATAAGACAAGCAGTCCAATCAGATATACCATACCTCTACCGGGCTATTTAGAAGGGGGACTCACCACAAAGGTCAACATACAGAGCGAAAACACGACCATTAGTTACAATAATCATTAGCGATCGCCGTACGATATGCAGTCCGAAGAGATTTGTATGAGTTGTTTGAGAATTGCCACTGCGCGTCAAGAGGCCTTGTTGTGCGATGGTTGCACCCGCTGGCAACACAGACTATGCGGAACAGGTATGTCGAATATGTTGATTTAATTTGTATCGGTTAGTTTATGTACATAACAGTTAAGGAAACTGTTCTTATCCACCCGCAATGTAACGTGATCGAATTGCAAATTCAAGGCATTTTGAATATCCAACAAACAATGAGTGTAGGCTGTACGGAGACTTTATTGTTGGCTGTACGGAGACACTTATATGTTTACTTCCCGACAATGTTGTCTACCTTTCCCTTTGTTCAAGCTTGTGTTAAACAGTAATGTCTGGTTTCACGCGTGCTCAACAGTGCAACTCATTGTTTCACTCCCATTTCGACAACAGCAATCCAGTAAATCCTACAACAGTCTTCCTTTTATGTGCTTTGTGCACTGATTGGAATGTCACCCACCCCACCAGATCTTAGAAAATGTATATCGTAATGTAATGTTACTATTTAATTATTAAATTCGCAGGTATGAGCAGAACCACTTACAGACATCCCGGTGCAGCCGTCGCAGCCCGTATCTCGAAAGAAATAAAAGAACAGGCAACAGAAAACGTCTTCCGGTAAGTATCAGTTAATGGTGGTAAATGTTTATTCGATTGCTGCATGTATCGACTGAAACTAACTAACATAAACTATGCATCGTACTCTACGTGTAATATTACTATGTGTGTTTCAGTCCCGCCAGCGACATCGTGAAGGCCGTGGTGAACACGCACATCGGAACTGGGCCGTGTCGAAACATCCCCCAGATTGACTACCAGGATCCCGCTGTCTTGGATTTCACCCTGCAAGATGAATATATCGCTGATGGATTCCTGCAGCGCGATATTCAGGTAGGTTGTTTCACGAAATAACAACAGTTGTACTACTGTGCGTAAGTTTTTTTCGTATACATCTCTGCGGTATTGAAGAGCCTTTCAATGGGTCTGTATTTGTATGACTACATGTATATTTGGACGATTTTGAAACATGTTTCATGTTCTTCAATAGAGCAGTAGTTAAATCTACTAAGCCTACCTAGTAACCCTAACCTGATCTGTTTTGGATCGAAGGACAGAGGCATATTGTTCTGGCGACTGCGAAACAACTCACTCTTCTACAGAAAGCCAAGCGTTGGTATGCCGATGGCACGTTCAAAGTAGTACGGGAGCCGTTCATGCAGACATTATATTGTCAATATCATGTCATTTTCACTGTCAATATCAGTATTCACATGTACACAGGGTGTGTGTGTGTGCATGGACAAATTAATCACTGCAAGGTGTTTGCGATTTTTGTTAATAGGTGGAAGGACTCCCACAGATGACCATCACCAGACGACCACTCTATACAGCAAGCAAGACAGACGACTCATCATGAAGCTTTTATTATTTACATATGAGTGTTTAAGTTTTATTACTTCCATTAATGTGTAAAGAAAATCTTCTAATTATTAGTACTTAGCAACATCTGTTCTACGTATACATGTTCTGTATTTGTGCGTACATTATCCACATTTAACACTAGTGCATTGTACTAATATGACATTATCCTTTATTGTTTGTATATGTATCAGTCTTTGATATTAGTGTGTTACATTATTCTGTGATATTAGTGTGCTCCATTAGTCTTAGTAGGTTCAATTAGTCTTTTATATTAGTGTGATACATTTTTTCTGTGATGTTAGTGTGCTCCTGTAGTTTTTTTTATTACTAGTATATACCATTACTCTTTTATATCACTGTGTTCCAACTGATGTTAGTGCTCCATTTAGTCTTTGTTGCTATATTATGTTCCATTAGTCTTTATATATCAGTATGTTCCTTTAGTGTTTTATATCAGTGTGTTCCATTAGAAGATTACATCTTGGAATTATTTGTGTGGTGGCAGATCTGAATTTTAAATTATGCAGACATTTCAGTAAGAAGCAAGCATGTGCTTAATAAATGAAATGTTTATTTTCATATTTGCCTGAATTGTTCCTTTTTTGGTTGTATTAATTACTACCAAAACATTGGCATAAAATGACATACAATATACGAATCACATATCATGTATATGTAACAAACATTAACCTGAATGATGGAGACTGCTAACATAATGAACTTTACATACATCACTTTATTTGATTTCGACGAATTATACAGCGCGAGTACCATCTATAGCGCTCGACGATGGGCGATAACAAGTAACGTCTAAAACGCGTAGATATACGGCAGAGTCCCTGCCAACATTACAACAAATAATCATCGATTTATGTTCACTGCGTGAAGAACATAATTGAAACGTAAAATTAGTTTTTGACAAATCGTCCAAATCTATGAATTATCATCGTCTACGACATATGTGACTTGTGACATAACGACCATCCATACGCATATCGCAACATTGCTTAAAAGTGGCATAAAAACTCTTAATTATGTATTACAACACGAGACCGAGATCACTAGAAACCAGGCCGAGATCACCAGGCACCAGGCCGAGATCACATAGACACTCTTAAGTATTTATTGCAACATGAGGCCGAGATCACCAGAGACCAGGCCGAGATCACCAAAACAGGCCGAGATCACTAAGGCCGAGATTGCGAAAGGCCGAGATCACTATGAATCGTAATGTTGCATATAACAACTGGTAATTCAATTATACTTTTTTAATATTCCTTTCCTATAGTGCACGTTTTATGTATGTTTTATATATAACATATTCCAGAGATCGTGATTTGAACACTTTGCTTTTAGCCATACAATATTAAAGCTTGGTACCAGACGTAACAATACACGCCTTACCTTCATCGTTGTCAACCCGTGGAGAATTCTTAGGCGTGAGAAATATTCCTAGCCAATGTCCCCCTTTTCGTAAAATAAAAAAATAATGTCAACGTTACTGAAATGTTGGGCCCGACTGGCAAACGGCACTCCAGAAACGACTTTTAACGCAATCTGGGAATGTCTGCCCCATTTCCCGCCGAAAGAGCATTGTGGGATACCAGTTTCCAAATCCAATATGGCGGAACCGATTTTCAAGACGCGTAAAGTTGCAGATAAACGAAAGTCGAAATTCAACCCAGAATGGTGCACATAAATTCCTTGCACCGGCAGGAGCCAGCAGGATGATGGGGGTGGCGAGATTTACACTTTGTGTATGCGATTTTTCTGTCGCGTCGGGTGGGCGCACCAATGTGCGTCGGCATGTAGAGACCGCTAGCCATCAGACAATATCGAAAACGATGGTAGCGACCAAGGACGGCGTGGGCCAGTACGTCGCCAAGGGCAATGACGCCATTGACGGCGTCACGATGGCGGAGACGATGCTGACGTACTGGCTGACATACCACAACCTCCCAATGTCAGCCGCCGACGAGTTTAGCAGAATGGTCTCGGCATTGTTCCCCGACAGCAATATTGCCGGGACATGTTCTTCTGGCAAGTGCTATAAAACTATATGTAATAATTTATTGTCATTACGCCAAATATGCTACATTGTGATTGTCACAGTTTAGGATTAAGACGGCTTTAATAAAATTATAGGACTACCGATTACTGGTTCATCAGACCTTTGGCTGCCACCACCTGCTTAGCAGATGGTTTGTGGCTGGCGGCACCCACTTTTTGTTGCATTTTTAGGTTTATATTTCCATAACACCCTTTGTTGTTCAGTATGTAATGCATACACAGTATGTAATGCATACACAGTATGTAATGCACATACTGTATGTAATGCATACACATTAGTTACACTATAAATCCTGCGACATCAAAACCGTTTATGAGTCAATATAGACGGATTTATGGCGTTGGATTTATACTTATTATTTGCTTCTTTAAGTTGCATGTGGAGGTGACGCCTAGCGTATAAGAGAGAACTAGTTTGCCTGTAGGGCCGACGCCTAGCTTCATAGTAAAGAACTAAATTCGGTATGCAGAGATGACACTTGATCATAGCTGCCCAGTAGTGGCCTATTTGGCAGTCGCTAGTTTTGTCTTATTTACAGTTCTTGTTCCGTGTTTTCACCGTACAAAAACCCTCCCGCCACCCGTTATAACTCAATTTTCATGTCATCGACGTGTACTTGCTATTTTAGATCATTATGTTACAATGATAAATTGCTAAAGTGAAACCAAAGGCATTTTGAGAGCCTTTGCACCTAAGAGTACTTGAAAAGTAACCATTTGCAACTATAATCAAAAATATCATGCACGTGGTTAATCAAATATACCTCGTTGAACACCGAAAATCTTTATTGCATGGGCAGCGCCATTTTTTTCAGAATCCTACGTCAAGAGTGCTGACTAGGTTTCTCACAACTCCAACTTTAAACGCCTGATCGTAGACGTAGACGATTTTAATCATATACTTGCCAATAAGTTTGGACACGCTGTTTGTGTCTAAAATCTATTTATTTGGCAAGATAGTCCATTTATTCATTGTTTACCAACTCGCTTCGCGTTCCGATTTGACAGTTCTCTTGATCGAGTGTTGCGTTGTGTCGAAACCTTCGACTGAGGTACCTGCTGGGAGATTGTCGATACCGCTTCAGGCTTTAACGTTCTCCGTCGCCGACGTTTTGAAGGATCTTGACCCATTAGCTGATGAAAATATATCAACTTCAAAACACGACTCTTGAAAATGGGCTGAACAAAGCCTAGCATATCGCGCAATTTTGAATTCGGTGAGGTCTGTTTTTCCAGAGAAAATTTAAAAAATGACAACTCTATACCTCGCTGAATTATATTTACATCCGAATGTTGCACAGTTCAACATTGTAAGAGCTTTTGCTATGTGTAAATCCAATATAAAAGCAAATAAAAATTTAATATTTTTTTACTGTGATGTGTAAACTGTACTGACAATAGGCTGATGTGCCGAATATTTATTGCTTTTTCCTGGGCAGTTTCCAGTATTTCTGTTACTATCTATGAATAACGTTGTGCTCATATCGAGTACATATTACATTTCTTAGGTTTATACTCGTGTTTAGGGCCGGTGACACCCACATTTTGTTGCATTTTAGGTTTACATTCAGGGTTTGTATGGTTGGACTTAATTCGACCAGTAGTAGAATGTCTAGATTTTGATTTGCAACTGTGGTACTCTTCACTAGGACTTGTCTTTATATTATGTTGACAGCCATTAAACAGCCCAGGCTAGTATTTCCACTCTGTTGTTCAGTATGTAATGCATACACATTAGTTACACTTACAAGTGGTTTAAGGCCACTTTTACAGGCGCTGCCGGCTTATTCCTAGCACCGATAACACTGTGTGATGGGTTATAGCTTGTTCGCTATCGCTCGTTCTGTATACCACCTTTAACTTATATAAACGGAAGAATGAATGACTATATTTTATACAATTTGTGACAAATCCAGGACGCATCAAGACAACGCAAATAAAGCGAGCCCTGACACCTGCGTTGGACGACCACATCACCGACTTGTAGCGGCAGCGAGGAAGGCTGTCTCCTCCTATAACCAGGAATACCGTGGCCTTGATGGCAAATAACTGTTGAATGAGTTGTTGACATATGATACTGATTTGTTCACATATGTATGGTTACATTTTCTGCGCGCGCTGTTCGTCAGTGTGTCGTCCGTGAATTTTTTCAGTAGTGTCCCTCAAAAAATTCTTGGGGATGACACCTCTACAAGAGCATTTGGAAACGTCTCAAGAAACGTTTTATTCCAAAGGTAAAGAAAAGCCCATCTTCAACACGTGCTTACACTGCTTTCCAACACGAAATCTCATATTCGTTTATGTTCAGGTGTTGACCAATCACTGACCGCGTTTCGCGTTATTCGGTAAAAGGCGGACAGTACCAGTGAAATTAATTAAGGCCTTCGCTTGCGACACGCACAAATAGATTCTGTGTCTCGTCTACAGGATACAATCCCATATGTCTTCATTAAGGCTGCTATTGACCGCTTGTTTCTATCACAGCGTACTGATTTTCGGTGAGTTATTTGAGACTTTCCTTGGAAAACATTTCTTTTAATTTCTTCAGCAGCCTCCTCCTGTGTCACTAACTACCTTTTTGTAACCATTATACAACTCATGTCGCTTCAACCCTGACATCTTGACATATATTTTATTTCCCGCAATAGCTTTTGAATTTGAACATCCTTCTTCTAATGCCACTGAGCGAAATGGTCAGAATTTACCTTTAGCTGTGCAACATTAAGGCTTGGTACATGATGTAACAATAATCACCATACCTTGGCGTAACAACCATCTGATTATAACTTAAGGCACAGTTTACATGTTTTCTATAATAATATTATAATACTGATGTTTGTCTGCTCATAAATATAGGACAGCAATATATATCAACGATAGTTGACACGTTTTGGTGACAGATTGTACCGGGTGCAATAGTTTTGGTGAAATGCTGAATATTCGTCTAAATGTTTTTCACTTAGCGTGTTATCGATAGCATCCCATGAGAAAGTATTCTAATGTATAACAATTATTGTTATTTACGCATTTGTTAATTTTGAAGTAATTATATTCATTAGTTATGTGTCAATCCATAACAAAGTTTGGTACCGGGCGTAGCTAGTTAAAGTTTGGACAGCACGAAGATCAAAAGTAAAGGCACTTGTTCAAATAACTGCTATGAAATAATACACTCATCAAAAAGTCCATGTTTCTAAATAAGGGTAATTTTGGAAAGTCATTAATTATTAGTATTGAAATATTGATGAGGGAGCTTGGTATCGGGTTTAACAATAAACATGGGTTTATTAAAAAAAAAAAATTTGGGTACGAGTAGCTATTGTAAGGCCTATATAGTTTGTGATACACAATTGAAAGTTTATCTTAACATAAGACACATCAAATGGCGAATTATTATTACTTAATAAAAAATAACAGCTTTCTGAAATACAACATGTTTTGGGAAGGCTTATGTTGGCTGTTTTTTTACACTTCAAATGAACGTTGGCATTGTCAACTAATTCATTTTGAGAAGACAAAATTAAATCTAACACATTCCCACCTCTGGTTGGTCCCAAGACATGTTGAGTAAGGAAACAATCCTGTGTTAAAAGTAGAAACTGATGGTCGTCACCTCCAAGCACTCTCTAATGGTTCCCATTGTATATGGCCATGGTTAAAATCGTCCATTATAACACATTCTCCCTTGCTCACCTCCCTTATCGCCTTTCGTAATTTTACATCTTCCTCTTGTCCTATGTTAGGACTACGATAAACTACTCCTATTGTTAATGTTGAGTTCCTGGTAACTAGGTTACACCAAATTGCTTCCACACTATCTGCTTCACTTTTCAGTGTTATTTCATATGCTTGGATAGATTCCTTAATATATAAAATTACTCCACCTCCTCTTCTTTCTCGTCTATCCTTCCTAAACATTGCATAGCTTGTCAGTGCTAACTCAGCATCTACTATATGTTTATTTGCCCATGATTATGTGATGCCTATTACATGAGGATCGATATCTGCTACCATAACGACTAACTCACTTTTTTATTTACCATGCTCCTGGCATTTAGGCATACACATTTAAGTTCATGGTCTGAAATTATAGGTGAACATTTCTTTGGATGTGTATTTGTAGTAGTACTCCTTTGAGTTTTCTCTGTCAGTTCCCCTGCGCACCTAGTTTAAATAATTTATAGTACCTGTGCCCTCGTCGACAACTCTGACAAACTCACACCCAAGAACTGCAGCACCCTTCTCTGTCAGATGAAGTCTATCTCTCATGAAAAAGTCATCTCTTCCCACAAAGTTTAACCACATGTCAACGAAGCCTACTCCCTCCTCCATACATACCTTCTGTACTTGTGTGTTGATCGCCATCCTCCTACAGTTCCTATATTCCTCTCCCCTGCTTCCCATTAATGGTAATACCCCCGACATAACAATCTGTCCAACTCGTGCCTCTTTAAGTGTCTTGATCAACCTCCTGTACAACGATGGCTGACGTTCCCTCCTTCTCGGCATTGTTCGTTCCCACATGCACGAGAACAGCACCTCCCGTGCCACCACCCATGACTTGTCCTGCCTTCTCTGCTATATCCTCTATTTTTGCCCCTGGTAGGCATACTGTTATGTCATCTCCTCTATTTACAATTTTATCCACTTTCCTAATGATGGAATCCCCCATAAATACCCAGGCTTTCCTCGCCTTCCCTTGTGATACTACATCAGCAAGACTCCTTTCCTGTCGCACACTATGCCCCCTTTCTCTTCTATCATCAACCTTTACTGTCTTACCACCTGGCAATCCCTCTCCACTCACCCGCTTACCTCTCTTTTGTTGCATACTCTGCCTCCTGTCATCTTTCTTCTTCTGATCCACAGTCTTCACCTTTTCTCTGCTCTTGTTATCCTCGATCATCCTGCCACCTGACAATCCCTCTTCACTCGCTCGGTTATCTTCCTTTTGTTGCACATTCTTTCCTTTTCCATCTTTCTTTTTCTTACCAGCTTTCTCCCTCACATTGCCACTGCTCTCCTCGTTTTCACTACCTCTGCTCTCTTCGTTCACACCGCCTCTGCTCTCCTCGGTCTCACCACCTCTGCTCTCACCATTCTCACCACCTCTGCTCTCATCATTTTCACCACCTCTGCTCTCATCATTCTCACCACCTCTGCTCTCTTCTTTCTCACCCTGCCCTATCATCAACAAAATCATATGCCTTAACTCATTTACCCGTTCCTGCAGATATTTCACTGTCATACACCCCCTACACACGAAATGTCTATCGAGCTGTCGCAGCTAGAGCAAGTCAAATTACGCTTCGCCTTTACTTGGCGTTTGCACGGCGCCATATTAGAAATTCAATTTATATTTATTTATAATCCGTTTATAATAAATTTATACTAAGTAGTCTTCACAAAGACTGTTTTTGTGTTGTAATACTCACTTTATGCTACTTTACTTATGTCTTAATTAAATTTACAGCTACTGCCTTGCAACTTACTTTCTATGTAACAGTCGACTATAACAAAACCTAATATCGTTTGCGTTAACGAAATTTCAGTGAACTTCTTTAAATTCCACTGAATTACTACCTACGGCTAACTTTAAACAATAAATGTTGCAAAAACAAAATATTCAGGTTCTCAATCTTTAATATATACTAAATTATTAAAAATAATATTAGGTCTCGTATTCTGTACCCATGCAATCAACTGACCACAACAAACCATAATTATCGCTCGCGCTACCGAGTCTTCGGAGATCTACGATATAAACTACCCTAAATTACTCCTACAGCTAAATTTTAACAGCAACTATTGGGTAATCAAAGACTCTTGTAAGTTTATGTTTAATTTACACGTAAAAATAATACTTATCCGATCAATATTCCACGCTTTATTCAATTCCGTGTTAAATTCCGTGTTCTCCTCAAGATTTCCCAAGATGCATATATGTATATATGATTTTTATTGATGCATGTCGTCTTACCATTCTATCGGCAACAGTCTTTGCAACTTTTCCGACAATTGTAAAACAAATGGCTTCTATGTTAACATTAGTGTGATGTAAATGTGTGCTGGAAATATAATATCACAGGGGTTTTAATGGCGGAAGACCTAAATGGTTACTTCAGTTCAGTGTTTACCAAAGAAGATATTAGTTCATTACCAGTTGCTGATGCTAAATTTCAGGGGGCTAAATCTGACTATTTAGGTCCGTTAGTTGTAACTCCAGAATTGGTAGCTAAGAAAATAAAGGCAATGAAGGATAACAAATCACCGGGAGTGGATGGGATTCCTCCAACATTACTAATGGAAACAGTAGAACAAATCAGTACACCACTTGCAAGAGTATTCAACTTGTCATTAAAAGAGGGAGTTGTTCCGTTTGAATGGAAAGAAGCAAACATCATACCATTATTTAAAAAGGGTTCGAGAAATAAGTCAGAGAATTACAGACCAGTGAGTTTAACGTCAGTGATTTGTAAATTATTAGAAAGGTTAATTAAAGACCATATGGTGGACTTCCTCGTTAAGCATAATTCATCTCAACATGGATTCCTTAAAGCGAGGTCATGCTTAACAAATATGTTATGTTTTTTGGAAGAAATCACTAAGTGGATAGACGTGGGATCGCCAGTAGATATTATCTACTTAGATTTTCAGAAAGCTTTTGACAAAGTGCCACATCAAAGATTACTACTTAAATTAAAAGCCCATGGTATCGGGGATAGCATAACTGACTGGATAGAACAATAGCTGACTGACAGAAGACAACGAGTTGTAGTAGATGGAGAAGTTTCAAATTGGAAATCGGTTTTGAGTGGGGTACCTCAAGGATCAGTATTAGGACCTATATTATTCTTAATTTATATCAATGACTTGGACGACAGTATAACAAGTAACATACTGAAATTTGCGGATGACACAAAACTGTTTAGATAGGTTAATACTGATGGTGATAAACAACATTTACAAAACGATCTAGACAGATTAGTGAAATGGTCTGAGAAATGGCAGATGTTGTTCAGTTTTGGGAAATGTAAATGCCTACATACAGGACATGGGAACTTGAATGTAAACTATAAAATGGGAGATACTGTTCTGGGTACTACTGTAAAAGAAAAGGACTTAGGAGTTACAATAAGCGCTGATATGAAAGTTTCAGAGCAGTGTGGTATTGCAGCTTCAAAGGGTAATCAAATTCTTGGATTGATTAGAAGAAACATAACATACAAGGGAAAAAAGTTAATTATACCTCTTTATAAAGCAATAGTTAGACCTCATTTAGAATACTGTATACAAGCATGGAGACCATATCGTAAGAAGGATATAGATACGCTTGAACGCATACAAAGGAGAGCAACTAAAATGATTCCAGAACTGAGAGACCTTATTTATGAAGAACGCCTGAAAGAATGTGGTTTAACAACTCTAGAGACAAGGAGGTTAAGAGGAGATCAGATTGAAGTTTTTAAGATATTGAATGGGTATGAAAATATTGATAGAAATGTGTTTTTCTCACTCAAGAAGGATAGCAGAACTAGATGACATGAGGTAAAATTAGTAAAGGATCAATGTAGATTGGACTTCAGGAAGCACTCGTTCTCACAGAGGACAATAAATGAATGGAACAAATTGTCTACAGATTGTGTAACTGCTAGCAGCGTGAATATATTTAAAAACAAGGTTGACACATATCTCAGGAGGGCGGGTTATAAGTAGATGAACATTGTTGGACTTTCGATAAGCAGTGGCTTCCTTGTCCACTTGCCATCTGGGCCTTTGGCTTGGATGGCAAATCTTGTTAAATCTTGTAAAGGACCGTGACATGAAGGACCACTTTTCCATTCAGAACTACTGTGACCTGTGCAGCTATTGTCTGGTTTGTCGAACTTGTAGCTTTCACATTTGAATTATGCGTACAAAGCAAATATCTATCAACAAATAATTTTCGCGCCGAATATGTAACGTTCGTAGAAAACATAGATTACACATACGCTTCTGTTGGTTAACGAACATCACAGAACACATCGATAGTGTATTATGTCTGGTTTAACTTGCAATACTGCACAGAAAAGAGACAGCGTATGGTCAACGTGACACAACTATATTTTTGTCTGACGTTAAACGAAGCAACTGAATTGTCCATGGCGTAAAGGACAAGAAAGTAGGGACAGCAATATTTAAAGAGTAGCAGAGTATGTTTATAAATATGGATAGTCCACGATAAGTCCAACTGAAATTAACCATTATGTCTGTTTGCAGTAATCTGAAAGCAGGTGTTGGTGTAACTTGTATGTGGATTGGGATTGTTACGCCAAAGTCGATCCGGCCCGACCGATTTTGGCCCTGATCAGTTTTGGCGTGACGTGATCCACGTATGTGCCTGTATGGAATTCCAGAACGAGGGCTTGCGTATTTATTTTTAAATGTCAGTATTCTTTTTCGACACTTTGGCATCAAGAAACAGAGGAAATGTGCTGAAAAATAATTATTTATGAATACCTTTATCGGTCACATAGAAAAGACAAAAAGGTAATAATTTCACACTTTTACATGGTTGTTGTTAGGTAACTTTAGTGGTATACATATAAGAATGCATACAGACATGAAATATGTGTTTATTGTTGTTTCTGGCATTTTTGTAAGGTTTCACGTTTCATGAAAATACGTACGTTTTTTGACGAGCGGGTCCTTCGCCTATACAACAGCAAAAAACAGATAGAAAAAAAATTGTATGGCGATTGACTTTGTCTATAGGAGATGGTGATATTTTGGTTTTATTTTTTGTAAATGTATCGTTTTGAGAAAGTAAATGTACTTTTTTGACCATGTGACATGTGAATATCTATATAGTAGATACATGAGGAGAAGTTTGGGTGCTCTAGGTGGTTGTTTTCATGGTTAGGTCAGAAAGTAAAAGATCGCCCAAACACATAATACAGATAAACACCAGGAAGAAAGGACCGATAGCTTTTAGTCTCTCTTCCGAAAGACACAGGCAATATGGAGTCTACGAAATTGCCCAGCATGTGTCCGCTCGACCGACAGTTCAGCGCTCTACCACTGATGCATTTTATCATTTATGTAGTATTGAACAAATATCATATTCCGAGCCTTGACCATGTTTATACACAGTCACAGATGTCAATTGAGGTATGTGATCATAGATCACGATTCGCCGCTGATACTCTGTGAAACCCGCTAGGTTTTGACTTACCAACAATCTCACAAGAAGACTACGTGGAGATTGTGAAATCCAGCATGTTGTCAAATGTCCTTGTGTTCATGCCACTGAAGTAATCATTTTACGAATTCTACTTTTCTACACCAGTCGACAGGGGTTGCCAAATAAAACGCATATGCCTAAATTAATAGAAGGTTCTTGCTCCCGACGTTCTCTCTGACGACACAAGGCTGTGGCCATGGCTGCTTCCCGGTCGGTCATGTGAGGAACAGTATGCACGACTGCGCTAGCAGTGCCATAGCCGACTACCTGGTGCCCACATGGATCTAGCTTACAGTTAGTTCATGCATTCAGGGGCGGATTTAGGTTGTTGGCGGCGGGGGGGGTCTCAGTCAGTCGTAGTCATATATTGTTCTACTTACGAACAGGGGGGATGACATGTCTCGTTCTACTTACAGAAGGGTTAATATCAGATTGATTTAGGTCTATATACATTGTCCTTTTCCACGGACACAAGGGGTCTAGGTGGTCGTTTTCATGGTTAGGCCACAAAGTAAAAGATCGTCCTATTAGCAAACAGGCTGAAAAAACTGATTCGAACTCTGTTATAATCATCGCCACCACTGTGTTCTTTAAAAAGGGGAGTATGCAATACCCTAGTTTATTATTCTTGCTTTTGATATGTTTGGCTTGCCATAGCCTCGTTCTGGTGCTTACAATAAACATGACTTGTCAATTCATACAGGATTTCCAAAGGACCTCCTGAGTAACACTAATCTATTCATTTATCATGTTGTTGTATCATGGAAGCATGTTGTGTGACTGACTGGAACAAATGAAATATATTTGTGGCCAGTCAACAGCTTTAATTTGCAAAAATCTAAGATGAACTCTGTACTTATTAAGATTTAGCCTTGGCATCTAAAATACATTAAACTATTCACAATGATCATCCCAGGAAGTTATTGATAAACAACAGTTGTCATATGACTTGCCATACATGCGTAGTGTGTACTGATTTTTTGTGACGGTGTCGTGCTAAACATTTTCTGCCATAAAATATTATCCGCTTGGTGTATCTGCGCATGCACAAATCTTGAAGCACGGGCATTACTAGTTATAGTGTGTGTGTGTGCGTGTGTGTGCGTGCGTGCGTGCGTGCGTGTATAAATATATATATATATATATAAATATATATATATATATATATATATATATATATATATATATATATATATATATATATATATATATATATATATATATATATATATATATATATATATATATATATATATATATATATATATAAATTAATAATTAGCTGAATTAATGTGTGTGCATGGGGAAAATAGTTTATGACAGAAAATCCTGCTTTATATTTAAAATTTTAATATATTACAACAGAAAGTGGAAATTCATCCATTATTTCCATGGTTGACACTCTCTGTTATAATTCATTGTTATTATATACACTACCTATTATTGTAGCTATAATATTTTATGTTATTAATAAATTGATGATCAACTAATAGCTGGCGTATGTCCAGGTATACCAATTGGATAATATTTGACAACGGAATTTTTTAGAATGACACTGGCATCTTTTTATGAAACATGTTTTTGACTTTTCATTGTTTGATAATCGTATGTCGATAAAAACAACTTTTCTAACAATTTGTTCACACTCAATTGTTGAAATAACTGTTAGTGATTTAGCATATCTATCCCTTATGCAAATGTTTCTTCAGATTTTGTTTTAATCCGCACATTCTATAAAGTATACAACATTTTGTCCCAACCAGTATACTTGTACTTCATTATACTATAATATTATATAGTTATAAACAGTTCTGACTGTTGGTCAGCAGAAATGCTGAATAATATAAAACCAGCATGAAGGTCAAAAACATTGTTTAACCAGTTGGTGCAATTTAAAAGGTATTATGTGTTGTCTATTTGCAACCCTTCATCTACACCATATTGGCACTACAAGATTTGTTATATCAGTCTTGGAAATGGTCCAGTTTTCCAGATGCAAAGAGGTCCCCGAACTACAGCGCAGATGGTTGGTTAATTTGTGGCGTAAAGACTTCAAGGCAACCAAACACCGGAAAAATTTGTTTAGTGCATTTTGAGGATGCTGTTTGACAAAACTGGTCAAACTGGGCGACTGCGTGAAAGTGCAATTCCAACAAAGTTTGGTTTTACTTCGCATATCCAGAAGGCAAGTATATTAAAGGCAACTGATCCTCAAACTTGTAACGTTGACATCGAGTTGAAATGTCACCACGTTATAGATTTGATACGTATAAGTTGATTTAATATAGTTGACATACAAACTTATGAACACAGTTGGCGCCACCATACAGCTATACATTATTATTTTATTCAACTCGAGGCTTTTTATTTTTAGCAAATGTTTTTTAAATTGTAAAGCAAATAAAATTACTGCCTAAAGATATGTTTTATTCAAGAAACTTGCTTGTTAGCTTTGAATGCCAAAATTTATATTAAAATCACATCAATTATGTACTAACACCAGATTGATCAGAATAAGTATCTGGTGCTACGTCATATAACAGTTTTGAAATATTGAGGAGGATGTTTTTGAGCTCTGATAATTTGAAATGTTATAATTGCAAAAAACCCATAAATCATCTTAACTATTTTTTCAATGTTACAGACATCACCAAAATAATTGTCAGAAGATGCTACATCATATAACTTTAACACAATATCGAGGTTGACATTTCTGAGCTGTGACAATTTAAAAGTATCTCAATGGTATTTCGATGGACTTTACCTTTGACAAGTTAAAAAGGAAAGTTGACAGTTTGACCTCAGTGGCAGCAAAGAGAACCAAAAATATTTTACCTTGTTAGTTACGAAAGCCGCTTATTACAATGTGGTTTGACAACACTAGAGACCAGGAGACTAAGAGGAAACCAAATAGAAGTGTTTAAAATAGTGAACGGTTATGAGGATGTTGATAGGAACATGTTCTTCAAACTTAAAGAAGGCAGTAGAACCAGAGGACGCAAAACAACATTGGTTATGGAGCGGTGTAGGTTGGACATGAGAAAGTACTCTTTCTTACAGAGGGTGATAAATGAATGGAATAAACTGCCAAATGATTGTGTTAATGCTAGTAGTGTGAATATGTTTAAAAATAGAATTGACAAATATTTGATAAGGGCGGGCTACACATAGATGAGAAACTTGTTGGACTCTCGATAAGCCAATGGCTTCCTTGTCCACTTGCCATCTGGAACTTGTTGTTTGGGATGGCAATCTTGTTAAATCTTGAATATCCTTTTGTTTTTTTTTTGGGGGGGGGCTACTACACATCTGTAATGGTCACTTTGGAAACTGTTTAGAAATCTAGCAGAATTCACTGAAAACAAAACATGCACACTTTATGTTTCAGACCCACACTGGCCCATGTTCATCAGCAAACGTAGGAAGAAAACATAAACATATTTGCAGTTGTATTTCCTCTTCCACAGCCAGCACCAAAACTACCGTCAAATCATTTGTGGTAGGTTTGTCACAATCCGTTGTCAATTTACAACATTTAGTAAAATTACAATAATTTCTGTCACTTTTCATTTACCCAATAAAGCAACTTATAGTAAATAAAATTCATCTACAAATTATCAGCATTAACTGATTAGTTACAGCCATCTGGCATCAACGCAGTATCAAGAAATCTTGGTCAGACATGTTGTGATGTCAAATCAGGAGTAACAAGCGTAGGCTGCCATAAGACACCTTTTTATGCCACACACGTCATAGACACACCTTTATATGTCACACACATAAGACACCTTTTTCACAATGCAGTCAGTAGTACATGTATTGGGTTTTTCACAAATTTATTATTGTTTATTTAACTCTTATTTTTCTTTTAAACAATTTACTCATAAATATTCCACCACGATCATAATATTAATTTTTCTTAACCAATTTATTATTATTTATTGAGCTATTTAATCTTACATTTACATACCTTTAATGTGTTTATATAAGCATCATGTTTTAACTAATTTATTATATATTTAACCCATTAATTTTATTAATATTTTATTAGTATTATTATATTGTGCGGTTTTGTTTCCATTCTGTTCATTTCATTAAAGGTCCCTCCTCAACTAAAATTTTTTGCTCGCCTTGTTTCTGAATCATTTTGCGAAAATTTAACCTAGGTCTGGTAACCACTCGTTTGTGCAAATGCGTTATTTAGTTTTGATGAAATCATTGGACAAACCATTCAATTATTTTTGATGGGGCCCAGTAAAAATTTGGCAACAAATTGTAAAAGTGGCACCACCTTTATATAATATGACATACTTTAACAAGTTACCCAGATTTAACCATCAATTTAAACTGTTTCGATGATTTCAGCAAAACTGTTTAGTTCATTGGACTTGTTGCTGGGACAATATACTTGTCCGACTCTGGTAGCTACTTGTCCGACTCTGGTAGCTACTAGTCCGACTCTGGTAGACTGACTCTGGTAGCTACTTGTCCGACTCTGGTAGCTACTTGTCCAACTCTGGTAGCTACTAGTCCGACTCTGGTAGCTACTAGTCCGACTGACTCTGGTAGCTACTTGTCCGACTCTGGTAGCTACTTGTCCAACTCTGGTAGCTACTTGTATGACTCTGGTAGCTACTTGTCCGACTGACTCTGGTAGCTACTAGTCCGACTCTGGTAGCTACTTCTCCGACTCTGGTAGCTACTTGTCCGACTGACTCTGGTAGCTACTTGTCCGACTCTGGTAGCTACTTGTCCAACTCTGGTAGCTACTTGTATGACTCTGGTAGCTACTTGTCCGACTGACTCTGGTAGCTACTTGTCCGACTCTGGTAGCTACTTGTCCAACTCTGGTAGCTGCTTGTATGACTCTGGTAGCTACTTGTCCCGGACAAAGACGTGATCACAGACAGTGACTAAACAACTTCATGGCCATGTAACTCTGCGGAAGAACTGATTGATTTTACTTTTTTCAATTTATTTTTGTTGAATTGAAGGGGTCATTCAATACGCCGCAACAGATTGTGTATAAAGATAGCGATTTTACATCTGTAAAGTTTGATAGTTATTAAAGAAACGATTACCTTGACGAAACAATATGTGTAAAAATTGTGGTACCACTGAAGAGTTGTATTGTGTATATATGCCCAGTCCCAGCGACTGGTTGTTGTGCAGTAAAAGAAGTTATGTTTACCTTTTTCTTCCTTGTTTCTCACATATATAAAAAGAAGAAGGTAATTATACCAATAGGCATTCAGACAGTTACAACTCTGGTTCTGCTGTACCGCAGGCAGACAAACTATAAAGAAGGAAATATTTGTAATACATTTTATTCCAGCTAATAACGTACATATATAACAAGACAATAACACCTGAATTATATATGATTATAACCTCATCATTTCGGCAATCGTGGTCGGAAACATTTAATTTTGTATACCTGAATTGTTACTGGAATCAATCCGAGCCAATCCACATTTCCTTGCTTGAGTGTGTTTATTTAAATACTGTACAAAGTGTTATATTATTAACAAACTTTACACTGCGCCTGACCATAACCTACAGAATATAAATGATAGTGATGCTTGATACCTTGTTTACAATAAGTTGTTCATTATATAGGTACAAAAGTGAAGTATACATGTAGAGTGACATACTTTGAGCACCTACCAGCAGTGCTTATCAGTTAACTTGCAAATTACAATTCAAACACCAGTTGCAGTGCATTGTAAACAACAAATACTACACCACATGATAGACCACATTTGGGATCAGTTACCCACATAAAGTCCCTATGAAAGCAATGATTGCACGTGAATCACATCACTGATGTGCGAGTTGTTTTTCCAGCACTTGTAACGGATGAATTTGATTGTTTCATTGGCAATCTGCAAGCAATCTGAAGTCCCACACCACGTGCTTCGGGAGGTGAGAGGTGGTCTGAACCAATACTAAACACTATATTTTTGATTTTGAGAACATGAGACCATCCCTAAAAAGGCATAACGTGTCAGTGTTTTACTGTCTGTTCATTGTTTTAGACTAATCCGTTTCACCGCAGCCACAATAGTCCCACTAATAATAAAATACACTGTCTTTTATATATATATATATATATATATATATATATATATATATATATATATAAAACCACAACTGTGTAGTGTCGTTTCCGTACTCTAACCCTGATGACGAATTGTCCACTGGACGAGCCAATTGCAACCAAAAGCAACAATGTCAAATCAGTTCGCGCACATTTGTACAACTTCGACCGTACGGTAACCATGGCAACGACAACCACAAAGTCAGTTCGAGACAGACCGAGTGATGACTACGATCGGTATGTCTTAATGATGTCCTTGATCTCTTGTCGACAGATCGGGCACAGGGCGTTCTGGTTGTTCTTGATGTCGATGGCGCACTCGTAGCACAAGCACATGTGTCCACACGTGTATAGCACGCAGTCAACGGCCTTCTCAAAGCACACGGAGCACTCGTTGGTTGCATTATCGGCTGCTTCCTCGCTCCATCCGTCCTGCATGACTGTCACGCTGCCACCGCTCGCCGCTGGCATCATCACCATCTTCGTCGTCAGCGTCTCCTGCAGTTGAATGTTTGCCAGCGACAACGAAGGCTCGACGCTTGACGGCGATGACAAGAACGGGTTTGTACTGACGGGCGTTGGGATGAGAGGAGGCGGCAACGAGGCTGTTATACTGGCCCCCGAGTGGCTGTTGCGCAGTTGCGTCGGCCCTCGCGTCGTCAGCACTGTCGGCTGGAGTTGTGGCGCTGACTTATATTGCTTCGGCGGGAGTGAGGGCGGTGTCGCCGGCACTGACGGCAAAGCACGCTGGTGCGGCGGTGGAGGCCTAGGTGGCGCTGCTGTTGTCGACGCTACAATGTCGGGCTGTGGTCGCGGTGGTGGCAGTGAAACCGTAAGGCGAGAACTCTGGCTTGTTGAGGATGGCGACTGCACCACACTACTGAGAATACCTGGCAGATAATAAGATCAAATGTTAGTATCAGGACCTACATTGTTGAAACATCTGTAAGTCAAAACTGTCCCCCTCAGGGGGGTTACTCACGGAATATCTAATGTCAACGTAACTTAAAACTGCATCCTCAACTGATTTAGCCTATCGCGAATCCGGTTTGTTGATATCCTAATATGTAGTGTGTGAATAGTTTAAAGATCACATGCAAAGGTCGGATACATTTACTTGTTTTTACTAGTTCCGGATAGAAATGTATCCCTTTATTCATATTCAGTCATGAAATTGTAAAAAGTTACATTAACTTAGTCATAAAATGGGGGATATACCTAAATTCCTGAAGGCACTTTCCGTAACCAGTTTGTGAATTTTTGCCAGTAGATGTCAGACTGCGTGACATCTTTTTGGACAAACAAACCAACTTCGCCTACGCCGATTCATAGGCACTTAACTTTTAGCAAGATTTAGATCATGCAAAATGTCGAGCAATGGCAATTCTGACGGTGCAACTGACATAAACTTATCGGTTCAAGTCATTCCATACATGTACGAGTCAACAGCGTGGTCACAGTCACATAAACAAAGTTAGTAGTGACAGCGAGTTGTGTCAAACCAGGTCTGATTTATTGGCTGAAGCTTTCGGATTCACACCGCAGTAAACAAATGCCCAGGATAAAAAATAAAATAAATGTATTTAAATAATGTTGTTTTGGTAGTACCAGGCATATTTATTTATCAAACTGTTTTTAAATTCTGTGTTTAGTTTGTACAAGCTAGTGGTCACAGTTGTTGAGTCTAGGACTAGCCCTAGCCTACGCTTGGAAGTTGTCTTTTGTTTGGTTTGAATAGGAATATGGGGAAATATGTGGAAACTGTATGATTTTACTGCTGGAATATATAGATATATGTAATTTTTAACAACTGGGTTTATCTAACTTTTAAGTAGAGCTGTCTCGCCTTTGCACTGGCTTGCCCTTTGCGATTCTCGGTCTACCCTAGCTATTATTTAAAATCTATATATGTTGCAGTGTTTTAATAATGTTTCAAATAATGAAACTGATGTTCTGCGCTGCTATGGATTGAAAATGTTTGTTGATGTTCGTTTAGCCAGACTGACGTCACACGCCGACTCCATACGGACGTTGCCGAGTGAAATGTCAAATCGCTGGGGGCTTCTTTGCCACTAATATAATTAGTTTTTAAACTGTTTGTCATCATATATGATGATTTCTGGAATATTTGCATATGATCTTTAAGTAATATCTGCAGTCAGTTTAATCAAACAGTGCGTATTTTTGTTCAAATCATCGAAAGAATTGACTTTAGTTGTTAGATCTGGTAAGGCTCAAAATAATGGATATCCAAAACGGTAAACACTTTATTGGGTCAATGCTGATCATGGGAGTGACTTCCATCCTCTCACCGATCACATGACAAAGCTATGAAATTTCACCAATGGCAAAATTTGTGAGTTTTCAGAGTTTACATTTTCACTTCAATAAATTCTGCATGCAGAATAAAAAAAAAATGTAATAGTTTGTCTGATGACTTCACAAAAACTACATCATACAAAAGTTGCACAAACGAGCTAGCATGATAGTAGGTAGGTTTAAATTTTCGCAAAATGAATTTTAAATGAGAAGAGCACAAAAATCGAATTGAGGAGGGGCCTTTAAGAGAATTGAGGAGGGACCTCTAAGAGAATTGAGGAGGGACCTTTAAGAGAATTGAGGAGGAACCTTTAAGAAAATTGAGGACGGACCTTTAAGCTTACAACTCTAGCCAGCCAGCTTTGGCCAAGATACAACATGGATTAGATTACGTAATACTTCAGTAGGCCTATTCAGTATTTAGCATATCAAATAATATCTAATCATAATATTATTGTCTTTGAACAAAACAAATGTTGTGAGCGTGTGGAACTGTGTCGTAATCTCCTCCACAAGTCATGTTTATCGTCTACATTTTTATACTAGGTATTTTCTGTAAGTGGCTGAGATGGGGGGGGGCAGTTAACCTCAGATTTTCAGGAATTGGTGTTTGGTGATAACGTGGGTATGTGCTGCACTGCGATCAAACATGGTAAATCCTTCCATGTGGTGAGTCTCCAGCGAGCTACCTACCATGCGATTTGATTTTCTGCGTGTTGCCGAATACGTCAAAGAACATCCACATCGGCAGCGTCTTGTCGACGTGCATCAGTGTCGCCACCATGTGGCCATTTTTACCATACCGTACTTCCCCTACAACAGCAGAGTTTGACAGGTCATAGTTCGTTCCACTGATTGTGTGACCTCATCATAATCAAGTTATAAACTATCTGTTTTAAATACATCTTCACTGCCAAAATGTGCTTAAATAATTAACCACACGTGCATTAATAATGTTTTTATCCCAAAATCATGCTGCATAGCACAAACTATTTTAACATTTGCACCGCTAAAATGTGTTTAAACAATAAAGCACACAGTTTTAATAATTTGACTATTATTGAAGGATTCAGTCCGAATATCATGTTTACATTGTACGCTGTATGGCAAGCTCGATATTCTTTTATAATGTAGAGATAACAGTCAGCTTTGTTTTTAACGTGGTTCATCAACCACATTTGGGCAGTAAAGATTTTAGAACATACATTACACTATACAACATGATTTCCTAAAAAAATAACAAGACTACTTTTAAATATACAAAGATACAATTATGTTATAATAGTATAAAAAAAACTATCTCAACATCTTTACTGCCAAAATGTGTGTAAATAATAAACCATACATTAAAAAAAAATTTACTATGAAGGATTCAGTCTGAATATCATACTGAATGATCATGATCGCCACTGTAATACCAATGGCTATCAGTGCTGTGATTGTGATATTGCTAGACGAGGTATAAAATAGTTATATTTTGGCTGTACAGTGTACACAAACATGATTTACGCTCAAAACCTTTGCCTACCTTGATGCGTGAGAAGGAAGCTTAGCTCGTCCCCAACTTTGGGTTTCGCACAGACGTCCTTGTTAACAATCCAGTATTCGGGCCGGTCCAGCAACATGTCCGAGTCGTCCGGCAAGTGTTCTGATGTCAGACTGGCCGGATCGCAAGCGGTCATTCCGAATGCGAGACCGCCGATGTCGAGTCCATCACCAACGGGCATTATGGATAATATCTGGATGACCAGAGTCTCGCCGCAGCGCATCGGCCGGTGCGAGAACACATAACCGTTGCAGTACTCGTGCTTCAGCCGCACTGCGATCGTCTTGTCTGGCGAGAGACAAACGTTACGTCCGATGGTCGAGTGAAAGGGCAGCGGCATGTAATGCGCATTCTGCGACGAAACCCGAGGTGGTGGCGGTGCCATCTCACTAGGTGGCGCTGTAAAGTTCGACTGGAGCGTCACCGGTGGGCCGATGTGTGATGGTATCGAAGCATTTTGCCAGTTGTCGTGCTGTATCGTTGTCGCTGTTGTCGTGATGGCACCTGGTGTGCAACTGCTGCTGACATTGCCCCCGTTATGCATCAGTGCCGCGCTGACATTGTTCAGCTGGTAGCCGTCTGAAACAAAGAACCATTCATGTTTTTATTCAGCAACTAAATGAATTATTTGCTTAATAATTTTTTATGACCAACTGAATACCAAATATGCTGCCAGAAATATGATTTCATTAACTTCTATTCTTTCTTGCAGCCAGAGTTGGATTCATTTGTCAATTACAATGGCCGATTACACAACTTCATAAAATATCAATTACATTGTTCTAAAAACAGCTGATTACAATAACACTGTAACTTAATTCATTATAAATTACAACTGAACCCCAATCCTTGAAAACAAACTCTCCCACCAACCCAACTTCCACACTGAATATAAACGTCAAATTCAAATCAACTCACCTACAAACTCCACCGAGATTGTGTTTCCGTAAATGTCAATGAGCGCCCAGATAGGGCTGCTTGTACTGACGCCGCTGAAGAATAGACCATTCTCCTCGCCGTTCACTCCATACATCACATCGCCGCCACGTGTCACGTAGAAGAACAACACTGTGTCCTTCTCGGCGAATCTCTCGGGCAGTGCTTTTGCCCAATAGCCCGGCTTGTTCGTAAGGTCTGGGCACGCGTATCGTGGCAACTCGGCACTATTGATCGTTGCTGGATTACATGACGTGAAGCCGAAGCGAACAACTCCGCTCCAGCTGGTCGACACATCACTGAACTTGATGTAGACACGCTCGTTGATGGTGATGGATCGGTTGCTGAAGCAGATGCCCTTGCAGAAACTCTCGACGCGATTTGCTCGTCGTTTGTCTGCAGACAACTGCACATGATCGCTGTGAGTTGCGTGGAACTGCAGCGGATAGCCCTTCATTGCATTTGGCCCAAGGTCAGACGGACCTGCAACAAAAGATAAACCATTACTATGACTTTCACTGGTTCTTATATAGAGCTGTCCTTTGAACCATTCAAAGTGCTTTACACTTCACCTCCAGGCAGACATGTTCATTCAAACACCAACTTAACTTCTCTGGAAAGCTTTAAGCCATGTTGTAATTACTGCACAAAGATTATTCGTTCATGTGCATATATATATATATATATATATATATATATATATATATATATATATATATATATCCACCAATGTACTCGTTTATACAGCTAAGTGAACTGCGGCAATGTGGAGTGAACCAAACTGACCAAGCTTCAAAATGGCGGTAAGAAGATTTGAACCCTGGTGCCCTCAATTGAGAGTCCAACAGACTTATGAATTATTTTCATGATCATGTTACCAGAGCTTGATTGTGACTGTGTCACTGTAATCATAACTGATTACATTATGTGTTGTAATTGTAAACGTTTTCAGTGGTAGTATTGTAACCGTGTCCCTACTAACAACTGATTACAATCAGTCGATGATCACACTGTAACTTGCCGAACCCATTCCACACATGTCCCACACACACTACAGCAAACACATAAATAACGGCTCTATTTCTAGCAGAGTAATTAATATTTCATACTTTTACTGCAGTTTTCCACAACATATGTAAGAGATAATGTAATCGGACACGACCCTAATGACCGTCACCAGTCAACGCAGACAATGACAATGACAGTCCCACGCACACACACAATGGATGTTCATTGTTGGATCCTTTTTATCTCATGCCGACAGTGTCTGTATGATCAGCTGACAGGACGTCATCCATCACTGTGCTATGTGACTGTGTACAGTCTGTGTACATGTGTACAGTGTCTGTATGATCAGCTGACAGGACGTCATCCATCACTGTGCTATGTGACTGTGTACAGTCTGTGTGCATGTGTACAGGCCGACAGTGTCTGTATGATCAGCTGACAGGACGTCATCCATCTCTGTGCTATGTGACTGTGTACAGTCTGTGTACATGTGTAGTCTGTGTGCATGTGTACAGGCCGACAGTGTCTGTATGATCAGCTGACAGGACGTCATCCATCACTGTGCTATGTGACTGTGTATAGTCTGTGTACATGTGTACAGTCTATGTGCATGTGTACAGTCTGTGTACATGTGTACAGTCTGTGTGCATGTGTACAGTCTGTGTACATGTGTACAGGCCACGTGTATGGGTGTGTAATGGTGTAAAATATGCCAAAATATGGCAAGTCTCCTGCATTTTTCAAATATCCCCTGGCAGCACAACGTTTTGTTCCTAACACAAAGTTTAACGAGCACGTTTTCTCTGTAACTGCCTCCAATATCTTGAATGAACTCTCCATCATTTCAAAATCACCTGAAAATATAGCTACATTCAGCAAAAAAACTCATGACAGATTTTTCCTAAATTTGGTTTGTTGCACCTCTGAGCTTGGGTTCCTCTGGATTTAGGCACTATACAAGTTTTATTGTTATTGATACGTAGTAATGGATACTTGTGCTGAAGATCAGCCATGATATGGGTGTTTGTTCAAAGCATAACTCAAGAAAATGAGAAAGAAGACTGATCAGATACGGCCCATAGGTTCATACTGTGAATGGCTTGTTGCACTTTGTCTCCGAGGTAAAATGGTAAAATATCTATGTCAACATGTCTTTAGATAGTTGTTTCGAGAACAAAATCAAACCAACAAAAGCTATAGCCAGAACAGTGGCGCCACACACTAGGCAGAACCACACTACAGTAATACGACTTGTACCGGTACAATGTTCTTTTACTTTGGAACTGGTAATTATTTAATAATATGCAGCAAGGGTAGTTGTTGATACTATACAACATATTGACATAAGAAGACACCTTGTGTCACTCTATTGCATAAAGTAACTGGGATGTTTCAGTCAGTCGGGCAATTTAAAAACATTTCTAATGCAAAAAATTAAGCTGGTTTTGATAAACAACTAGACACAATTGGCCAGATTTGTCAGTCCGCCAGTGACGTCAAGTAGTAACATGGTTGGCTGTATGTTGGCCAGTTAGTGGCATAAAGTAGTACACGACTGGCTGTATGTCAGCCAGCTAATGACACAAAGTAGTGACATGACTGGTTGCATGTCAGCCAGCCAATGTCACCAAGCAATGACAAGATTGGTTGTATGTCAGCCAGTTAGTGACACAAAGTAGTGACATGATTGGGTGTGTGTCAGCCAGTCAGCAACACAGTGCATCGGCATGATTGGTGGTGTGTCAGTGACACTAAAAATGTAACACTTCAGTGACATACAGAGTAAGCATACTTTGTGCCACATGCATAAGGCAGCATGTCAGTCAGTGATGCAGGGCAGTGGTTTATATGGGCAGCCAGCTAGCCTGTCCCTTGGCTACTATAATTTACACTTCTTAGTCTATAAAGTTACAAACTGACACCAAACAGTGAACCAAACCATTAACATTCAAGTAATGGAAAACTAATGAATTTTTTTATGTAGTCAGACTTCAAAAGTGTCAATTACAGACAATTATCTATGATGGCCAGGCAAAGACAAAACATACCAGATGTCTTGTTTAAGTTGACTTAATCCATCAATGTACCAGTATATTCTGCCTGGCCCCATAACCAACACGTGAACAGTATCTCCTTCAGTAACACAATCTACCACTAACTACAACACAGGCTATACAACTGCACCAGAACACTGACACCAACTGTATTGCAACTCTATCTGCACTTACAATCAGGACATACCGCTACAGCAATACTCAGGACAAATCAGGTCACCACTAATTTGACCGCCTGCCCACTGGCCAGACTCTAGTTCAGTGACATTATGATACCTGCAAGAACGATGCAGCTAAGTGTGTGAAATTCAACATGGCGACCACGAGCATGAAACTGTACACGTACCTTGTAATGTCTTCCAACTACGGGCTGCCAACGTACATTAAAATACTTCGTAAAAGTAACGACCGTCGCAATAACTATACAATTCTCTCGTCACTGCGAGTCCGACAATTAAAGCATTGTACTATCGGCATGGCTGTGTTCGACTGTGTCACACAGCTCGTGTTACTGCGTGACACGCACACCCAAGCTGTACTGTTTGTGCCTGTGTTCGCTCAAGCGCGACAGCCAGATGTAGACGTTTCATGTTCGCTCAACCATGACGGTAAAGGTACAGAAGCATAATGCGTCGTGACATTATTCATCATTTTGTTATGGGACGGAGCACTACGACAAGGGACCGTCTCCACTGATGGCAGCCCCTTGAAAAGTGCAAAGTAACTTGGGGAATGTAGCAACAATGTTAAGTTTTTGAATTTTTTTTAGTTTTTTTTTCAGGATAACTCAAAATCTTGTCTCCTAGCATCTGCAAACCGGGAGTATTGATGGGGAAGGGGGTAGGAATTTTTTTTAATTGGATACATAAATTTTTTTAAATTGGAAGCACGCAAATCTTCTAAATGCATGACCATTTCGGGGGTAGAATTCAGTTTTAAGTGGTAACTGCTACCCAACCTACATAAATATAACCACACTTCAAAGTTCTGCATTTGCCATTAATCAAAACAAAATCAACATCACAACTGTAATTATTATTGTCTCAGCTGTACATTTTATTGGCTCAAGCAGTGGTTTTGATATATGCCCCATATTGTTGTTTTTGAAGGTTGCCTGAGCACAATATGAATGCTGCGTATGCATAAAGCACAACAGGAAGTTATGTGCCTACATGTGTGTGACAAGGTGCTGATGAGTCAGAACTTATTTATTAATCTTAGTATCAAATTATGCCACGATGTCAGTCTCAGCATTCAGATTGCATGGCCTGAATTCAGAATGGGCCTATATTTTACTGGGAATTAAATAACTTTTTGTAACCAAATCAATACTGTGTGCGTTTGCGAGCGTGTGTGTGTGTGTGTGTGTGTGTGTGTGGGTGTGTGTGTTTAGGTCTGATAAATCACCATATTACTAAAACATAAACATGTCATTGCCACTGGATCATAGTTGAGTGATTGTCATACCCCAGGTGGCAGCACAGTGTCACAGCGAGGGCTGTCTGGACAAACGACAGTTTCCACATAGTCTGTGTTGATTTATCACAAAAATAAACTAGGATATGATGAGCTTGTCATTCCAAGCACCGGATTTCCTGTCCAGACAGAGCAAGCCAGACTAATTTACCTTTCATTTCTTTCCTGGAAAATATACAGTGACAGCTGGTTGTTATCGAGGCCTGCCAAGCCATTGTAATTTGTAGTTATACCGTAATTTTCTGTGTGCAATACGCCTCTAAGTATAATACGCCTCCAAGTATAATACGCACCCCGACTTTTTGCTCAAATTTTACAGAATTTCTCTATTACCATGTTTAAATTTTTTAGCATCAAACCACGATTTCCCCTCTTCCGATAGTTTGGTTGAAGCACGGATTAGAGTGTCCCTTAGTCTGGTGTACCTTTTTGGTACAAGTGGCGCCACGCTGCATCAGTGTCTTCTGCTATGAGCATGATCAGCTTATAAGTTATATTATCATTCACTCCGCTGCACTATTTGGACTGCAAAAGTGTGCAAAAATACAATAATTTAAAAGAATGTATGCTTTTTGTACATGGAATGATTGACTGAATGCACTGACACAGAAAAGAGATAAGAATTGTTGTTCAGCAGCATAAATAATTTAGGCCAACCTATAGTTCCTGATTACCGGGTATTTGGTCCAACAATTTTTTTAGCCTTGTTGCCAAGCATAATACACACCTGGACTTTGAAATAAAAAATGAAGGGAAAAAACGCATATTGTACACGGAAATTACGGTAACTGTATGGTGTGGCAAAACACAAGTTGGGGAAATACCTTAGCTTAATAATCTACACTCTGTGGTAACCCCATTCTACTCTAGGGTAAGACTATCACGGGAAATACTGTTTTCCCCCTTGCTTTACCATTTTTTGGACAAAATGTATTTTTTTAACTGACTTGTTAATGTAAAATCATATTTTTGGTACACCCTGCTGCTCTAGCCACATGTTATTTAGTTGTTCTCAAGCGATTTCACATTTGAACATGTGAACACGTGCAAGAAACAAATAAAAAAATGTGTGTGAGGACGTTGTTTCCTGCTTTCCCATGAGCTGTTGACACCTACGGATTACAGTAGTTCCTTGACTACACAGGTAACCTCCTCAACGTACTTCTATCACAGACCGGAACATGCCAGAAGATTTGTATCGGTACAATTCAAAGCTGTAGTTTTAAAATAAACACGTGTATTTACCTGTATTATGTGGTATGCTTGATACTATCCTGAAGAAAAACTGCCTAAAAATGGCCCTTAAGACTGTTCCACCGTAAATGTATTCCTTATATCACTGCCACCAGGAAGTTGATTAGCTGTAGGTGGGATTCCCACTTCCAGAACTACCTAGATGCAAGTGAAGCGTCTATTTACAAATGCCTGGATATAAGATTTTAAGATGCATGCTTTTTTGTACGTGGAATGATTGGTTGAATGCATTAGCATAAAAAAGAGGCAAGAATTATTGTTTAGCAGTGAAATAATTTAGGCCAATCTATAGTTCCTGATTACCAGGTATTCGGTCCAACAATTTTTTAGCCTTGTTGCCAAGCATAACACGAACCTGGACTTTTAAATAAAAAATGAAAAAAAATGCGTATTATACATGGAAATTATGGTAAATGTATGGAGTGGCAACACACAAGTTGGGGAAATACCTTAGCTTAATACATCTACACGCTGTAGTAACCCCATTCTACTGTAGGGTAAGACTATCACCGGAAAGACTGTTTTCTCCCTTGGTCCTGCGTTGCCATTTTTTGGACGAAATGCTCCACTTTTTAAAACTGACTTTTGTTACGGTAAAATCAATATTTTTGGTATACCCAGCTGCTCTAGCCACATGTTATTTAGCAGATCTCAAGCGATTTCACATTTTCTTGCACATGTGTTCACTGTGAACAGCAGCAAATCAACAAAAATGTGTGTGAGGACGTTGTTTCCTGCTTTCCCATTAGCTGTTGACACCTACAGATTATAGTAGTTCCTCGACTACACAGGTAACCTCCTCAATGTAGGGGAAGGTCGGGTATATTGGACCATCCGCTATATTAGACCATGGCCATATTGCTATGGTACCGAAGGTAACGTGGCTCCATCTCCCGACTGACTTTGAACTAAAATGTGTGAAAAAATGTAAGAAATGGCGGACTCCGCAAAAACTTCAAAAAGTTGAGCATATAGTTTTTTTACCTTCTGATGTAACATTCATGTGTAAACAAAGTGATGTGGGTCACTTAAAGTTTCACCAGCTTTGTAGATATCTATGTACGGGTTCATCATTGTGTGATCCACTATATTAGACCAGTAGGCAAACTGTATATTGCACCAGTGGTCCAATATACCGGAGCGGTGATCCAATATATCAGGAATATTTACCACAATTATTTTGTCTATTTGGTTAAAATTGGGCTACAGAAGTTGGGGCTGAGGCAATGAGTTTTTGCTGGGGGGTGGGGGGGTGGGGGGTTAACTCATTGCATTGCATATTGGTGGTTGTCTATGTTGGATCGGAATGCCATAATCCAATTCTCTAAGTTTCTCCCAAAACTGTCTGGTCAAATAGTTGCTATACTGGTACCTGACGAGACTCAAAAGATGGAAAGCACAACATTGATAGTTTCCTTTGATATATCGGGCCATATTCTTAGGGGGTCCCATATATCCGACCTTCCCCTACTTCTATCACAGAGTGGAACATGTCAGATGCTTCGTTTCAGTACAATTCAAAGTTGTAGTTATAAAATAAACATGTGTATTTACCTGTATTATGTGGTGTGCTTGATACTATCCTGAAGAGAAACTGCCCAAAACTGGCCCTTACGACAGCTCCACCGTAAATGTATTCCTTATATCACTGCCATCAGGAAGTTGATTAGCTGTAGGTGGGATTCCCACTTACAGAACTACCTAGCTGCAAATCAAGTCTCTATTCACAACTGCCCCGCCTTAGCAAAACAAATCATCCAAACACACCAACAAAAATACCCTAATTTGAATATGCTAATGCTAGTATGTAGTAGTGGTAGCCATGGTGAGCTGGCAAAACAAACTTCTGCTGTACTGATTGGTCAAATATGTTTTCATCAAGATTACCTTCTTCCTGAATATTAAACAGTTCCCTGGGTGTTAGCGCATTAATGACTTTTGAATATACATTTGCAATGTTGATTGGAGAGACAATCTCAATTCATTAGATCCAATCAATCATCGCCACTAGGTGACATCACTACATATCGACCAACTCACTCGGTCTTCTTCAGTGGACCGACTTCGCTATGGGCATGTCACATGACCAGGGCCAAGCTGGAGAAGGTGTAAGCTCCTGACCAATGTCTCGGTTCGTAGCGAAGTCAATCCGCCAATGAAGGCCAAGTGTGTCGGGCAAAATATTCAGAGAATACAACAAAGTTTCTTGAGAGGTAGATAATATGTCTAATGTAACCACCCAAGAAGCAGGAACATGCAGCCAATCAAGGGGTATATCATAAACGCTCAGAATCAATTATATATTCGTTCTAGTGATGTCGTACTAACTAGCTTTCATTTCACTATATATATATATATCTGCTAATACACTGACAATCATCCCCTTAAATTTGGCCAATGAAAGTGTCAAATGAAGAGCTATACAGCTGTGTAGAGATGGACTAGCCACACACAGAGACGGACTAGCCACACGCAGAGACGGACTAGCCACACGCAGAGACGGACTAGCCACACGCAGAGACGGACTAGCCACACGCAGAGACGGACTAGCCACACGCAGAGACGGACTAGCCACACGCAGAGACGGACTAGCCACACACAGAGACGGACTAGCCACACGCAGAAACGGACTAGCCACACGCAGAGACGGACTAGCCACACGCAGAGATGGACTAGCCACACGCAGAGACGGACTAGCCACACGCAGAGACGGACTAGCCACACGCAGAGACGGACTAGCCACACGCAGAAACGGACTAGCCACACGCAGAGACGGACTAGCCACACGCAGAGACGGACTAGCCACACGCAGAGACGGACTAGCCACACGCAGAGACGGACTAGCCACACGCAGAGACGGACTAGCCACACGCAGAGACGGACTAGCCACACGCAGAAACGGACTAGCCACACGCAGAGACGGACTAGCCACACGCAGAGACGGACTAGCCACACGCAGAGACGGACTAGCCACACGCAGAGATGGACTAGCCACACGCAGAGACGGACTAGCCACACGCAGAAACGGACTAGCCACATGCAGAGACGGACTAGCCACACGCAGAGACGGACTAGCCACACGCAGAGACGGACTAGCCACACGCAGAGACGGACTAGCCACACGCAGAGACGGACTAGTCACACACAGAGACGGGAACAACAACACTACAGTAGCATTAACCTGGGTGCCTGGAAGTATAAGGAAAAGAGGAAGGCCAAAAAAACAGGGATAAGGACACGGAAACAGCGAGAAACCAACTGGGATGGGGTTCTTGGAAGATGACAGAGAATGCAGCTTGAGATCAGACAAAAAGGCAGAAGTTACTGAGTGGCCCTATACACCAACTATGGTGTGAAGAGGATAAGTAAGTAAGTAAGTAAGTAAGTAAGTAAGTAAGTACGTACGTAAGTAAGTAAGTTAACTTTGTATGAGCATCCAGTTTGTCTTACTTTTTGTGTGACGTTTTGTCCACAGTGTGTGGACATCCTCTCGCAAGGACTTCCACATTGGGAAAGAGAACCCCAGGGTGTCGCGACTGAGATGAGGGCAAATATCTCCCGCAGACACTCTCCTCACTGCTCTACCCTCTAGCAGTGCCCTCTAGTGGTCAGTCCTGGAGACAGTCACAGTCTGCAGATGAAACGTCACACGAAAATAAGCCAAACTGCTCAAAAGGTTCAAAGTCAGATTGTAAAGTCATGTTTTATAGTATTTATATAAAATACCTATCTTAACATCTTGGCCACCTAAATGTGTTTTAATGAACGACTGTTGTTAATATAATTTGACCGTTATCTATTTAATAGACTCGAATATCATGTTCACACTGTGCACCGAATGGTAAGGATGATATTCGTAGACAGATAACAGTCAAATTATATTTAAAAATTGTGGCTTGCTAAAACACATTTGGGCCATCAAGATCTCAGAATATATATGGTTTATATGATATATAACATGACTTTATGATAAAAACTACTATGTACCTTTAATGGTGTGCACAATTTCATAAAAAAACTTCCATTACTTAACTTAATAAAGCAAAAAGTTATTGGTCACGCACACCTAGCATTTGTAATTCTTTCTGTGCGACTGTGACTTCATTACTTAATGACAAACAAACATTTTTTATAATTGAATGGTAAGCTTAAAATGAACCAAATCCTATCACTATTGGCTACAGATATGGTCTGACCATAAATTCACACCATCTGAACCAACCCAACCCAGCTACAGTACGACGCCTTAAACTACACAAAATACTTTCCCGATATGTAGTAATCACACACAGGTATGTAAAACACCATGAACTATTGAGATTGATGTGCTTCAACTTTCTGTACTAGTGTTATTTCACAAAATGACCAATCATCATAAATACAGCCTATGTTCCACCCACAGTAATTAGGCATGTGATTCCACTGCAACAATCCACAGCTACATCACAAAAATAAAATATTTGGCCCAAAAATCACCATTCAATACATTAATTTACACCTGTGTTAGCTGATTATACTGCTGACAATGTTAAGATACCCCGAGGGTATGCTCTAGGCCAGCGTCCAAATTAACACTAGTCGGCTAGTCCCAGGCTAGTACTGGTAGATCATTAACCAGTGCGAAATAGTCGATGTCAGTGGCGACACCTGGTAGACTAAACATATTTTTGAGAGCGAAGAAGATGAAGTGACTAAGATTAGTCTTCTCTTGGGCTGTGAGGCGAAACTGACCCCTAAACATGTGGATGTTCAGGGTATATACCACCGTGACCTTCCAGCGAACGGTGAAGGGAGGCTACATGGTAGGTGAAGCGGATTCCCCACCGTGAGATGCCGCCCAAGTAGATGATTGTCAGCTCAGCAGAAACCAGTACAAACCAGTTACCCCAGAAGCATCCATCCAGTGTGACAGGACTAGTGATTCTTATGAAGTTTCTTGGCCACTAGTCCGGTGGGAAACAAAGTTAATTTCTAACCCTGCTCTAGTCAGTTCATGTGAATATCCCGATTGACTGAATGATACACATTGTTATTTTGTCACGACTTCAAACCGACCGCATAATCTTGGCTGACACAAATTACATCAAACAAAACGGACTTACCACTTCAAACATTGCCCCAGACAAAACGAAGTAATATCACTCTTTTCATCCACATAAATAAAGTTGCAGGTGATCAATAATAACGACCACAATTTCATACTTCGGAATGTTTTCATTTTTTTCGTTCATTCGTATAACTGAATGAAGCCGGCAAGGTTAGAGTCCTTAAGCAAAATCAATCAAATTCCAGCATGTTCATGTTTGGGACAGATTTATTTTTACCTGTTTTCATTCACTTAATGAACAATAACATCCACAAAGTCGTACTTACGATGGTTTCCTATTGTGACTTGTGAGCTACGGTGACTCATATTTCTCCGGTACATTCAAAATGCATTTAGAGCCCTCCAGCAAACATGAATCAAATTCCAACATGTTTCTGGCACAGATTATACTGAATTCTAGAAAGCTTTTTTACACTCACTGTTCCAACTCTACCAAATCTATTATTGTATAGCAGAGATGTGGTTTATTTTTTCTTTATTTGTACCTGCATATATCGTTGTAAGTTTTGTGTATATGGGACTGGAAATTTGCAAGTGTGCCCAGGGGCCCATGGAGATGGTTCATATCTTTTTAGTTTTTTTAAATTCCTCCTGGGGGTGGAGGTCTTGGGGTAAAAAATTCAAAAGGACTAGTGGAATTTGCAACGGTGGAATTTTTATTTTTTCTGTGTTTTCGTAACAATAATACTGACATCTACAAATCTGTTACTGTAGCAATTCTGAATACCTTTCAAGTTACTGCAGTTATGTGCTACTTAAAAAACATAACAAAGCGTTTTATGCGGTATTAACTTGAACTGATTTATGGCTGGTTTTTCTTCCTGGGCACTGTCTCAGCTAGTGCAAACTGCACCCTTCAAGAATCCAGAGCTTTTCCAGGCACAATGTTCCTGTTACTGGGGTCAACACAAGCTTTCGTAGAACATAATTATTACCACTCCATGTTGCTTATATAAACAGCCAACAATCAAAATTATTAACATCCAGAATAGAGATTATGTCTATTTCAGTCTGCAATAGTAACATTAAAGACACATTTATTATGTTTTGCTAACTGGTTATAAAAGCTGTTTTACAAATCACTGTGCATTGCAATTTTTATAAAATGCAATGAACCCAGCTGAAAATGGAACGCTGAAAACTCACAAATTTCTCGTTTGGTGAAATTTCATAACTTTGTCATGTGATCGGTGAGAGGATGGAAGTCACGCCCATGGTCGGCCTTGACCCCACAAAGTGTATACTGTTTAAAATATCCACCATTTTGAGATTTACTCGATTGTTTCGAGCCAATAAACAACGTAGAGCATCTGCTATGTTGATTTTTACAGAAAATAGAATGGGAGGGCTTGATGAAAACTTGACTGCAAGTATAGGAGAAACAACCTTATAGATAGACCAGCAGTATAACACAATCTCACATAGACCTCTGCTTACAGCATGGAATTACATTATCTGTATTTCTAACATCAGCAGTGAGAAAACAAACACTAGTTTAAACTCATTACTATAGCAATTTTTATCAGCTAGTTCTCTAGATCTTCCTCTCTCTGCCATTTGGTCTGTGTCAATCATGTTCCTCTAGGCCTCAAGGCCTCTGCTGTCAGTGGGTCTATTATGATTGTCATGTCTTCATCAACACATAAGACCCTTGCCTAGGGCAGTGAAGCATTCAGGCACAGCTGCTGCTCAGCACTCCTGCAGTCTCTATACTTTGTATGCCCAACTGTTCTGTGAATGGCCATAAACAACCTCTTGGAAAGATTAAAACTCCAACAGTGACACAGAATGAAAGCAATCATGATGAAAAAGGAAGAAGCCATGGTTCAAAGACACTGACACCTACCATAATAGCTCCTGAACTGGGTGATTTTTCAGAACTCTGGAAAACATTTTCCCTTCTGCCTCATCCTATTCGTCATTGAGGCAGGATGCAGTAGATATATGATGCAACCCCAACATATCCACCATGAGGGCTTTTACACTGTATATTTTAAATGATAAATATGAAATCTTAAACAGTCATTTTTGGTGTTAGTTTCACAAACTATACATCAGGTGGCACCACATGTAAGATATAAAGAGCAAATTTTATTGTGTCTAAAGAATGAATAATTCAATAGCGATCACTAGGCTTTAATTAACAATTTTATCGCAACCTTGTTTGTGGAATGTTTTTGAAGTAGTGGGTAAAATTGTAGTTTTGTCTCCACATGTAAACACAATGCAGTGGATTCTCCCTGTACAAGTTGTATACTGGAAAAAGTTGGGACATGGTCAAAGGGTGGGCAAAAGACTGACCAACATACTTACAAGGATTACTCCACACAATAAATGACTGACCAACATACTCACAAAGATTACTGCACACAACAAACGACTGACCAACATACTGGCCAACATACAAGGATTACCCCACACAATAAATGACTGACCAACATACTCAGAAAGATTACTCCACACAATAAATGACTGACCAACATACTCAGAAAGATTACTCCACCCAACAAATGACTGACCATCATACAAGGATTACTCCACACAATAAAATACTGATCAACATACAAAGATTACTCCACACAACAAATGCATACAGAATCAAGTTTATTAACACATTATTACTTTATTAAAACAAAAAAACCACCCCGGGTGTATCCAGTAATAACCCTACTCACTAAGAGAGAGAACTTTTAGAAAACAATATCCTAATACAACGATAATTAGCCAATGTGTAACTACCAACTACTACTGGAGCCGAGAGCCTCCTTCCTCACCAACCAGTAACCCTGAACCTGGCTGGGAACTGTCACATGACTAGATTTGAAAATATATATATATATATATATATATATATATATATATATATATATATATATATATATATATATATATATATATATTAAGTTCTGCCCTCTTGTAGGAGAAGTACATAAATGTTGGCTGCCCACTGGTGGGAAAGAAACATACAAAGTATAATCCTACCACCATACCATGACATGGAAGAAAGGTTACCTTTCCCACCACAAGCATGTGGCAGGCTGCAAGGCTGGTCCAGTACTCCGACTTTGGTTGGCAAGTTGTACCACACACACAGACCACTCAGCTTCATCCTAAATGTGGTATGACTGGCTTCCTATGGTCAACTAACAACTCTATTTATGACCACATCAAGATGATGCTGTCAGTTGTGTGGGCAATGACGCAAGTGGTCACCTCTGACTGGACACATACTCACCTAGGAGTGACCAGTCCAGTTTTAGGATGGTCATCCGATCCGGTCACTAACTCAAGGGTCACTAACTCAACACTGGTCGGATTACAGTGTTGACAGTGTTTGACACATGCCCTGCCATCTTGAGGTCACTGTCACACATGCATGATGCATTCTGTCAACTACACCCACCAAATGAGATGACCAGTGGTCAACTGGACACCAGGAAACTAGACACTGGTAACTCCATATTTCCATATAAATTTGGACTACCAAATACCAAGCTAACTAAGGGATGGGGGTTTCTTACCAAGGTTTTTTTACCTGGACATGTGGAACATGGTGGTTTTGTAGTAGACCATCAGACTTTCAGTTGAGTAGACCGGGGTTCAAAACCACCTGCTACCGTTTCGAAACTTGGGCAATTTAGTTCACCCCACTTTGCCTGTGTCTTTCGGAAGAGACTAAAATACGTTGGTCCCTTCTATCGTTCTGGTGTCTGTGCCATGGGAAGTAAGCGATCACACACATGGAAAAGGAAATAAACCTGTCATGGATTCACTAACTCTAGAGAAGGAAACTCTTAAATAAACCACTCATGTAGAACTAATTCCTCAATGTTTGGGGCATCTACAATAATATAAAGAACAACCCATATGTTAACATATGTTAACATTTTCCTGGTTAAATAGTTTGACCCAGTTTTATTGGGATGACATTAAACATGCCAGAGTAAACATTCGCCGTGCACTAACCGGGAAGCCACAATAAACAAGGGATTAAAGCATTACTTGGATGACCTGTCAAGTATGTTTACACCACATCTCTAAGATAAACCTTTCTGACATGCTTTTTTCACTTTTTATATGCCAGTCTTTAGGATCAAGGCTGTTTGATTCTATGAACCCTATCTTAGTCTGAGTCTAGGGGTATGTAAGAGAAAAATGCAATTCTGGGACTTTATTGGGTCTACAATTGGGGGTTACGCATATAGATGATTTCAACTGAAGTATGCACTGACTGCGTATTACTCAAACTGGTCATGCACAACATATTTGAACTTCAACAAAACCTAATTTGCGACAGGCTAAATGAATGATGGGCAAACTTTTAAAAGCTGTTGAATTTATATTGAAGGAAGTTCACTACCTTTCAGAATACTGTCTTGATTTTAGCATAACTTGTGTTAGATTACATTCATGAGAAAATTACCATTCGTGGGAAAGTTCTGTGTGACCCATTTGAGCAATAGTGCAACCACCCCTATAGAATTGAGGTGGAAAAAACCTATGAGATACCTGCCATCAACAAAATATTGTGTTGCACACTCCACTATACATAGTGCGTCTCTCGTTACATTCCCGTTACAACCATCAAGATGGAAACATGAATAGTATAGGGGTGGCACTTCATTCATGTTTGATTTGTGACTGACAGTTCAAGGAACCTGCATTCAGTAAAAATTGTGGGTTTTTCCAGTTCACCTGATTTATGCTTACTTAGAAGTGTAGCACTAGGAAATAGGGAAAGATCCATATAGAGTAGGTCAGTATTTCTACTTAATTTACGCTGCCTTTATAACCACTGATGCGATCAGTTGTGCAACAATTTAATCAGGCACAATTAATGCAATTGTCCTAATCTCTTGTTAGAAGACAAAGAGAGGGATTACAATTGCCATTACCACAACAGATGTTATGATAAAATACACTCATGACTATACTGAATTCATCCAGCTGAATTCATTATTTAGTATGTGGCAGAATCCAAATTAATATAGAAACATAGAACATATATAGAAACATAGAACATATACACTAACACATTTCAAATGTCAGTAATTCCAATGGAAAGGGAGAAAGTAGATGTGTATTATTTATTAATCACTACCCTCCAATTTCACAGTAACATGTAAATAACATTAATAAACATGACTATAGTATACTGTTAGTAAATATCGAGTACCTGAAACCCATTAACACATTTATACTTCCAAATATTCTATATTGCGTAACAATTTAATTAATTAATTGGTACTCTTTAAGAAAGTACCTTTTAGATTGTTTTTAAGACTTTGGATCGTAACTGAACTTGTTATATATTCGTCTAAATAATTCCACAGTTTATCACTATACACAGATAAATACTTAGTTATTTGCACACATACATGTTTTAACTGATTACTTTCGTGTGCTACATACAGTGTGGCATATTTTACATTGAAAAATTGTTGAAGGTTATCGGGCAACAATTCATTCTTGGCTTTAAACAGTGTTATAGAAATACTTAATTTTATTACCAAATAAATCAAAGCGCTTAAGAATGCCTAGATCACAAAAGAGTGTATTAGAATGACATAATGGATTCTCATTACAAATGAGTCTAACAACTTTTTTGTAATATATAAAGTATATAAACACCATTAATATATGTTTTATATGTATTACCCCAAACTTCACAGCAGTACAATATATATATATATATATATATATATATATATATATATATATAATATTGTAGACTAACATTTACTTTTTATATTATATTGTTCACTATTTCTCCCATCAAACTATATATATATATATATATATATATATATATATATATATATATATGGGAGAAATAGTGAACAATATAATATAAAAAGCAAATGTTGGTCTAGCAAGTATTTTGCCATATGTATAATGGCAATAGTTTTTGATAATTTAGATTTGATCATACTAACATGTTCCTTTCAACTGAGCTTAAACTTCCTAAAAACTTGGTAACACAAATGTCATACTCTATAAAAAAAGTATTATAAATTTTTATCAATATTTTATTTTTTATAGCAATTGCCAAACAAGTAGTTTGTGTTAGCTATGTTTAAGGATAATTTGTTTACTGAAAACCAGATATGTAGTTCGCTATTGATAATTTTGCTGAGCTGGGCTGGATCTTTCCCCAAGCAAAATATATTAGTATCATCAGCGAAAAGAATGAATTTTAGTAATGTAGAAATATTATAAATATCATTTCTATAGCATAGTTTTGGGCCCAGCAATAGAGCCTTGCGGTACCCCACACAACACATTTAATAAATCCAAATTGCTGTCATCAAAATGCCAACATACTGTAGTATGTTATGCAAGTAACTTTTTAGGCACTCATGTGCAAGATAATAACACAAAAAGTATATAAAAAAACTTTCAACATATTCATATAAAGTAATTAGCAAACTGTTATTTTACTGATTAATTTGACATAGTAATTAAATTTTTTACAGATAATACTACCCCTTGGTAGAGTTGTTACATTGATATTATTATTATAATATTTATTAATATATATATAATTTTTTATTTCATATACATATACATTTATTTGAAAAAATGTAACCATTCATTAACCATAATTGATTATATTTAATTAATTTAACTACCCGAGTGTAGACGATAGACAACACATGTACAGGAAACAATGATGTCTGATATTTAAACAGTTTGCATTATAAATGGCATGTAATCCAGTAAAATGCCTATGGCTAAGTCAGTGTATACATTGCAGAAAACATTTGCACAAATCTACAAGTTTACAACTCAGAATATGGCAGCCCCTTCGTATCAGGCCCAAAAAACAGAGCCTACTGGGAGATTGAAGTGAGAAATAAGGCTTTTAATGAAGCTAGGCTATACATATTAAGTGTCCCACAATCGTTGGAAGACTCTATCGGGTGACAATAGGGAATCAGGTTTCCTACTGAGAAAAAAAGGTACAGGTAAGTTGTTATATAGCGCGGTATCCAGTCCTTGGGACTGCTCAAAGCACTTTACACTTCACCCCCGGCAGACCTGTTCATTCCAACGCTATCTCATGGTACTCATTTATACTCCTGAGTGAACTGTGGCAACGTAGGGTGAATGAGATTGCAAAAGTTTTGAAAGAGCAGGCAGCAGGAGGATTCGAAACCCTGGTTCTCTTGATTGAAAGTCTGACATTCTAACCGCTATGCTACCGCGCCCCACAGTCAACCACTTTATACCCATCTCACAAGTGGTATTTAATTCATGTTCCTGTATATTTCGTATACATGTCACAATACTGAAGATGTGAAATACTCCGATTTATGCACAATTCTCCGATATCCTGAGACCGATTTACACACTGAAACCCGGAGACCTTGTTTTATGCAAAAATTTTCAGCATTAGCATTTCTAAAACTTAATACATGCATGAGCTAGGCAGATAACATGCTGTGACTCTGAATCACTAACAACGAGACCATTACTTGTTCAACCACTAAGTACTTAATTGCCGAGTCTATCAGTATCACAGGATGTAAAATATCCCACAGTGGAACTGCTGTGGACTCAAGGAAGCACGAGTCAACAGTTGGATAAAGGGTCAAATATCTGGCTAATAACAAAACAACCCCAAACAGTAACATCATGACAGTCCACAAGATTAAACCGTGTACAGTTTTCATACAAAACCAAGGAGCTTCCCGTAATACTAATTATCTCACAGAAAGAGGATAATATATAATTTAAAGAGATCAATGATGTCTTGGATTTCCAGGACCTCTTACCTCCAAAGACCTCCTACACTCTAAGGAGCTCCTTATATAACTCTAATGATACATATCACTGGTTTATATTTGTCAGCCATTTTGACATGCAACCAGTTATTAATTCCAACAAACTGTACTATGAAATTAAGGAATCAGACTACCTCTATTCATGAAGTTTGGCTTGGGTACGTTTAGGGCATGCAAAGAGATAACATCGTTAGGCAAGCATGCAAACAAGACTGGGGTGGACGGGGGAAGAGAGGAAGACCACTGAAGAGATGGAGTGCCCAGATCAGGAATGATACTAGGCTCTGTTGACAGCAGAATGGCATGCCATAAATAGAACAGAGGGAGGGTTGCAACTTCCTGGAGAACAGTGAGTGGTCAATATGGCCTGTGTGTTTAAAAGTCAAGTCTTTGAAATAACGTACCTGATATTTCAATGAGCTACAAACGCAGCAACGTTTTACAGTATAATAGATTTCATCATGTACAGTAAAGTTTACTGCCCATAAGGCTTACATGTGAAACAATGGACACAGTATTTGCATACCACTGAGAGAGACTGCCAAGTCCTCCAAACAATTGGACTATGACAATACACAGCCCTGGGCAGGAAATGTGAAATGGTTACACAAGACCCAGGGCACTGTGACCTGTTGAATACAGCAACTGATAGCGGGGAAACTCAATTTGTTAGACTTACAGGCTTAACAAGATTGATATCCAAAACAACAAGCTCCAGATGTCTTGAGTACAAGGAAGCCATTGTCTTATCTAGAGTCCTATCATGTAGTATCTGCTGAACCCTGGCAGATAGAGCTATATTCTATTTCTAAAGGTATACTTGTCATACACATGGCAATACTCTGTTTTACGTAAACGTCCTTCATCAATTCCATGTTTTACTCATCTTTAACCTATCTAGTATCTACTACAGAACGTTAACTTGTTTGCACATTGAGGATTTTGCATGATTTAGTTGTGATGAAATCATCAGAGAAACTAGTAAATCAACAACCATTCATATTATGTCAAAACTCCGTCCTCAATTCAATTTTGTGCTCATTTCAGACTCATCACAATCGACACTGACATGCTAGCTCATTTGTGCAAAAAAAATAATAAAAAATTAATCAGATAAGCTAATAAATCATCGTTGACTGAGCCCATTCAAAAATCAGTGAAGGATGGTCTAGTTGTTCCACCTATATATATATATTGTGTAATCATAACATTATTAATTAACAGCTTTGCAAGTTACACAATATATAGCAATAATTTTTAAAAAGTATGCATTCTCTCATTAAAACACATATATATTTACTTACACTATTCACACACTACATACACATAACTGAACATGAACAAGCCTGATTCAATCGAGGATGGGGTGTTAAGAATGGCATGTGGATGCTGCCAGAGAGGTATGGTAACTACAGCTGTGCACATCTATTGGCTAGACAGCCAGTGAAATCAGCGGAATCGTAATGAGTTTCCGAGTCAGCTGAAGACTTACCTTTTGACCTTACTCTCCATCGCCTCAGTTTCCCCATCCAAACACTGATGACTTGGAACCAAACACAGATCACTGACTCAGAACCAAACACAAATCACTGAAAACTTGGAACTGAACACATATCACTGATTTAGAACCGAACACCGATCACTGACTCGGAACCGAACAGAGATTAGACTGGGAACCGAACACAGATTACTGACTTGGAACTGAACACAGATCCCTAACTCAGAACCGAACACAGATCATTGACAACTTCCAACTGCTGAAAATCCTGGAGCTTTTGAATAGTATCTATTATACAGCCTGCTAGTCTGGCAGAGTAGTCAGACCATCTGAAGCCAATCTGGCAAACAGGTGGCTGGGTTCTCTCTGGTATTGAGTGAGTGAACTCTCAGTCCCTGGGGTAGTCAGCCAAACAGAGAGTAATGAATTTTACATGAACTCCACACAAGCATGATGATTATGCCTAACCAATCAGCAGACAGCAGTTGCCAACATGCCAGCATACTGGTATCTGCACTGTTTACATAAGAGGAAGATAGAAATACATTGTAACCAAAAATGCAGACTATAATGCCTAAAACAATGACATTACTAATTGTGGATGTAGTGCATGCCATGCCACCGTTATGGTTATCACTATATCAAGTTAAAGCTATGATTATCATTGGAAAAGTTCACAAAAAACATCAAACTTAATAACCTTTCCATGTTATGTCATTTAAACGGCAAACACAATTAATTACATCATGATAATCATCAAATACACATTACACAAGTTGAAATATCTAAACTATTTAATATTAAATGTTTTTTAAACATCTACAATATATACTAAGTTTATAGTCTAGTTATACGACTGTACAGTCTGTACTAATCAACCACGATGGTTGCAAACATAACCAAACTTTTTAAATATCATTATGAACCCCAACAGTCATAGATAACATGAACTCCAACAGTCATAGACAACAGGAAGTTGATCACTCTTCAGTATTGCTTCAAATGCTTGGTGGTGTTATCTGTAAACAAACCTCTCAGGTTCAACTTATTGTGCATTACTTGGAAGAGCTGACAGGCTAACAAAGCTTGTGCACTACTACACTGGCCTTGAGAAAGGATGGTAGTTGGCCCACCCAGACTGACAGACAGCCTTGTAAACAGACCTAGCGGTTTCTTGGAAAGAGATTTTTATAGAATATCAGCGGATAAGGAAATATCTTGCTGTGGCCAGCTGAGCCAAGTCTCTGTGAGTTATGTAGGGTGTACTATAGGAGCTGTTGATCTTTCTAGCAGGTTCTATGTTACCATGGCCTAATCTTTTTCAAGCATACCGTTATTAGGTCGAATACGGTAGTTGTACTCGGTGCACCATTGAAATTGACCATTTACAAAGCGTTATGATTGACTTTGTTTAACTGTTGTAATTGTTAACAGATTTTTCTGGAGCGTGCGATTGAAATTTTATGATGCTTTGTAAAATATCATTGTACGTAACTGAAGTCACCTGGTGACTAAATTATTCCAACAAGTTGTGGTTGTATCTTCTATTTGAATTTTAGGTTTTCGTGATATTAAATTATTATGCAGCCATGAATTTAACAGAACGATCTTGTGACAAAAACCACTGACATGCTCAGGCATATAATTATAAGTACCTGTTTTATGCACTTAACATGAATATTTGCAACAGCAGCAACAGGTCATTGATGACACACACAAACAGCTTTCGATGTATGTTTAACTAACGTGGCTACTAGTACATATTATAAGTTAACATGCAACATATATATGAGACCATAAATATCGCCAAATGTCATTCTTAATTGTTATTGAACTCAAACTTCAGATTTATTCAGTTCACTTGGGTATAATTTGGATACTAGGGGACATAAAAAAAATCTGAAATGGAATCGGGCAAAGTAGAAACTACCCAAAATGGTGTGACATGGAATAAAAAACTACTGGCCATTTGATTTTGCTTGCACGACTCAGAGAAGTTATTACTGGTATCGTATGTGAACTCACAGAGGTACAAATATCGTTCAGTTTAACTGAATAATTCCCACAATTATCAATGACAATTATGCAATCATCTGTCATCTGAATAAACTCTAGTCTACCAGTAGTGGACGCTATTGACCAGACAACTTGACTCTTACATTACAACCAACCCGAGAGGTTCACGATAAATCAACAACACTTATCTTTGAGATATCCTTCACAATTCTTGACCTTGGCAAGTTTCCTGGTAATATGTCTTGAATATTTGAAACTTTTCAAAAATAATTTTAGAGCATGTGATTTGGTACTTTATATGGGCTTACAGATCACTCAACAGATTGCAATGTTTGTTTATTTTCCTTATTTTTAACATACCCTGTGCATCAAAATCCTTCTCTTATCAATCATTCAATACCTACTTTGATGTAGGGTTACTCTAGTTGGCAATTTTATTATACTACATTCAAAATGCGAAACCACTTGGATCATGTTTAATAAGGGTTGTTTGTATTGTGCTAATGCTATACTTTAATACAACATAAGCTGGCACAATCACATATTTGTTTTAATGGTTCAGTAGCCTACAGTTTCACAAACTGAATAAGAATCCTGGTCGAGTTCCAAGATAAGTGCCAATATTCAGGTTACCAATTACTACTATTACAATTGCTTGTCTAGTATCTTTATAACTTGTTTTGAAAAAACTATTTATACTTTATTATCCAAACTGACTAAACACCAATATAAAAAGCCAAGGTTGCAACCACTGATAGCGCCACAGATGGGTCAAACAAACTTGTAAATAAAGATAAAATATACACATGCACAGGACAGAATAACATTGGCAGAAATCTGATAAGATGCCATAGTACATATATAACTGCAAATACATCAGTTCTTTGTTAGTTTGTAGACATTCCAAAGTCTTCTTTTTACAATGTTTCACAATGCAAGGTTAAAATGCATACCGGATACCTCATCTAAGTATCTTTGACATACTCAGGGATAAAAAAATCAAATAAATAAAAAATCTGATTTTTTTTATTTATTTGATTTTTTTTATTTATTTGAAATCTGGTATACACAATGTTATAAAATATTTTACTATCAGGCTACCTGGTGCCAATACAGCTACACAAGTGTGCTGAATTTGTGCTTTTGTATTAAAAACACACAAAAACTTTGTTGATCTCAATGCTTGTAAACAATTATTTGTGTTAAATTCATATAAATCAGCGATTAAAAAAACAGAAGTAAAAAAAACAATTATAGAGTACAACTTTTGATATCTGGTTAACCCAAATTTTTATAACTCAAATAACAATAAAAGAAATATCCATCGATCATAACTCGAAACATGAGCCAGGTCCGATTAGGATGCACTGACTTGTGCAAACACACAATGGCTTACTAGTTGTATTGCATATATAAGAGATGCATATAATTAAAATAACATAAAACACAAACCATAAACTACTACATAATAGAATGCCCTATGTTGCAATGTCTCACACCCCCCCAACAAGTGTCCTGACACAGTCAGGGTCACTGGGGGAATTTACATTACACAAATTCGGTACCCTGGAGCACCAGGAATTCCAAGGGACACTTAATCACAAAAATACATGCTGCAATAAACCAGTGCTTCCCAGTCATCCTGTCAGTGATTTGTGGACCACAGGTAACCAGGTACATGTGTTGCTGTAACACTAGCTATCAATGTAATCACACTGCACTGCCAGTTTGTCCACTCTGTAAACATGCACCCTGTCAAACAAATTGCTCCAGCTTTAGTCTCAACCACTCCGGAACTGTTTGGAGCAGACAGCCAGTGAAATTACCCTTTCGTTGTCCCTGTCAACACATTGTGTTTCTGTCAAACTTACTATCACCCAAAAATAAATAAAATTAACAACATCATCAATTTTTTTATTTACCGAATTTAACCGAAATGGCAACCAGTCGTTTTGCAGATGTGACATTTATTTCCGCTACAAAGAATTTTAATATAGTAATACTGCAAGAAACATTTTGTATTCTATTGAGGTGCAATATGTCAGCAGAAACATAATGGAAATAACTTGTACATGAGACGACCACAAATCTGATTGTTAAGAGATGTGGAAAGCAGTGAGATAGCAATGTTTCATATTCAGTGCCACATACATTAAACAGCACGACTCAAATAAAAATTCAGCTAATTATTGATGGCAATCATGTACACAAACTCCAAAAAATAACAAACAGCAATTTTAAATTTTCATTGACATCGCTAACATAAAAAATGCCATAGTAAAACATAAACAGTGTAAATGGTTGCTGTGTTGAAAAAATTCACATACTCAAATTTTGGATAATAACAAAGGATTCTCTCATTAAAATACCTGTATATTTACTTACACTAATATTCACACAATACATATATCTGACCATGGCATTGGAATGCTGTAGGTGTAGTTTTTTTTATGCAATTTGCACCATGCCAGTGATGTATGTTACTATGTCTGTCATTCCATTTGCAAATTAGCAAATACATAACTTTTTAGTGGGCTGGCAGATATGAACAGAAATATTTATGTAAATGTACTATGGCATATATGTGTTACACCGGAAAACTACTTAGTTTAACTATAAACAAAAAGAAGCAAACGCGATGTATTTATCAATGTCATGTGTACGTTTGGCTATGGTTTCATTAATTTGTATCACAGGCATACAAATTAATGGCATTTATACTGATTGAGAGTGCAATTATGTAAATGAATCTGCGTAAAGACTATTTAATGCAATACATCACTACACCTTGTATGATGAATAACGAGTGAACTGAAAGAGTATAACAGTACTTCTGACAGCAAGTTTTGGAGAAAATTTCTGCGATAGTAAATAATAAAAAAGGAGGCGGCGGCAAAAAAGGAAGTGAGCATGGACGAGAAACTGGTTTCTTTTTTATAAGGACCTAAAGGGGTCTGCCTGATGTTTCAACTAGTGACAGGCTGACAATTAACGTCAGTGAATGACCATTTTCAAGCCAGGCATTTGATTTTTAAATTAGGACAATTTACAGTAGTCCCAGACCTTCCTCTTTATTTTTCCTGATGTGCACTGTTTAGAATTGACAGTTACACACTCCTCAATCTCATAAGTATGAACTATTCTCGCAGAACACATTTGTGTAAGGAGACTACGTTAGCCACTCACCTTTTTGATACGCGTTCCCCATTGCGACTTCACAAGATAGCACGATTTCAGTTCAGTGCGTTGTATGCGATCACCAACTCCATAGCACACCTACGGAGGAAACGTTACCTAAACATTCGAATCGAAAGTTGCTTTGACTTGCTAACGGTTACTCAATAATCGCAGCTTTTTAAAAACAACACTGACAATCCTAATTTTTGGACGACAGCCGACATCAACCGGACGTACTGGTGCATGCTGGACATTCGCGCCACGTGATCTGCATTGGTACCGGAAATCACTCGGTTCAGGTTTTGTTGATTCGTAAATGGAATGCTGTATTACTATTCAAAATCATGTTTGCCGGGTTTTATGTAGATCGATGTACAGTTACACGACATACGATGTCAACATATATTTGAACTATGTCGTTTAACTTGTTTAAGGATTTGTTTGGAAGCGTGGCATCTATATATTGGGTAGTTCAGGTGTGTTGCATCGTCTGCTACAGCCTACATACGTCTGTAATCTCGGAAATGTCAAGGACAAAGTTTTAATAAGTCGCGCACTGACGTTCCACGCTGTTGTATTGCGGTCAGCATTTCAGGAGACGTTTGAAAAATCTGTAACACTGATTACTAACAAAGTACCATTCAAATCAACAACAGTCAACACTGCAAGTACACTTTTCTTAATATGACGAGTTGCAATGCTAAATCCGCCATGAATAATCAGTATTAGTGTTAGTCTATATGACTATAATCAGTATTACATTTGTTGCCTGGACCTGGTGCGGGAGATGAGCTGACATAAAACTAGCCAATAGTTTGGGCTAAATATAGAACTTGTACTAGATGTGAATAATTTTAGAAGTTCTGTGTCACCACAGTTGCAAATAGAGCAGTTCATCATTATTTAGTTTAAAAAATATGAACATTATTTTTACGCTATATAGATGCTGATAATTAAAGGGAACAAAGTAAAAATATTGCAAATCTAAATGGTGAGGTAAATATATGTAAAGTTGTGATATATTGTTTCTGTTATGCTGTACATATCTACATTCAATGTAGGTAACCAGTTTTTCACAGTTTAAGGTCATATAGTCTCTTGAATTCCAACCAACAGCTCTCCACAACCAGGTTGCACAGCTTAATATTTGGCGATATTGTGTAAGAGTTAATATGTAACTATGCAAACACCTACATTTGTCATAGAGAACAAGATAATTAATATGATTAATGCGCTTCATATAAAAACTTACCTTTTCATGTCTAACATACAGCTTCAATTAGAGTTTTTTATATGGCAATTCTGCCAAATGGTCAACCATACTATCCTTTTTTTAAAATTTGGTTTATCTGTTTGAAGATAGACATTCAATTTTGTGCTAAGGGGAAATATGATGGATGTATCAATATCTTTGCACGAATCACAAAAATATCTAGGTGTTGGACTCTTGATAAGCCAATGGCTTTCTTGTCCACCTGCCATCTGGGCCTTTGCTTTGGATGGCAGTCTTGTTGATTCTTGTTAAAATATTTGATGTCAAAGACAGTGGTATACAATATGCGACTTTTCATGAAAAAAATTGATTACCAGTAAATGGAATTGACCCCAGTTCTGCATTGAAAAATCATATTCTCTAAATTGTGTAGATTGAAATAGTCCAAGGAATGACATTTATATTTATTAATTAAGTAGCAGGAAATTAGGCAAGCATGCATCATCAAAATGAGACACATCAAATAATTTCAGCAAGCATGCCGGCCCCCAAAAGGTGTTTATACATAATTAGTATCTCATGCCTATCAGCTACCGACTACCAGTACTATCTCTACCACTACTGTCTTCAATACAATTCGCATGATATCGGTGGGGGTCACTCCGCCACCAGGTCACCCTCTGTGACCGACCCCCACCATAACTATGTACATCTATACTGTCAGAATTGCCCATATATATGTATATATATATATATTATATTTTACAGATGGGTATATTGAGTATATTCGTGGCAATTGTGATAGGCTACATCATTATGAAGTTCTATCTGTGGAAGAAACGGGGCACTTGCACCAGCAAGACTGACCTTACTGGGAAGACAGTCATCATAACTGGTGCTAATACAGGTAATATTAATGTTAATCAGCCTTGACTTCCTGTTGCTTTGACATGCTTTTTTATAACAGTAATATTTTTCTGTGTTGTTTGTTTTTTATTTACTCTGGAAACAAAAAGTAGATCAGAATGAAGTGATCGAAGGTGCCTAGGCTTTTTAGCAGGAGTATGCAGTGAATGTAAATATGGCGGTTGATTAGATGAAAGTGCCTGATAGAGGTCTTAAAAATAATATGATTTTGGACAGGAAGCCAAAAGTAGAGATTTCAGAAGTGGCAATGAATGAGAAAAGCAAGGAGATGGAGTAACTACCCTTGCGAAAAATTTTTTTGAAGTTTTGAGGGTCAGACAAAATATTCGGAACGTATACCGGTACCAAAAGTTTCTTCAGAGGTAATCACTATGTCAGATATCACATTCCAAGAAACCGGAACGTAAATCCATTCAACAAATTATTGTTATTTGAAGGTATTGGTTACGAGACAGCTTTGGCCCTGGCACAACACAATGCCAGGGTGATCGTCGCGTGTAGGAATGTCAAGAAAGGAATGGAAGCTGCCGAGAACCTAAAACAAGAATCTGGCAACACAAACATCTGCTTTCACATTGTGGACATGGCGTCATTCAAGTCAGTGAAAGAGTTTGCAACAATGATCCAATCAACTGAACGTCGACTCGATATACTTATCAACAATGCTGGTGTTACAGGTTTGTTTGTGTGTGCAAGCTTGCATGTGTATGCTGCCAGCTTAGTACTAGCCTCGTTCTATCAGTATCTCTGTATAGCAGTCAGTCTTTATTTTTGTATAAAACAACTAAACTGTATGTGAATAAATGCAAAACATGTTAATATTTTGTTTTCATCAACATGGCAAGTCAAGTATTTTATTAGGCATGGAATTTTCTGATGTTGGAGACCAGTTTAAAGTGTATGCCATATTTTTCAGTTCTTGGTTGCACTGCTAGTCTGCATTAAATGTCATTGTTTTAGCTGTCACCACTTCACACACAAAATTGCCAGCATGTTGAATTTATGTTAGTCACTTGTGCTGTTATTTCGGGTCATGTTATAATGGCACGGAACAACTGCTGACACATAGAACATCAGTTTCTTTTATAATAGTGTGATATAGGTTTGTTTGCTGTCTCTCCTATAACACTATTGTGTGTTAATTTTTCCTTCAATCTGTATTGCTGTTCCTTGTTCTGTTCTAGGGCTACCCTACAGACTTTCTGAAAATGAACTTGAATACACATTCCACACCAACTATGCTGGTCCATTTCTGCTGACGAATTTACTACTAGGTATGAATGTAGTGTTAAGTGATTTTAGGCTGTTTGAAATAGATATGTGTGTGCATGCATGCATGTGTGCATATTTAATTATGTACATATTTAATTTAATTGCATACACAGTTTTCGTGAAACTGTTCATCAATTTGGTTACGATTTTCTTCAATCACAACTATTTTGATTACTTACTCAACATTTCGACTGCCATTGGCAGCCTTCATCGGGAATTCCCATACGTGACTACAATCTATACCTCCCTCATCTCGATTCATGACTGGAGTTGTCTTTCGGATCCATATGGCCTCTTTGATCCATCTTGCGTTTCTGTTACACTCTCTGTCAATCACTTGTGCCCCCTCCCAGTCTGTGAGGCAATTGTTTGTCCGCATGGTCTGTTATTGCAGATTTATGCTCTATCACCGTTGACTCTCTCTTTTGTTCCCTGGTAAATCGTCTGGTTGTGATGTTTTCAACCTCCTTCTTGTGTTCTCCTAGTCTTGTTCCAAATATTCTCCGTTTTGCCGATATATGTGTGGTAACAGCTCTTGCAAGGGATCTGGTATACACAGTCTGTCTTTTTACTATCTTCCACTTTGTCCTGTGGATGCACTAGTATTCTCCTGGTGTTTTGATGAGGTCTAACCGATGTAGCGATCTTCTGGTGTTTTAAAATCTGCTGTACAGGTTCTGTTACTCCTTTGACTGGAGTGTGACCATACCTTTGGATTTTTCTGTGTTCTTTAATTTGTTTTTTTCCATGTGAAATTGCTGTTCTTTCACCTCCTTTATGGTCTAACTTGGGCACCTTTCTCTCTGTCTTCTGGCTCTGATACCATGTCGCATCTATCCAGTAATGTTTTGATGACCTCAAGTTTCTGGTGTAATGGACGGTGAGACGTGAAGTTCAGATGTTTGTCTGTATGCGTCTTCTTCCGATATACTAGGAGTTTCACTGTTCCATCTTCCTTTCGTATCATAAGTGTGTCCAGGAAGGGCCGGGAGTTGTCGCTCTCAATTTACAATTGTCAATTGCAGTGTGCTAGGGAATCCAAATAAAATAAAAAAAATTATTTAATTATTTAGGATAATATTATTATTATTATCTACAATTTGTACAGTTACAATTGAACCTGTTAGTTATTTCACATATAACAAGATTTAACATTTAAATACACACAACTATGCCAACTGTAAAGCTGGTGTACTGACACTGTTCCTTTTGTTAACATTGCTGCAAAAATCTCCCTACTTGGTGGATCCGTTTAATAAAAACATTTTCCTAGACTTGATGAAGAAATGTGCACCAAGCCGCATTGTGAACGTGACATCGATCGCGCACAAATGGGGCAGCATTGTGTTTTCCAATCTCAACAGTGAACACAGCTTCAGTACAGGGAAGGCGTACTTTAACAGCAAACTGGAGGTTGTTTTGTTCACGCGTGAACTCGCCCGGCGCCTAGAAAATACAGGTTGGTGGGACAAAAGAGCAATAATTGTGTCGCTGCACTGCAGAGTAAGCAAGTTTTGCAAGCCTCTATGCTTCCAACATTTGCGCTAACCTTCATTTATGCACAGCCTACCTATAAAGATTGACCAGCAATCACATATGTTAAAAACTTTCTCTTAAATTAATTTATCCCCATCATGAATGAACTCATTGATGTTCAGATCTGTAGTGTGTGAATAGGTTTATTAAAAGAGTTAATTTGGTAAAGATTGCTTTTCTGGTTGCTGAGATATGATCTCACCCATTTGTTGACAGTGTGCCCTCTTAAGTGGGGCTAGTGATGGTGAGAAACAAGGCACCCTGGCTAAGCCAACGTGGATATTGAAATCACTAAAAGTAAATAGTGCTTCCTGGTATTGTGCATTCTCTAAACCGAGAATTTCACAATTTGAGAATTTTATGGATGTCTGTGAAGCAATCCTAGAACTCTCCAGAGTCATTTATTAGAGTCAGGTTGGAATATGTCACTGGTATGTCCACATTTATGTCTTTGATTTTGTCTCCGGTGCTGTTTTTCAGGTGTGACGGCCAACTGTCTACACCCAGGCACTGTCAACACACAACTACTGCGTTACCTTCCGTTTCTGCTTAGAAAGATATTTCATACTGTCGGCTTTCTATTTTTTAAGGTGTGTTTCTCCGGCTTTAGTGTCACAGTGGTTAGTGTCACTGTTTAATGTCAATGTGTTTAGTGTTGCAATGTATAGTGTCACTGTGTTTGGTGTCACAGTGTTTAATGTCAATGTTTAGTGTAACAGTGTTTAATGTCAATGTTTGGTGTCACAGTGTTTAATGTCAATGTTTAGTGTGACAGTGTTTATTGTCAATGTTTAGTGTAACAGTGTTTAATGTCAGTATTTAGTGTCACAGTGTTTAATGTCAGTATTTAGTGTCACAGTGTTTAGTGTAGCAGTGTTTACTGTAGCAGTGTTTAGTGGCACAGTGTTAATTGTGGCAGTGTTTTCTGTCACAGTGATTTACTGTAGCCTTTATTTATTATTTACTTAAACTTTGTTTAACATGGGTATTTGGGTCGTTTTTCTACACTTATGTATGTACATCTGAATAATGTGTGTATATCATGTAAAAATATATTTTATTTTATATAACGTCATATTCAAGAACCCAAAATAAATATATAACAATATGGCTATATAATAACAATAATAAATATACGTAAATATTTTTTTAAGTATATAATAATATTTTAGTCAAATTCAGTTTTTGAAATACTGCTAACTACTATGAATAAGATTACAGAAAATATCCATTTTTAAATTACAATGAATAATACTGAATATAGGGATGTTCTCTCTCAGTTCCAAGATTATGCCATTTGTGGTTCTTGCAGACTGCAACAGAGGGCGCCCAGACAACGATTCACTGTGCCATCTCGGAGGAGCTCGAGGGTGTGAGCGGTCACTACTTCTCCGAATGTAAAATCGCAAACGAGTCCGCTAAAGCCCTGGACAGTGCTGTTGCTCAGAAGCTGTGGGAAGTGACGGAGAAAATCGTTCACCTGTCAGAAGCCAAGTTGGAAGTGGAAGGGAACGTTGAGACCCATGTGGTGTCCTTATTGTCCATGTCTGACATGAGCGGGGACAACGAAGACAGACGTTCCAGTAGGGACGAGAACGATATCATCCTGCATGAGGTAGCAGCTGTTAACGACGAGGACAAAATTACCAGCGAGACAACAACATTATAACACCCAGACCTGTCGTTGGGCATATAACCAATACTCGCCCCCTGCAAGAAGTACACCCCTGTCCAAGTTATGGTTCATATTTGGCTGCGTTTGTAGGGGCAGCGACTGTAAGTGACACACGGAACAGGACACCAGGGATTGTTGCATCAGTGTGTGACAGTCTGATGCATCACCATGGGGAAATTTAACAAATTAGACTCAACCAAGTTTGACTGTTATAATTGTTTTGGACGAATATCATGTTTCCATTGCATGCATAGGCAGTGTAAATTATAGGAGTTAATGATATGTCCATCATATGGTCCCGTGAACCCCTGACCCCGTGAACTCCTGATCCTGTGAACCCTCGACCCCGATAAAGTATATATTCATAACCAGATAACGGTTAATTTATTTTTTAACAATACATATGGTTTATTAAGACACATATGGACAGTCAAAATGTTAGAATAGGTAATGTTTATACTATATAAAACATGTTTTAACAATAAAAATTATCAGACTAACTTTAAGTTGATGCATGTACACAGGCATCAGTTCAAAACACAGTATGTTCCGACAGCAGAGGAGATGGATTCGAGTGGGAACCTATGGATTTCTTGGTACAACTTGCACCAGATGTGCCTTATCAGATATGAGTATTATATTGTTTACTCAGTGATATGTTTATACAAGATAATTACATGTTTTTATACCGACAAAGCATCGTTCTGATTTATAAACATAGTGTATGTGCTGACAATGTCATTATTACTGAGTGACATCAATGGAAAGACCATTTTTAAAGGTACAACATCTGATAATTTTTTTTATAAAATGATGTATGAACTATATATGTTCTAACATAGTGACCCCCAAGGATGTTTTGATGAACCACAATCTTTTAAATATAACCTTGGCATTCAATGTAGACATTATATTTGAGTTGAAACATTCATATTAAACAGACGAATTTCGGTGAAAGGATAATTGTTAAAAAAATTTCAACCAAACCTATTTGGGCAGTCAAGATGCTAGAACAGGCGTAGTGTATGCTGTGTAACATGATTTCACAATACAAAGATCAGATATTGTATCCTTAATGTGCCTGCGTGAATGTAAAATGTTTCCTTAATTCATGTAGCTCATCATGAACTAGGTTCGATGTTCAAATATGTAGTGCGTGAATAGTTTAAGTAATATTTCCAGTCAGTTTATTAAGAGCACATACTTTTGTTACAATCATCAAAACAGTTGATTTTGATCATTAAGTTGGGTAACTTGCGAAAATTTTAATAGCCTTATAGTATATAGAGCCAAACCACTTTTGCCCTTTTCTTGCCAAATTTTTATTGGATCCGGTCAAAAATAATTAATGGTTTGTCCGTTGATTTAATAAAAATTAAATATACTGTTTGTTCAAATGAGCTACCATGTCATCGTGGATTCTAAATAGGTTTGAATTTTTATAAGGGATTTTAAGATGAGAAGCAAAAACAATTTAACTGGGGACAGACTTTTAAAATGTAGGCTTTCCTTTGGAACAGTGTATTCAAGTCATACCAACTCAACACGGGTCTACACAGTCAGTATTCATGCATTTTATTAAAATGTTATCAAGTAATAAACATTGTAAAACCAGTACTTTTAAATTAGTATAATAAATATATGAAACATTAAAACATTACTCGGTTGAAATGACCAAAATAATTGGTTGTGTTTGCTCATGTACATTTGTATATGTGTATGCATGGGTATATCTATGTGTACACAGTTGTATAATAAAACAGCACACAATAGTATTGACTGTGTCACTAAATTAAATTATGAAACGTGATCATTTCATGCAGGGATGATGCAACATTTTGTAGCTACCCCTACATCAAGTCAATTGGCACCCAAGTCAATTAATATCCAACATCAATTTGTGTCCATGTTCATAATAGTAGTACCCAAGTTAATAAATATTTGAACCAATGTACGTTTGTATTTACAGTAGAACCCCTCTAAGTGACCACCCCTCGGAAACAATGACCACCCCTTGAAAACAACCACTTTATCACAGTCCGTTTTTGGCCAGATCTGCACATATGTATATCTGACCAGCTCCTGTAATCAGACCCTTTAATCAGGCCACTTTATATCAGTAACTTGGATGGCCTCCTTAGAGTTCTACTGTATATACTGTATTCTAGCTATTAAGCGTACATGCCCTATTAAGCACACATGCCCCATTAAGTGTTCAAGCCCTATTAAGCATACATGCCCTATTAAGTGTACATGCCCTATTAAGCATACATGCCCTATTAAGTGTCCAAGCCCTATTAAGCATACATTCCCTATTAAGTGTCCATGCCCTATTAAGCATACATGCCCTATTAAATATACCCCCATTTTTTCAAGACTTAGTGACGAGAAAAAATCAAGTCGAAAGTTCCACCTATATCAGCAGACTTGGCAACTTTTGATCACAAGTGGATGTATTATAAATGGCTGATAGTTCCGACCCAGTCACGTCTTTGAATCTCTTGCCAGTTACTTCCACCGAGTCGAGATGTGAGGAACAATGTCAAGCAATGCCACCTAGCGTAAAATAATTTCACCACATCTTTGAATTACCAGAAGATTTAGCTTTGCTTTGGGGTACGCTTATTAGAACAGATTGTTTCAAGCATACTGTATGCTTAGTAGGTTGGATATGGTATATGTAGATAGAGATAAGTCAGGTATACAGGACCTCGATGGAAATACGTGCTTGTAATTTCTTGTTTTATTCTTATATTTTAATGTACATTTGTATGCACATTTTTATATTAAATAAATCAATCAAATATATTAAAATTAAGTTAACTTCACCTGTGTAATATATATATATATATATTTAGACATATTTGCCCAGACCCGATGTTGTCAGATGTATACAAGTTGAAATTGTAGTATCCTTTGAAATATTTTACAAACTTGTGAACCATGTAAAACCACAACTATGCCACTGGATGATAGACAACAGGGCGTAAACACTACAAAATATTAAATTGTCAGTCGATAAAAGTTCCTGCCCATAATTTAAAAACAATTACATGTGACTATTAAAGGGAACATACAGCAATTTTCATTGGCTAACTGAATGATTGTTTTACGGGGTCTGTATGAACAAAACTTATTACTATCTTGATCTTTCATTTGTTAAAATACACGATTGGCAATTAAATAAAATATGTTAGTTTAATGAGCTTTACCACAACTAACAATGGATCTATCAATCTTCACATTTGTAGGTTAAGTATGACTTTTTCACCAGATGATTTTTGGGTAAAATTCCATTTTTATACAGTTTCAGACAATAAATATACTAATATATATATATATATATATATATATATATATATATATATATATATATCAATATTAAAACATGATGTAACACTGTTAATTTAGATGTACTTTGAGTTCGAAAAATTAAGAGAATTTACACATTTTAATTATACGAAGCCCCCAGCATAACAACTGATCACTGAAAATCGTTGTACATTCCCTTTAAAATATGTACCCAAGTTCACTTGTATTTTCTCAAGAACAGATTACCAACAACAAATTGTGCGGTTTTATATTTCAACTGCTCGTAGAAAACATCACTGGCCACAGCTTCTTAGAATATGGGAGTCAGATGATCCCCATAAATCTTAGCATTGTAGAATTGCACATAGAAAAAGTCATACAGTGTAAAATCTCATCATTGTCTGGTCACATATTTTTGCAAATTCAACATGTCAACTACATATAAAACCTTTCCATGAATGTCACTCGTAATAAAATACCACATAACAACCTTTGAATTTGTATAAAATCTATGCAATTTGATATGTGGATCAAAGCTATGGTTTTAATAGTTTTATAAAAAATATCAGCAAAAAATGTGCCCGTTTCTGTGATAATCTTTGGTCTAAAGTCAGCTTACATACACCTTTAAAGTTACAAAACCTCATCATTTGTATTGTAAAATCATGTTATATAGGGTAAATTACATCCATTCTAAAATGTTGACTTCTCAAATGTGTCTTAATAAACCAATTTTTTTTCTTCATATAATTTGACTAATATCTGCAACGTTTTGTCCACTATATCATAGTTACTTACAATACATGCTGAACATCAATATTCATAAACAGACAGTGGTCAAATTAGATTTTAAAATAGTGGTTAATTAAAGCACACCTTGGCAGAATCTATATAGTTTATATTATATTCCATGATTTTATAAAAAAAATTAACTTTTGTATCTTCAATATCAGATGTTTCATTTGGGAAGTTCAAAATGACATAGCTATCTTCTTCTTTTTCCTCTTGTTCGTTTACTGTCGTCCACTTCATCATCTGTAAAAGAAAATAATGACATTTGATCTGATAAACTTGAAAGAAGACAAGAAAAGCAACAAAGAAGCATTGTAACTATAGCAAAATTCCAATAATAAAAAAATTGGATGTGGGTGGGTGGGTCAGTGGGCCTCTTGGTTTATCACAAGAACATTGAAAAGATTTTCTTTTGAGTGTTTTCCCTGTTGACATTTTACAATATAATCTGCTTTCCACTCACTACATTGGTAATGTGTGTACAATGCGCCAGTTTTCCAATTTTCTGGATAGGTGTTTGGGTGGGTAGGGTCAAATTCTATCCCAATTTAGCCCCTTAGCTGATTCCAGAACTGAGAGACCTTAGTTACGAAAGCCGCCCAATAGTATGTAGTTTAACAACACGCAAGAACAGGAGACTAAGAGAAGACCAAATATAAGTGTTTTAAACATTAACTGGAAGACACTGATACAAATATTATTTACAGAATAATTCAATAACCTACATCCACTATAGCTATCGTCATCTTCTTCATCCTCATCGATGGCCATGTCTGTCCTTGCGTGCTCCATGCCTGTCTTCAATTCTTTCGCTAACTTTTTGGCTTCCTTATTACTGCCCCCAGAATCTACAAAATCACAACCAACTCGCTATACTTGAATGAAGTGATGTTCTGGTTTCTTGGAATGTGATATCGGAATTGGCGATTACTTCTCGGGTAACATGGGTATCATTCCGAATATATTTTGGCCAACTCACTTTGACTTTGTGCCTTTAAATAACTGCAAACAACTACAAATAAATGTGTTTAGAAATATTTTAAAACACCATCCTCAAATCAGTTAGCCAATTGTGAACCAAGCCTGTTGATGTTAAAATTTTTATTGTATAAATAGTCTACTGAGTGATACGCAGTCAGTTTAATAAAATTTAATGCATAATTTTGTTAAAATGATCAAACCAATTGACTTTCATCTTTACATCAGGTAACTTTGATCAATAGCCTTGTGCTATTGTACAGATGGGCCACTTTTGCCCTTTTTTGCAGAATTTTGACCGGACCCGGTTAAAAATAATTTAGTAGTTTGTCTGATGAGTTCATCAAAACTAAATAACACATTTGCACAAAATTTAGTTCAGGGTGGACGTTCAACTGACCTGTGACGACATCACTGACAAGGCGATTCACCTCTTCCTTCGACATTTTGCTAATGGCCGCCAGTTGAGACAGGAAGTTCTTCTTGTGCTCCTGAGAAACAGTAGCTAGTTCAGCAGGAAACACGATACAGTTTTGTCGTCATCTGAAGACGTTTCTGTTAAACCTTGCCTACCATCCTTAGCCCCATCGCATATATCCATCCTTTGGTAGACACTTTTAACGTAGTATATAAATTTAAAGTAACTGGCTATAAAAAGCGCCCTATAAAAGTGTACCCCAAGGCAAGATTTTGTAATTTACATGAATTAAACATATTGTTACAAACATGCTGTACATTGTATAGCATTATTTTGTATGTGTCTGAACATACTGGGAAAACGTACCACACAACCAGAGCTGCTATGTCACACTGCATGATGCTACGGATGTAGTAAATGATCTGGCACCATGGGTGTCTTTCCCTGGCAGCGAGGGGGGAGATGGGTGTCTTTCCCTGGCAGCGAGGGGGAGATAGTGGGAGGGGATTTCCCCTAATTGAGGAAGAATTTTTTTCAATTTAAGGTACCTGGTATATTTTCTTTTTCTGGGGATATTTAAATGTAGATGGCTTCTAAACTACTTCAGTGGCATATTCAAAGTCTGTGCATTGACTTTCATAAAGTTGAAATTAAAGTTTGGCAGCAGATTTCGGCTCAAAATCGGTAGATTGTGAGATTCTGAAAAAGAAAAAGCTGTTAGTTCAATCCTCTGCCAAAACGAGAGACTTGGCAGCTCGGAATAACTAGCACTTTTAGATAAAGTAAAAATGTTGCAACTATGCAAGGTTTTGTATACAGTGACCATTGCCGTACTGACCGACAGTTCATGCTGTAGTTCTTCTTCGAGTTCCCGGTTGAGAATCTCTCGCTGTTTCTGCATCTCACCCTGCATCTCCTTCTCGAGCTGCAGCATCGCCATCTTGTGGCGTTGTTCCAACATTGACTGACTCAGGATCGATGTCGCCAGTCTACAACCGTAGATCTGTACTAGTACCTATCAGGCATTCATCTAAGCAACCGGCATATTTACATTCACTAGGGCTTTTTTGGTTGCTGCCCCAACTCTCTGGAATTCACCCCCCGTTAGTGGCATGTCAGTAGGAGACATAGTAACAGTTTACCGTCATCTGAAGACTTGTTGAGAATTGTTCCATTTAAGCTGCTTCCTCAAATAGTTCAGCCCATCGTGAATCCGGTTCATTTATGTCCAGATGTGTAGTGTGTGACTAGTTTAAGTAACGTGCACAGTCTGTTTAATAAAAAAAATGCATATTTTTGTTCAAATCATCGAAAGAATTGACTTCAGTCATTAGATCTGGTAAGGATCAAAATAGTGGGTATCCAAAATGGTAAACACTGTGTGGGTCAATGCCAATCATGGGCATGACTTCAATCCTGTCGCTGATCACATGACCAAGGGTGAAAAACGTGATTTTTTTGCATTTCGAATTTCACTTCACTTAATGCTTGAACAATGAATTAATAGTTTGTCTGATGATTTCACAAAAACTACAAAAAAAGTAGCATGTTGCAGTGGATACCAGGTAGGTTTGATGTTTCGCTAAATTTATTTGAAATGAGAATAGCAAAAAAATCGAATTGAGGAAGAACCTTTAATTACCAATTACCAGTTACTAATTTCAAGATGGCTCTTGGGTTTCCAATAATTTATATGTGATGAAAGTTTTCTTATATTATTATGTGGGTGAATAATTACTCAGACAAAATTAGTGGAATTGGACAACTGATCGATAGGGGAACTAGTGGTGGAATTATAAGAATGAACGACACATTGCAGCAGCTGCAGTGTGGCTGGACGCTACAATACAACTTGAAATAGTGCTTACAAGAACAGGTCTGCCGGGGGCAAGGTGTACCGTGCCCTCAGCAACGAATGATGGTGGAGCGCAGTATGAACTTAATGCTTTGCTTACCCAGCTCCTCGTTTCTTCTGTTGTTCCCATTCTACCTGTGCGTCTGTCTCCAAGCGGTCCTCTATCTGTCTGGAGGAGGGCAATTCAAACGTATCACAGAGTGCTAGTTGGACAGGAATGCCAAAAATAACACGGTGGTTTAAATTTGCTAATGGCTAAAACATTTTGATAGATATGTTAGTTTTATTGGCAGCGATGTTCGAAGTTTAAATATACCTTTTCCAATGTTGCATATGATTTATAATTTGTCAACAGATATTCATCACTCATTGTAATGGTGACATAAGATTAGCCGATGGTAACATTTCATTCATCAATGCTACTTTTCATTCTTCAAAATTCAATCAGCAAGGATTAATTGTGCTCATGGTTTAATTGTGCTCATGCTTTAATTGTGCTCATGGTTTAATTGTGCTCATGGTTTAATTGTGCTCATGGTTTAATTGTGATCTGCTTTAATTGTGCTCATGCTTTAATTGTGCTCATGCTTTAATTGTGCTCATGCTTTAATTGTGCTCATGCTTTAAGTGTGCTCATGCTTTAATTGTGGTCATGCTTTAATTGTGCTCATGCTTTAATTGTGCTCATGCTTTAAGTGTGCTCATGCTTTAATTGTGCTCATGCTTTAATTGTGCTCATGCTTTAATTGTGCTCATGCTTTAATTGTGCTCATGCTTTAATTGTGCTCATGCTTTAACTGTGCTCATGCTTTAAGTGTGCTCATGCTTTAATTGTGCTCATGCTTTAAGTGTGCTCATGCTTTAATTGTGCTCATGCTTTAATTGTGCTCATGCTTTAAGTGTGCTCATGCTTTAATTGTGCTCATGCTTTAATTGTGCTCATGCTTTAATTGTGCTCATGCTTTAATTGTGTTCATGCTTTAATTGCACATCTTGTGTTATGATAACGTACTGTGAATAGCTTATAGGTGAAACAAGTTTGTCATGTGGTTTTCTTTCTGCATTGATCTTCTTTGCTTGTATATGTTAAGTTACAGCTGCCATATTGCATGTCACATAGACCATGCAAATTATAAAGGTGGAGCAATTTCAACATACACATATCTCTTTATATGCATCTTTTTGGGCATTTAACTATATTTTATGCCACAGTTTACACGTAAAACAATTTCTGCACACATACTTTCTTTTCTGCATCTCCATAAACTTTATCGATAGTTTCTTCAAGCGACATTTATAACCATTCTTAGTATATATTAGTGAAACCATTTCAACACAGACAATAATATTTCTACTGTTTTTACAAGGGACACATATTCCATACCATACAGGCCTTATACATTTTAAACAGTGAAAACATTTCAGCACACACACACACCTCTCTTTCTGCTGCTTCTTAGCTTGTATCTTCTCCTGCAGGATCTGCTGCTGATGGTCGCGTTCAGCTTCCATCTTTTCGCTCACTTCCGTCATCTGATTGTAATGTTTCTTCAAGACTGAGTTCACCTGATTATCTGACTTTCCATCCGTACTCTCCACCACCCGGTTGGCCAGCTGTGTCTGGTGAAATGAGTACCCCAGTAAGAATGATACAGCAGTTTGATTATAAATGCATACAGCTGCATGTGTTAGACCATGTTTGATGTTGTTGTAAGTGAGATAGCCATAATCAGTTTAGAGCCTGTGGCTTAATTCCTAATACCAGAGACCGACCATTTTGTTTCTAAGTATTTCTAAGTAAAGATTTGTAAATATTTTGTTAATACAGTGGATTCAATCCCTATTCGCTGCTTAATGGAATCACACATGCCAGTTAGTAGAATTAAATACTTGATTCAGACACATTGGCAGTGTCTTCAGTATGCAGGTTTTCAGTACAGATGGAAGAGAATTCAACTATTTGATGTACAGGTGTATATTCACTTCCACATCAATCTGAATTAATTTTTTTTAATATTCACTCAACTGAATCAGCTGCTTATTATAATCAAATTGCTCTGGCCAGAATTAAAGAGATTCTATCTAGCTGCATTGAATACCTACTTTGTAAATTGCACTGATCTATATTTCTATGTAGAAGCAGATGTCTGGAAAGGCATTGTCTGTAGAGCATGTAAATTATTTACCTCTAGTTCCTTGATGGTTTTGTCCTGTTTCTGAATGGTTGTTTGTCTTCTAGCCTGGCCAACCTGTGACATAACGTCAGTGTGCAATGTCACATTCTTGTCATCCCATAACAACAATGTAATATGTATACCAATGTGACTTCACTGTGACAACACCACTGTGACATCACATCACCATTGTGACAACAATTCCACTATGAAATCACAACATCACTGTCACCTCACAACACTACCATGACATTACAGCATCATTGTGACATCATAACACCATTGTGACATCACAACACCAATGTGACATCACAACACCAATGTGACATCACAACACCTCTGTAACATCACCATGCCATTATAACATTACTGTGGCACCAAACACCAGTATGACATCACAACACCAACGTGACATTTCAGCATCACTGTGACATCACAACACCAATGTGACATCACAGCACTATTATGACATCACAACACCACCTGTGACATCACAGCACTATTATGACATCACAACACCACCTGTGACATCACAACATTGGAACTGGGTGTTTTCGGTTGCTGCCCCAACTCTCTGGAATTCACCCCCTGTTAGTGGCATGTCAGTAGGAGACATAGTAACAGTTTGCCATCTGAAGACTTATCATTCTAAATGTGCCTACACATTCACGCATTCAACCATTGACAACTTCAATACTGCGTACCAATTTTGTGACTGTCTGATCCTTTTGTTTTTTATTCACCTCAGAGATTTGGATTAAAAAGTTTTAGGTGCGAGAAACATTTTCTTTTTATTATAAAGACCAACCTGCAGCCGAGCTATGAGCAGTCCTATTCTCTTGTCTTGCTCCTTCAGAAGACGTTCCGTTTCTTCTGCAGTCCTCTCTCTCAGCTCTTTGGCAACTCTCTTTTTCTCCTCTTGCAATGATTTCTCTTCCGCTGCTATCATTTGTTCCTGCAAAATTAGATGAAGTTTGCAGGTTTTATTAAAGTTACAAATATGTCTTTCACTGTAACCATTTCGCAATATCATATTTTACAATATCTGAACTACTTTACACTATCTGAACTATTTTACACTATCTGAACTATTTTACAATATCTGAATTATTTTAAAAAAATATTTTTTTTATTATCACTTATAGATATAATGAAGTTCTAATGATAAATATTTGCAATATTCACAAGTTGTAGGGGCTGTGTATGTATTGTGATATAAATGCTAATATAAAAATCAATTTTACACTATCTGAAATAGCTTACAATATCTGATTTTTCCGTTATTATAACATTTAGACAAAATAAAGATCTAATGATAAATATTTGCAAGGATCAGCATCGTAGCAGCCGTGTATGTATGGTAATGTACCTGGTTATGTAAAAATCACCAACTCTTAGTTAATAGTTACCAGCTGTTGCTGTTCTCTCTCCTTCCCCTTATCTTTCACGTGCTTGTTCAACATTTTCGCATCTTCCCCCTTCCGCTTCAAATCTTCCAGTTTGGCACGACGCTTGTTCAGCTTTTGTTCCAACCTGACATAAGAAAGAATCTGTTGTATCAGACACATATACATTTGTATCCATTTGTGGTGGCCAAATTCAGTATGGTCAAGGGTAGATCCCATGACTCTGGGAGTTTCTATCTTATTGAGCCTTGATAGTGGGCCATGGTGCCCCTCAAATATCAGATAAAATTTAGTACAATAGGCATACCAAATAGAATATTAAATTCACCTCTTGAGAAACTATAGCATTATAATTATTAAATATTATTATTATATGAAATGTGTTAAAAGATCATAAATTATTACATTTATTTACAAAGAGTCAACCATTGTATCATTTTCTCTATGGAATACACATTTAATTCATATCACTAGTTTCATATCTGCTTGCCCCAGAGTTGGCAAACACATTTAAACAAAAATGAACTACATATATGGATGGATGTAGCGACGGATATATGGACGGATAGGCTGACAAATTAACATATTTCAATTGATTTAATGATATGATTTGAAGTGAACTCTCACAGTTTCTGTTGGCGTAACTTGCTGCTCTGGAGGTGGTTGTTGATGGCTGCCATATTCTGCTCATGTTCCTTCAAGATCTGGTTCTTGGCCCTGTACAATAAAAACAACTGCAACTATTCCTGGAGACACCGCGAACATAGTTTGATTTCCTCTTTAGCATAAAAGGAAAGGTATCTTTTAGTCACTTATGCCAGGAGTTGAATTGACTAATTTAATTAGATATTAAATTGGGTAACTAGCGATAGTATAGAGCTGGACTATTATGCCATATAGAGCCAGACCACGTTTGCCCTTTTTGCTGAATTTGGACCGGATTTGGTCAAAAGCAATCTAATAGTTTTTTCCAATGATTTCACCAAAACTGAATGGCAAGGTTGTACAGAAAAAAACGAACTGGCATGTCGTGGGTTAATTTTTGTGCGAAATGAGCCTGAAATTAGAAAAAATAAAATTGTGGAGTTAAAAATAAGCAGACATATAACGACTTACTCATCATTAAGTTCATGTTGACTGCTCAGTAACTTGCCAACAGTGGCATCCTGCTGTTCCTTCAACGCCTCTTGCTCCATCATCATCTTCTGCTGGTCTTCTTCTGTTTTCTGCAGAGCCACAACATGGCCGACAACATTTATTATTCTGTTTTAACTGAATAGTTTACATTGATTGGGCAAATACCAAAACAATGTACACATCATGAAATTTTAATAATTGATGTAATGTTTTCATTTATTATTTGCCTATTGCTGAACACTTTTTGACTGAGCTAATATGATACAGGTGCTACCTAGTGGCAAGCGCAAATATGCATGCACGCATGCGCACACGCACGCACACATGCACGTGCACACACACACAGTGCATTACAAGAAAATGCAAGAAATATACATCAAAGTATTTATAATGTTTATTGACTTCAGCTGAATAAAATAAAATCAGCAAGTCATCAAAGCGAAAAGATTTTACCTTTTGCACGTGGTATGATTTAACCCAGTGCATTCGTGCAAAACAGAAAAACACATGTTAGCCCCCAAATGGGCCCTTTATAGTCGACCACTTTAGACCTCTGATGACAGCACACAACTGTATTTACAAATAATGGACACTCCCTCCTGTAGTGAAAATTTTGAAAAACATTGGTCCTTTGCATTCACCAGATGGCAGCACGTGGCACAAAACAATTTTTAAAAGAACATTGCCAAAATACTATTCATTGTGAACTGGTCGCAGTAAAAGTACCAGACTAGTCAGAACTAAAATTATGATTTTATTACATATATCATTTGATACAAGTTATGGTGCTTGCTAATATTAAAACATTGCAATATTAATGATGGGTCAAATCTATAAAATAATCATTCCAACTGGAAAGCTTAGCTGTTCTGCTGATTAATCTTATTTATGCACAACTGATTGAAGGTTAGTGATCATCCAAGTGCTGTATAAAATATATTACTTTGATATGTGTTACTTTATTAATAAGAAAACTTCTTTTGCACCTAAATCTCCAGAAACCATACATCAAAACAAAATGGATAGTCTCAAAACCGGTAGGCAGTATTCAAGTTGTTGACAGTTGGATCAATATACTAAGGAGTTAAGGAGGATAATAATTTAATTTATGCAAGTTATCTATTACATAACATTAATTGTAGATATGTATCGACTGAGTTAGTCACACTTGCCTTCCGTCTTTCTGCCAGTCTCTCCTCAAGTTTTGCTTTCATCCGTTTCTTTTCTGCTTTCTTCAGTTCTGCAAGTCAGAAGTAAATTTTTAGTTGGTGTTATATATATATATATATATATATATATATATATATATATATATATACACATATATGCAGCAAATGTATACTACTTTACTACTGATTAATCTATAGTCACTGTGTGCATTAACACAACAAAGGGCTATTTTGAGTATAATCACTTGAGAATTCATAATTAGAGGATATATTTGCATGACATGGACTGGTGAATTTTAATGACACAGAGTTAAAAATTTTCATAAGTCATGATTCTATCTACTCTGTAAAGTTCTTATTGTAACTAAATTTTAGTAGTTTAATAAAATATGGAATCATGTAGTTAGATGTAGGTGTGTGTGTGTGTGTGTGTGTGTGTGTGTGCGTGCGTGCGTGCGTGCGTGCGTGCATGCGTGCACATTATGAGTGTGTGTGTGTGTGTGTGTGTGTGTGTGTGTGTGTGTGTGTGTGTGCGTACATTATGTTTGTGTGGGTGCATGCATATGTGTGTATGCGGGCATGCCAATATGCATGCTTGCGCATGAAGAAATAACATTAAAGAAACCTACTTTCCACCTCCTGCATCTGTTGTTTGTGTAGCTTCATGACTCGACTAGATTCACTCTCGGACAGCTGGGCCTTCAAATGCAGCTTCTTCTGAAACTCTGTCTCCGCCTCCTTCATGCCTTGCTCCAACACCTCATTTTGTTCCTGTTCACAATATACATTTTAAGCACGTTTTGTTATTTGATCATTGGTATATATATAATTAATAAACTTCACCTAGATATCTTCATGTTATGAATCCACAGTTTCTCTTAGATTGGTAAGTGACCACGAGATGTGAAGTAGCGTGAGTTCGCTACAGCGAAGCGATCAAACTGGCTGACTTCGAATAAGATCATTTGCGATGTACTTTTGTGCTGTTATTGCCTACAGACTCTAGGTCAACTTGTAGCACTGCTTGGACTTAAAGTGTCCTAAAACACAATATCTGATAATAATATCTGCCCTCAAATGATGTGGTGTGACAAAATGAAGGTTTGGAATAGATAAAATGGGGTAAGAGGGACATAATAACAAGGGCCCCAGAAGGGCATCATTACCGATAAATTACTTGTAGTAATATATGAATGTTCTATGTATATATACCTGTGTGATTCGGTCTATCTGTCCGGCTTCCTCATAGTCCAGGGCATCAATAATGTCGTTCTGTTGAGTTCGTTGCTGCTGCAGTAGGTCATGGTACGACTGCCGCAGAGAAAACATTCTTTTACTAAACGTTCACTCATCACCCTTAAATGTATCATATAAACCCATTGCTTCTGCTTTTACTCTTTCAAGTTTCTACACAAACACATATCAAACAAAATACACTGATTTCTGAGTTAGAGAAAATTCTGAAACTCAGCAGAACACCTATCGAATCAGTTCCTTTGGAACAGAGACGACTTGAGGCAGACGTCTGTGAGGTATATCAATATCTCAGTGGCCTAAACGGTTGTGTCAGCATCTACTCTGAACACCTTCTAGCCTCTGCTAAGGAAGTATACAAATTACAATTCCTGCATAATTTTTCCTTTCTTACCTCAACAAGATCTGAAGTGTCCTGGATCTTGTCAGCTTTTCTCACAAAGTTCTCTCGTTCCTTCTCTTGCTCTTTCTCCAGTCTTTTCATCTTTTCTTCTCTGTTCTTCTTCAGCTTCTCAGCCAGAGCTAGCTTCTGCCTCTGCAACTCTTTGTAAGAAACACAGGAATAAACCATAAAAAATACATAAAATGGAACAAAGTTGAAAACAAGAAAGGGATCCTTTGTATATTTTCTTATTTTTACATATTTAAAACCAGTCTTTAAATCATTAAGTATATTTTAATATAGAAATAAAGGAATTAGACTGATTTCAAATATGTGAAAATAAAACAATATATAAGGATCCCTTTCTTGTTTTCAACTTTGTTACATGCATTGAATCAGTATTTACTAAAACTATTATTGATTAAGTATATTTTAATATATAAATAAAGGAATTAGACTGATTAATTAAATATACTTAATCAATAATAGTTTTAGTAAATATAGATTCAATGCATGTAACGAAGTTAAAAAGAAATGGATCCTTTGTATATTGTCTTTTTTATATATTTGAAATCAGTCTAATTCCCTTATTTCTCTATTAAAATATACTTAATCAATAATAGTTTTAGTAAATGCTGATTCAATGCTGAATCTATGTACAATTACTATAGTTTTAGTACACATATCTCAAACACTATGTCAACTTCTAACAGTAATTTCAAGTAGCAACCTATATGTTACATACAGTTGTATTTGTAATATTAATTTTTTAATATACACTTTACATATGTTTAATGTTAACGTATCAATAAAATCACTATAATGGATTTATGTTTCATCTACTCTTTCTCTCCAGTGTAGTTTAATCTGTGAAAAAATCTGACAAAATATGGGACGTGGTAACTCGACTGTTAGACCTCCAGACTGTCGACCTAGAACACCAGGATTCAGGTCCACTTGGTGTCATTTCAAAACTTTGGGTAACTTTGTTCACTCCATTTTTACTGTGTCTTTCGGAAGAGACAGCCATTGATGCCTTCCCCTTGATCTCTGGGTATCGAGGGGAATTAAAAGATCACACACTGGTGGTAAACGTGCAACTTGCCGTGAACTCAACAAAGTTAACAGAGTGAAGTACGCTCACAAGATGCCAGATGAAGAGATGAAGAAATGTAGGTACTGATACCTTCCTGGCGCGTCTTATGGAGTCGCTCCATGTCATCCTTGTACTGCGCAAGAAGTTCATCTTTCTGTCGACCGAGTAACTTCCCATCATCCACCAGGGTGGAGATGACAGTGTGGTTTGCGTCAAGCCGCAGTGCGATCTCGTTCTGATGCTGCTGGGATTCGTTGGTACGCTTCTCGAGAAGGAGTCGTCTTTTAGCCAGTCTCTCCTCGATTGCCTGGGGGTGGAATAGTATTTTGCAGTAGTGTAGCACTTTTTACTACACACACGCAATATTCTTTACTCTATCACAGGGGCGCAGTTATGATTTCATAACCATACACCGGTGTGATTACAATGGAACTATTTCTTTATGTTTTATCACGGTCTTTGCATACAAAATGGCAGACAAACTGAAATAAAAAATATCCTTGTTAGTTGTTGCTGTCAAAGTCGATATGTATAATAAATATGCTGATCTGCCCCACGCCATAATCATCGTTGAGAGTTGAAAAAATTACACACATAATCGGATGTGGCATACAGTGTTGTCCAGTTATTTGTACAAGTCCAGCAGCGTATGGAGCAGTGCAGATTGCAGATGTTCAATTTTATACAAATATTTTTTTCACTGAAGGAAATTTTCACAGAAAATGAGTTTAAAAACATTTTGCAGGAAGACACATTTTATGGGAGCAATGAAATTTTTAACTTCTTTTGAAAAGATTGGAAGAGTGCTAGTGTCACTATAGAAAATACATACTGCGGTCTGTCGCATTCGTTCATCCCCCAATTTCTGCTCCAAGTTGGCCATGTTTTGTGTCATTTCTGCCAGCATCGCATCGATCTGTAAACGCAGTTAAGTTGTACATCTGGTTTAATGGTACTTATTTATCCAGTAGATGGCGCTGAACAATTATGTTCTTCTGTGTCCAGCAGAGGGCGTACTACAAGCTTCAACTGTCCACGCCAATGAATAGATAGCTTTAAAGTTGAAGGAAACAACAGATTGAATTTTATAATCAGATAGGGTATTCATCAATGGATAGCAAATCTACAGCTTATATCTATTAAAAACAGGCCTACTAGCTGGGTTAACAATATAAGTAATTAAGCTTGACATAACATTAAACCCTGAAGCCTACAGATTTATTAATTTAGATTAAAAAAATTGCCATCCAAAGCAACAAATTCCTAATGGCATATGGATAAAGAAGCCATATTGGATTACCCAGAATCCAACAACGTTTAATGTACGATTCATTTACCTGTGTCACAAATCTGACAATTACGTTTTCCAACATAGGTGTGAATGAGTAAAATATGCTACCTAGTTTAGCCAATCTACATGGAAAACTTACCTCTATTTCAGAAAGATCAGTTTGGCAGGACAGCTGTTTTCGAATTAGATTTTTTTCTTCTGGTACAATGGAGTTCTACAACAAAAACAGTTCCCACATTGGAGAGGCAGCAAACAATTTTCTGAGATGTGATATGCTCACATCTTGTCTCTGTACATAACTAAATGGATGGAGAAGAAATAAAACATATTTAAATAATAACTCAGGGTATTATATCAAAGATGGCGTGGATGCCTTGAACAGACAGATTGTCTTAAGGATAGAACAAATTATTGTAATTTGGACTCTTGGTCACTTACCAATCTGTGCATGAACATTGACCTGATCCTTTCTTGTTCTCTTTCTCGTTCGGCTGGATCACGGAACTTCTTCTTTTTTAGCTCCTGCAAGGAAAACAGGGTGATAACATATTTTGAAACAAGATTTTGTTTAGTTCTACATAAATATACTGTCAATCCAGACAATACCGGTTAACACAGCGCTTAACCATTTTATGACGTGCCAGTTGTTGGTAAAAAATATATGATATCCATATATATATATATATTGTTTAGACATATTTGTTGTAATGTTATAGGTTTGGGCAAAACTTTATAATCTATCCAAAAACGTCCTTTACTAATAATAAATGTGGCTAAGTGTATATATATATATATATATAGTCACTATGTGGCAGCACCGATGTAATCCTATGTTGTATTACTAATTGCTATATAGCGGCATGTACTAAAGTTCCACAATGTTGAGTGTGTTGGGAAGTGAAGAATACGGAGGAACTGAGGGAGGAGGTTGGTGTGAAAGAGGGTTTTAGAAGGAAACTGGTGACAAGTGTTGAAAGAATGGAAGGGTAACAGTTAATGAGGAGAGCGGATGCACTCAGAGTGGAGGAGAAGGCGAGGAAGACTGTGATTGACGGATTATGTGAAGAGAGATTGAGCAGGATTAGGAGGAGAGTGGAGAGCGAGAGATTGGGGGAGTGGAGAGCGAGAGATGGGGGAGTGGAGAGAGAGATGGGGGAGTGGAGAGCAAGAGATGGGAAAGTGGAGAGCGAGAGAGGGGGAGCACAGAGCGAGAGATGGTGGAGTGGAGAGCGAGAGATGGTGGGAGTGGAGCGCGAAAGCTTTGAGTGAGAGATGGGGGAGTGGAGAGCGAGAGATGGGGGGAGAGGTTAGCGAGAGATGGGAGGAGTGGAGAGCTAGAGATGGGAGGAGTGGAGAGCGAGAGATGGGGGAGTTGAGAGCAAGAGATTGGGGAGTGGAGAGCGACAGAGGGGGGAGTGGAGAGCGACAGAGGGGGGAGTGGAGACAACAGCATGACTAGTAAATACAGATACAAATCGAGGACCAGTATCGATGCCAGCCTCCCCGTGGACTTCAGGGACGAAGAGGAGAGCAACAATAACAAGATTACCCATCCCTGTGTTTAGGTAAAACCCACCTCCTCGGCTTCCTCCCTCTCCCGTTGGGCCTTCAAGATTTCATCCTCTATGTCCTCCTGCATCTTCTTCATCAGTCCCTGGCTCTGCTCTGGGGTCAACTTGCCCTTTGCCAGCTGCTTCCCCAGCATCGTCCTCATCATCTGAATCATTGTCTACAAACACAAACAATCTGTGTCACACAGACAGTGAAGTAATTGACTTATTGAGAGCCTGACAATTTGTCATCTATGTGTAACCCGCCCTTCTGAGATGTTTGTAATTTTTTTGTTTTTAACATATTCATGCACTAGCATTAACACAATCATTAGATAATTTGTTCCAATTATTTATTGTCCTCTGTGCGAATAAGTACTTTCTCATATCTGTTCCTTCACTAATACTGCTTTGTGTCACCTTGTTCTACTTAAGTTTGAAGAAAATATCTACCAATATCTTCATAACCATTAAATTAAAACATTTGTATTTGATCTCCTCTTTCTCTCTAGAGGCGTTAAACCACATTCTTTTATGTGAAGCACGTATCTGCAATACACGTTACCTGCCAAAATCAGGTAAATTTAGGTAAACGAATGTACAATGATTATCATAGGTTAATTAATATAGAGCTAGTTGGTGATTTTGTATAATTAAAATGCCAAAATTCTCTTAATTTAAATAAGCATTATAGTTCAACCTCGTGACATATTAAATAGTTTTTAGTTCTCTAATAAATTATCTAATAACTTGCATGGACAAAACATAAAGTACTATTTAGGTGCTTCAAAGCCGCTTACTGTAGAAATATGTTTTAGAAATAATACAAGTTTAATTTATTAATTATTTTGTTAACATTTGTCAAAAGACCACTACTTGGGATAATTATATAGGAAGAGCATTTTTTACAAATGGACATGAATAATCAATCACAGGCATAAATAAAACTTCCATTCATGAGACCATACAGATGTCTCTATAACAATGTACATGCACGCACGCATGCACATACACACATATAGAACTGGAAATAGGTTATTATTGGATACTATCGACTGCTTCTACTCGAACCACCCAATTAGTGCTCTTTGTTAAGGCAATAATCTTACCTGGTGAAGTGCATGTGTGGATTATGTCATGTATCTGACAGGGCTGAACAATATTAAACTGATGACCATACAGAAAATGTATTGTGTACAAACAATAAATACAAAAGCATACACTCATGCACAGAATATGGCTACACTCCTTTGAACATTGGCTAATTTTGGCAAAGGATCAAATGTTTTTGGTCAAGCTCGGACTGACTCTTGGAATGCTTGTGACCATGAAAGACGTAATCACTAGTCCTGTCACGGTTCCAGTCTTCATGGGTTGGTTTTCAATGACCGTTTATTCCCGGTGCAGGTCTGCCACAGCTCCAGAGACTGGGATTTGTCTCCTCTTAGAAGAAGGGAGAGGAACACTGCTAATGTTAAATACACCAATGGAGAGCTAAAATAGGCCAATCACCTGCAACTACATAACCGAACAAGTTTTATTTAAAGACAAAAAACGACAGTATTTCAGTTGGCATCATCGTGCTATATAGTCAAAACACACCAATAGACAATGCATGGGCATTAGATACAGTTGAGTTTAGAATACCAGGAATGTGTGACTATCACTGTTGACTAGCACTGTTACAGCTCTTGGTCAGGGAGGGTGTAGCACCGAGACCTGTGATTTCAGTCCAGGACCGTGATGGCACTATTAATGACCCACCTTTATGAAGACTGTAATTTTTTTTAAACAAAACATAATTTGCAATACTAAAATAAAACATTACATAAATTTGCTTGCCAATCTTCAAGTCCATTACTGTGCAACTGTATAAAGTGGAAACTTGTTAATCTGGATGCAGATAATCTGGAAACCTCGGCATCTGGGAATCCTTTCAAAAGAATAGAATTTTTAAACACTGTAATACCCTGTTAATTGCATGATTCGTTTATCCAGAAAACTTGTTAATCTGAACACATGCGCTAGAGACCAAGGTGTCCAGATTAATGAGGTTTCACTGCGCAGCATTACACCTTAACAGTGAGACATCCAGAATATGTAGTATTTCTTTTAACCCTGCTCCCCAGAAGCCAAATTTATAACTCATATAATTACCTTTAATTAATTAATTACCCAGTTTATGTGAGTAAAACTATTTTTTACTTATGAATACGATTGTGCCCTACACATCAAAAATAATTATAAAAATGGCTCAATTAACACTGCCTTTCCCTTTGTGTGTGTGTGTGTGTGTGTGTGTGTGTGTGTGTGTGTGTGTGTGTGTGTGTGTGTGTGTGTGTGTGTGTGTGTGTGTGTGTGTGTGTGTGTGTGTGTGTGTGTGTGTGTGTGTGTGTGTGTGTGTGTGTGTGTGTGTGTGTGTGTGTGTGTGTGTGTGTGTGTGTGTGTGTGTGTGTGTGTGTGTGTGTGTGTGTGTGTGTGTGTGTGTGTGTGTGTGTGTGTGTGTGTGTGTGTGTGTGTGTGTGTGTGTGTGTGTGTGTGTGTGTGTGTGTGTGTGTGTGTGTGTGTGTGTGTGTGTGTGTGTGTGTGTGTGTGTGTGTGTGTGTGTGTGTGTGTGTGTGTGTGTGTGTGTGTGTGTGTGTGTGTGTGTGTGTGTGTGTGTGTGTGTGTGTGTGTGTGTGTGTGTGTGTGTGTGTGTGTGTGTGTGTGTGTGTGTGTGTGTGTGTGTGTGTGTGTGTGTGTGTGTGTGTGTGTGTGTGTGTGTGTGTGTGTGTGTGTGTGTGTGTGTGTGTGTGTGTGTGTGTGTGTGTGTGTGTGTGTGTGTGTGTGTGTGTGTGTGTGTGTGTGTGTGTGTGTGTGTGTGTGTGTGTGTGTGTGTGTGTGTGTGTGTGTGTGTGTGTGTGTGTGTGTGTGTGTGTGTGTGTGTGTGTGTGTGTGTGTGTGTGTGTGTGTGTGTGTGTGTGTGTGTGTGTGTGTGTGTGTGTGTGTGTGTGTGTGTGTGTGTGTGTGTGTGTGTGTGTGTGTGTGTGTGTGTGTGTGTGTGTGTGTGTGTGTGTGTGTGTGTGTGTGTGTGTGTGTGTGTGTGTGTGTGTGTGTGTGTGTGTGTGTGTGTGTGTGTGTGTGTGTGTGTGTGTGTGTGTGTGTGTGTGTGTGTGTGTGTGTGTGTGTGTGTGTGTGTGTGTGTGTGTGTGTGTGTGTGTGTGTGTGTGTGTGTGTGTGTGTGTGTGTGTGTGTGTGTGTGTGTGTGTGTGTGTGTGTGTGTGTGTGTGTGTGTGTGTGTGTGTGTGTGTGTGTGTGTGTGTGTGTGTGTGTGTGTGTGTGTGTGTGTGTGTGTGTGTGTGTGTGTGTGTGTGTGTGTGTGTGTGTGTGTGTGTGTGTGTGTGTGTGTGTGTGTGTGTGTGTGTGTGTGTGTGTGTGTGTGTGTGTGTGTGTGTGTGTGTGTGTGTGTGTGTGTGTGTGTGTGTGTGTGTGTGTGTGTGTGTGTGTGTGTGTGTGTGTGTGTGTGTGTGTGTGTGTGTGTGTGTGTGTGTGTGTATGCGTGCATGCCTAGGATCATATTTAATTAATTCACACACATGTTGCCATGGTGATTCACAAACAATACCACAATATTGACAACATTATGTGTTATTGTGTATTGACTCATATTGATGACCTGGTAATGTTAACATAAGGCAACCCAGTGACGTCATAAAATCAATGGGATGTTGTTGCACACTGTGTAAACTATAATGACATGGTCATTTAAAATAACCTTGTACCAGTAATACAGCACCAGATGGTTCATCTAAATTGAGATGTGAACTTTGACCCAATTAAAAATATTTCTTGTAACTTTCTTAAATTTGTTTAATTTGTACAGGAGATTCCGAATAGTTTTAAGCAGTATGTTGCAGTGAATCATGAGAGATGGAGTCGACGACATGTCACACATTTACCCCCTGTGTGGGATCTTTTACTTCCCCTGGCATGGATGCCAGATAGAAGGGACCAATGGCTTTTAGTGTCTCTTCTGAAAAACACAGGCAAAGTGGGGTGAACCATGCCCCAGAATTTTGTTTATGATTCTTGTGTAACCTATTAAGGTTTTCTGAGAATAAAATTTATTGATTGGTTGGTTGGTCGATTGGGTAATTGATTGATTAAAGATACGTCTAGTTTTACTTGCACAATAAAGAATTATTTTAGCAGATATTTCTGTTGCACAATCCCAACTTTAGCTGTACAAAGAAAGCACCTTAATAATGGATACAATATGCTATACATTAATCTTAACATGTTAATCTTGAGTGCTCAAACAATGTATCAACCTAATGCTACCTGTATACAAATGTTGGTGAAATAGCCCTGACTGAAACTATGAGCAACCGTGCAGTTATTATATAACACCTCATTATCAGTAACAGTCATAGCTCTTGATGTTGTCTCATGGGAGTATTAACAATATATTATTGTTGTAATGTACAGGTACTTGATTAGTAGTTGAATATCTGCCAGTTGAACATGTGCCAATATGTGCCTTAATATCAATGTTATTTGTGTGCAGAATGATTTAGGCATACAATTACACAAATGCATTTATGTGTCACATGTGTCTATGCTGTGCTTAAGCATAATTGTCATGTCACATGATGTGCAATTTGTCAGCCGTTTTGTTGTACAAAGTTGCGTTGAAACATGGCTTTTTTTTAACTTTCTGCCTGTGTGTGGTGTTAAAATGGATTTAATGTACCCTTCCTTTTATAATAAATCGATGCAAAAGTGTAGTAAAATTAGAAACACTTTTTGCAAAAATTATTTTAGTAGAACTAATGACATGAAATGTACATCACTACATGTAAGAACAGATCCTAAAATTACCTTAAGATTATTTGATAACCTGAGCACATATTAGCAGTTATTATAATGATTATAAATTATAATCATTACAATGTGTCATATATATTTGAATAAATTTACGTATTGTAGATTAATGTAAATGGTTACAAATTAATACAAAGCATTGTCTGCAGTTGCCATTAGTTCTTCTGGTGTAAATATTTCTTAAAAGATATGATATTACAAATTAAAGACATAATTAACTATATATTATTATAAACTTAACTTATGTTATAAATTTATATAATATATGATTACATTTTGTTTAACTACAATAACCCCATAAAAGTGCAATTTTTAGCAACATTTTTGCAATCTTTGTTTCACCTGTTCCCAAGAAATGTAGAAGTTTCATAATGAGTTATACACAACGATATGAGTCATGTTACATAGACAAAAACAGGGAAGATAAACCCATTGGTATTTACACACATACTTGAAAGGTCCCTCCTTAATAAAATTATTTTTGAAAGGGTTCGGGCAACATTTTGAAGAAAAAAAAGCAAAAATTATCCAGCTGTATATTCAGTAACATAAGCCTATTTACACTTCCGCAAGTTACCCGATCTAACGAGGATTCTAACAAAACTTTTTAATAAACCAACTGCTGAAAAGTGAAACTGAAAGTGTGTAACTGTTCTCAAACTTACCATGATGCTTTCCTCCTTCAGGTCTTTGTCGAGGGAGCTAAGAGCATTTATTTCTTGTTCTGAGACTTGTTCTTCCATGTCAACCATGGAGTCTTGCAACAGGGCATCAATTAACCCATTATGGGCATCCTCTTCTCCACCCTCCTCACTATTTCCACTCCCGTTTCCAAGGGGAGTAAGGGGGGAGACTATGGTTATGGGAAGAAGGGGTTCATCTTCTGTGTCTGCATCACCCTTTTTAAAAAGCCCTCTTCGTCTCTTTATTGATTTTTTCTTCTTACTGGCCTGCAAAAAACGAAGGACAAAACTTAAAAAGGGTGGTATATAATACACTGATATCACCCTGAGGTCACTGTCATCACAGATAAAGATATGATTACAATTTAAAATGACAACATGATGATCATGGTGGTATCGTGATACAATGACCAAATTTTAAAATTACTAAATGATGATAATGACAATCCCCAAGGAAAACGAAAACCAGGTAGACCAAAAAATATTTGGAGAAGATCAGTAGTCGTAGAAATACAGATGCATGGGACCACCTGGAAAATAAGTAATGATGACAGCCAGACAGAGGGTGCTGGAGAAGTATAATTTTAGCTGTATTTTTTCCTTGAAAGAGGAGTTAAATAAGTAATGATGACAGTGACAATTAATGACAATAGTGACACACATAATGCATAACTGTGTTTACCTTTTTGCCTTGTTTGAAGTTCTGTTGCCCTCCAAAGCCAGTACCATTGTGATGTGTCACAATCACGGCTCCTTCAACATCCTACAACATACAGTGATGACATACCGCATAGCTGTACATGACATACTGTATAGTTGTCATTTTAGTTGTACTGTATAGTTGTACATGACACACTGCATAGTTGTACCTGAGATACTATATAGCTGTACATGACATACTGTATAGCTGTACATGACATACTGCCTAGTTGTACATGACATACTGCAAAGTTGTACATGACATACTGCACAGTTGTACATGACATATTGTATAGTTATACATGACATACTGCATAGTTGTACATGACAAAATGTATAGTTGTACATGACATACTGCATAGTTGTACATGACACACATAAACATACTGTATAGTTTCATGAGACACTACATAGTTCTATGTAGGGGGACCATCAGAACTAGATTTACTCTTGCGATACTATCGCAATGGCGGGGGACTATCAGGGATAGATTTACTGTTGCGATACTATCACAATGGCGGGGGACTATCAGGGATAGATTTACTGTTGCGATACTATCACAATGGCGGGGGACTATCAGGGATAGATTTACTGTTGCGATACTATCACAATGGCTGTATAACTATTACAAAACATGTTTATTTATATTATTACAATGACACAAGTAGCCCTCCTGAATTATTCTGCCAACTATTGTTACTATCGATAGTTCAGTGTATTATTGACTATAACTATTTATAACTAGTTCAATTTACTGTTGATAGCATTGCATTGGTACATTGACTATTGCAATGCATTGATATTAATTTTGATGAATTGCTACACCCCTAGTTTTATGACATACACATACCACGCTAACTACACTGAAGGTGTTCGAGACAGGATCTTATTGAAGACATGGCTTCACATGTGTCTACATGTGTTTTACAGTTTACTATGAAAAATAACATTGAGATCAAAATTAATTTAATGCCATAAACTATTAACATTTTAATTTTTACTACAACTGACTATTATAAGAAATTAATCCAACTCTTTGATTCTTATTGTTGAAGTGCATGCATATATAATTGGACATGCAATTGCACATACCTGGTTATTCTATTATTACACGTAAATAACACACATTCATTATTTATATTGGAAAAAATAAATTTGTTACCTGTCACAATACTTGTATTTGGTCAATGGATCATTCAAGAACTTCACTTCACGCTACGTTGAAGTGAAACAAGTATTCTGACAGGTAACAAACATGTTTTTTAATTAATGTGACAGAATATGGAATTAACTTGCGCGCTTATATGAACGATTTACATGTATACTTTTTCAAAATGTTTTTTTGAAGGATCAGACATCCAGGGGATGTCCTAACATAGTCACAGCTAGGGGCTATTAACAGGTACACGGAAAAGGGGTGAATAGTAGCCCGTACCTGCTGCTTCGTCGATACCCTGTTGAGGTCACGTGCGCAGAGTTTAGCGCAGAGCACCGCTACGATAGCTCCCACTAGAACGCCGATGAAAAAGCCGAGTACCATTGACATATCGTTGACCGTCCAGCCATCGCTGATCGCGGCTACCTGCACGGGTAAACAGATATCCGACGCCATCGCTACTGATTGTTATAATTCAGCCTTAGCCTTAGGCTTAGATGACTTGGAGATGTTCGCCGACGGAATCCCGTCGCAAAATCCGTGAAACTCTGCTGCGATTAAAGTTCGGGCGTGATCCGTCCATGCAAGTCAAAACTAAGGCAGAGCTCGCGCGCACTTGTTTGTATTGCGATCGACCACGTGTTGGTGGCGTTGTCGCGCGCGTTGTAAATATTTACCCGTTGTCGTGGAGACGGAGTTTCGCGGCTCCCCAAAGAGCACTACTTTGCGCAGCATCGCTCGCTGAAGTTCTGGGGCAGCGCGAAACCGTTTGTATGCTCGCGTAAACATGGGACATGGCACTGCCTAGGCACTGGCGCTTTCGTCTGGGGCATTCGTCCGTAACTCAAGACAGTGTTTTACTCAGTAGCACGAGTTTATTACATCAGTCCGCTACATGAGTTTATAACATCAGTCCGCTACGTGTACGGATCCTTGACTTGTGCTGCAGGTGAAACAGGTAAAGACTATTATTCCTCTAGAATTAGGTTTTTCTCTGGTCGCTCCTCTAGCCAGTGAGTGGCGTATTTAGGGGTGGGGTGTATTGGGCCCATGGCCCCCCTTTGGCTTATTTAAAAAAAATTTGAACCTATAGACGTTGCTCCACTACATGCAGGTAGCATGGCAAACTATAATGGGTGATTATAGACTATAAGGCTAATTAAGCTTGGCCCCCATTTGGCCTTTGCCTTTGGAGCTATCCATAAACTATATGTCACACAATTTTTTTAGACCCCCCCACCCCCCTTGTCATGCTTTAGTTTACTGGTCTGAACACCCTCGATCCCTAAAACTATGTTCGATTTGAGAAAGACCCACCCTACGACCATTTGTTATGTGTGCATCTATTTTTACCAAGTGTGCAGACTTTTTGTGCACCATTACATACTTCAGTGATGCATGGTAGAGTCCTCATTCAGTTTTCCGTTTGAATACAGTTGAAATATATCCCAACATTGGCATAGCAATAATTTCCACGATTGTGACTCCACTTACACATATCTGTAATAGGTCGATTCTTCAATATAGTGGTGTACGGATTTCCCAGTAAAATGAAAATTGCCAAAGTGATCCCTATATTTAAAACTGGTAGTAGGCTGAGCGTAGTCTCGAAGAGATGATGCTGATGCGCCCTGTTGTAAACTTGTCGAATTTTGGCAGCGTCCACTGTGGCTGTGAAGGCCGATTCTTGAGTGGCAGTCCTTGCCCCAGCCAAAGCAGACAAAACAGGATGACATTGGTGGTAGTGCTGCTTTTTGTTTTCGCCACATCCTCTTCTCAGCCGCATGCTGGTGTTTCTTTTCATCTGCCCTATCAATGCCTCTGCATGTTGCCTGATGCCAAACAGTGAGGTCTTCGGCCACTGCTTCCCAGCCTTTGGGGCTGATGTCACAGACCTTCATGTGACGCTTGCAGGCATTCTTGAATCTGAGGGCTGGGTGTCCCATTGGCCTCGCACCACTGGTGAGTTGTCCATAGAGGATGTCTTTCGGCAAGTGGCCGTCTTCCATGCGCTGTACATGGCCCAACCAGTGCAGGCGTCTCTGGCTCAGCAGTGAATACATGCTGCGGATCCTGGCACGGTCCAATATGTCGCAGTAGGGGATACGGTCCTGCCAGGTGATGCCAAGAATATGGTTGAAGGTGTTGAGGCGGCGCTCCTAACACATGTATGTAGTCCATGATTCGCTGCCGTAGGCCTCATCTTGATGTTCTCAGTGAGCAGCTTATTTTCCCATACTCTTTTGGTCAGCTTGGCCATAGTGACTGCGGCTTTTCCGATGCGCCTGTTTATCTCGGTGTCCAGCGAAAGGTAGTTGCAGATGTTTGACCTGAGGTAGGTGAAGTCTTCTACTACCTCTAGGGTGTAGTCATTGATCTTGACGGAGGTGACTTGGCTGGCATCCCACGCAATGACGTTCTTCTTCTTCAGGCTGATTGTGAGTCCAAACTCTCTGCAGGCATGTGCAAAGCGATTTATCAGCCTCTGGAAGGTCTTTCCTCAGTGGGCAGTGAGTGCTGCATCATCCGCAAACAGCATCTCCCTGATGCCAGGTTGAACAGATTCCCATCAGATCTGGTGTGCAGGTAGATACCATCTGAGGAAGAGTCAAAGGCATATGACAGAAGGAGGGAGAAGAAGATCCCAAACAATGTTGGAGCAAGAACACAGCCTTGCTTGACACCACTGCAGACAGGGAAGGGCTCCGATTTCGAACCATCATACACAACTGTACCCTTCATGTTCTCATGGAAGGAAACCGCCATGTTGCATAGCTTGGGAAGGCAGACGATCTTCTCAAGTAGGTGGATGAGTCCCTTCCTGCTGACAAGATCGAAGGCCTTGGTTAAGTCAATGAATGCCACATAGAGGGGCATTCCCTATTCTCTGCAGTTTTCCTGGAGCTGGCGTACTGAGAAGATCATATCGATGGTGGATCTTCCTGCTCTGAACCCACACTGGGATTCTGGGTAGACACGTAAAGCAAGATTCTGAAGTCTGATTAGCAGGACCAAAGCGAAGGTCTTCCCCACAATGCTCAATAATGATATGTTGCAGTCACTGCGGTCACCTCACCTTTGTTTTTGTACAAGGTGACTATTGTAGCATCCCGCATTTCTTGAGGGACTGTTCCTTCATTCCAGCAGAGACAGAGCAGTTGATGCAGGTGCTGTAGTAAGGCGGGCTTCGCACACTTGATCACTTCTGGCGGTATGCTGTCACATCCTGGTGCCTTGCCGCAAGAGAGGTAGTCAATAGCTTTGCTCAGGTCCTCGACTGTGGGCTCGTTGTCCAGCTCCTCCATCATAGGCAAGTCCCTGACAGCGTTGAGAGAAGCATTAGTAACGACTGTTTCTCGGGAGTACAGTTCTGAGTAATGTTCAACCCATCGCTCCATCTGTTTATCCCGGTCTGTGAGCATCTCTCCTAATGTGGATTTCAGTGGAGCCATCTTCCTTACAGTGGGGCCAGCAGCTTTCTTGATGCCATCGTACATGCCGCATACGTTTCCGCAGTCAGCTGAGCTTTGGATACACAGTTTCAGCCGGTAGTCATTTGCACAGTGTCTTGCTGTGGGTTGTACAGACCTGAGAGCCGACAGTGTCTTCTCGCATGGATTGTGTTTGTATGCAAGCAGGGTTTCTTGTTTGGTTTCAATGATGGGTACCATAACATGTAGGTTAGCATTGAACCAGTCTTGGTGTGGTTTTTCTCTCTTGCCAAATGCAGTTATCGCTGCATTGTAGATGGTATTACTGAGGGTGTTCCACCTTGGTGTGGCGTCCTGATCTGGAAGGTCTTGAAGGGACTGCTCAAGGGAGGCTACAAACTGCTCTCTTCATTGGGGGTCTGCATTCTAGCAACAATGATGCGAGTGTGACCTGTGGGCTTGGAGCGGTGCATCTTACGCGGAGAGAGTCTCACTTTACTGCACACCATGTCATGGTCTGTATCACAATCTGCACTGTGGTAGCTACGTGTTGCTAGGACATTGTTCAGAGCAGAGCATCTGGCGATGACGAGGTCTAATTGATGCCATTTATGAGACCTTGGATGCTTCCACGACACTTTGTGCTGATGCTTTGACTGGAAGAAGGTGTTGGTGATGCAAAGACCATGAAATGTGCATAACTCCAATAATCTTTGTCCGTTGTCGTTCATCCTCCCAGTGCCGTGGTATCCAATGCAGGACAGCCATGATTGATGGTCTGAGCCTACTCTGGCATTAAAGTTGCCAAGAAGGATGAGCGGCTCAACTTTGGGAATCTTGCCAATCAGGCTGTCAAGCTCATCACAGAAATGGTTCTTGATATCTTCAGAGCCCCCCAATGTAGGGGCATAGATGCTGAAGATGTGGACAAACCCTGCAAAGAAGTTAGATCTCATAAATTTAGCAGTTTTGTTAAGAAAAAACTGAACATCTTATTGTCAAGCTTGTTATGCCCTCCTGTAGATGCTTTTTGCATTTCTATTACCTTACTCTTTATAGAATTACCTTCCATAGATTGTTCTCAATGCTACATATGCATGTTTTTTTATGATTCCTCCAAGTCACACCATCCACTGAAATTTTTGTATGTAGCATGTACCCTCTGGTACATAATATTTATCTATCAAACTGATTATTGGATGGTTTATTTAACTTGGAACAATTGTATGAACGAAAACAACATTGCAAACAATTATATGTAATGTTACTAATAACTACAAAGCTTGCATGAACTACCAAGTTATCCTGTCAGGAGGATGGGTATTTTGCTAGTTATAAGAATGTAACCATATAAATCTACACAGATTCAAAAACATGCAACTTTTCTAATTTCAGGTCACAATGACTGTCATCACTGGGCTCTGCGTACTCATGACACTTGTGTGTTCTGTTGAACCACTCGTCATCAACGACGTCACCGCGACCATCACCACACAGGAGAATGACAATACCGCTTACGAAAATGATATTTTTCAAGTCATAGTTAATCTCAAATTGGATTACATGTCCAATGATCAGTCAGTCATAATTGAGTTATGGTTGCCTCAGTCAAACCCGGAAACCACGACGACATGTGAAGAACTGATAACGGATGTGGCAGAAGAACAAAATTGTCGCACAACTACAACAACTGTTGTCTATGCAACAGTCGATCCAACCGCCTTTAGTGCGACAGTTGGCAGCAACCTTGCTGCATCCGTCAATCCACCAGGTGTCACTGTTGAATCTGATGGCAGCATCCCTCAGGCATTATGCAGGGTAAATTTCGGCTCGGTTCATTCCGTTGTTAACCACGCCACAGATTCGACTGATGTGATCAGCGTTACGATCGACGTAAAAATCAAGCCAGGATTCAGCATACTTACGCATGCGTTTAGCGCCATGGCAATCATTGACAATGGCATGGAGGCGAATGAAACGTCGGTGAATGTTCAAATGAGAGGACCATTTCTAACAGTTGCCATCAATCTAGAGCAGGAACCATACAGTGACATTGAAGCTGGACAACGTCTCTATTACAGCGTGCGCATTGATCACTTATCCGGAAGCACGGAATCTGCTGTCAGCGGTGTGGTATGTGTATCATTTGCATATTTTATTATTACATATATCATATTCAGCCTACTAAGCGCACACTATGCTTGAAAAAAATTGGGCCATAGATAAATGTCAAGGAATCTGTTCTTGTAAGCAACTGAAAAGCGGTGCCAACTGTTTAACACCAGATGGCGACACTTGTCAGTTGTTCCACATTAGTCAAATTACAATAATTATGAGATAAATATGGTATGTATGTATGTGTGTGTATATATATATATATATATATATATATATATATATATATATATATATATACATATATGTATATACATATACATATATGTATACATATACATATATACATATATATATATATACATATATATACATATATATATATATACATATATGTATATACATATATGTATATACATATATGTATATACATATATGTATATATATATATATATATATATATATATATATATATATATATATATATATATATATATATATATATATATATATATATATATATATATACATATATATATATATATATTTACATACAGTATTTACGTATAAGTATACATATATATATATATATATATATATATATATATATATATATATATATATATATTTACATACAGTATTTACGTATAAGTATACATATATACATATATATATATATATATATAATTTTTTTATTATATAGATTATAAATGGTAGGACTGTTTTAAAAAAAATTATTTCTAAGAGTTCTAGGTGTGAGGTGATGAAATTATAATGAGTCATGCCATACTGTTAGTCTACGTCATGAATGTGGTATATTCACTGGCAATATTCACTCGCCAAATGAAAATGTATTTGTATACACTCACATTATATAAATTTATTTTCATTTGGTGAGTGAATATTACCAGAATACCACCTTTGTGGTATTCAAATGGAATATGTAATAGTAACAGCTTGAAATGTAGTAGTAATATTATTACATTGCCTTCAGCATGTAATAGTAATAGACTTACTTTACTTAATCCTCTTCGTGTGGGATCACACATAAGGCCGACACCAAAGAACGCCAATGTTGCCTGTCCGTTGCAAGCTTCGTCACCTGGCCCCAACTCCACCCGAGAGCCTTCATCTCCTGCTCTACTGATCTCCTCCACGTCTCCTTGGGTCTCCCCCTCGCTCTCTTGCCACCAGAGGTCCAGCACATGGCCACTCTTGGAATGGATGTCAGCGGCATTCTGCAGATGTGTCCGATTCATTTCCATCTGCGGCGTTTAACCTCAAGAGAGATGGGCTGCATACCTGTTCTTTCATGGAGATCCGTGTTGGAGATTTTGTTCGGCCAGTAGATTCGCAGTATCTTCCTGAAGCACTTGTTTTGGAAAACTTACAGCATCTGGCATATGCTTTTGGTAACTTTCCATAATTCCACCACATATAGTAGCACACTTAGGATGTTGCTCTTGAACAGGCGGATCTTTGTTCTGTTGCTGATCTTGTTTGTCTTCCAGATACTCTTCAGTGCCGCAAATGCCCCTCTTGCCTTTCTAATCCTTGCCTTAATCTCAGACTCCGAGTTTCCATCTGTTGATACCTTGGCCCCAAGGTAGGTGAACTCGGTCACCTCTTCAATATCTTTTCCTCCAATTGTGATGGGGTCTGCTGTTTGGCTGTTGTTTCGCAGCATCTTTGTTTTGTTTATGTTTATCTGTAGCCCAATCTTTTCGGCATTTCTTGCAAGTTCATCGCTTTTTCTTTGGATGTCACTGTAGCGGTGCGACAGAATAGATATGTCGTCTGCATAGTCTAGATCACCTAATGTTTCTGTGAAGGTCCATTTGATGCCGCTTTTGTCTCCTAGTGCTGTTTCCTTCATGACCCAGTCAATCCCGAGGCAGAAGAGGAAGGATGATAGTATGCATCCTTGTTTCACTCCGGTCTTGATTTCAAAATCTTCTGTCAGGTATTGGCCGCAAATGACCTTGGTCCTGAAATCGCCATATAGCAATTTGATTATGCTCACAATCTTGGGGGGATTCCATAGTGCCGGAGTATACGCCTCTGTGAATGCTGTCGAAAGCCTTTTTAAAATCGACAAAGTTTGCGTAGAATGGTGTGTTCCATTCCTGGCACTGCTCCAGGATCTGCCTTAAGGTAAAGATGTGGTCCCCACAGGATTTTCCTTTCCTAAAACCTGCCTGTTCTTTGCGTAACGGTGGGTCAAGGGCTTCTGAAATTCTGTCAAGGATCACCCTGCTGAAAACTTTGCTAGTGATAGACAACAGAGTGATGCCTCTCCAGTTTTTGCAAAGGCTAAGGTCTCCTTTCTTTGGTAGTTTGACGATCAGCCCCATCTTCCAGTCACCTGGTATTTCTTCCGTCTCCCATATTCCTTCAAAGATCTCTGTCAAGGCTCCCATGGTGACTTCTCCTCCAGCTTTCAACATCTCTGCACTTACAAAGTCTGCACCCGGTGCTTTCCCAGACTTCATGGTCCTGATTGCTTTTCTCACTTCTTCAGCAGATGATGGGTCTGTGTTTACCTTCAGGTCCTCTTTGCTTTCTGGAATTTCTGCTTGATTTCTTGGTGCTTCCTTGTTGAGGATGGTCTCGAAATGTGTTTTCCATCTCTGGGTCTGTTTTGCTTCACAGATGACAACATTTCCATCCACATCTTTCACTGGAATATCACTATTTTTAAAACCGCCAGTCAGCGTTTTGGTTATCTTGTACAGTGTGGCCATGTTCTGTGTCTGTGCTGCTGCTTCTGCTTCATCTGCCAGATTTTCGATGAAGGCTCTCTCATCTGCTCTTGTCTTCCTTTTGACTTCTTTGTCCAGTTCTGAGTATCTACTCTGCAGCTGTTCCTTCAGTCGTTGAGATTTGGCGTCATTTAGCTTCTTTTTTGTTGCTTTTCTTTCATCAATTGTTGTCCATGTGTCTGACTTGATCCATTCCTCCTTCTTTTTTCTTCTGTATCCTAAAAGTTTCTTGCTTGTTTACATCAGTGCCTGATTGAAACTGTCGATGTTCAATTCTTGTTCTTCTTGGAGTATGCGAAAGCGTTTTTTTAAGTCCAGCTGGAAAGCTTTCTCTGTATTTGGGTTCTTTAACTTTCCTGTGTCAAATCGCCGTTGTCTCTCTTCTCTTCTTTGTGTCTTCCATAGCTTCAAGGACAATGTTGCCACTACCAGCACATGGTCACTCCCCACATCAGCTCCGCGTCTGGCTCTAACGTCCTGAAGTGATCGTCTCCACTTCTGATTGACTATCACATGGTCGATCTGGCTGACAGTGTTGTTATCTGGGGACCTCCAGCTTTTGTGAATGTTTCTGTGCTTGAATAGAGTTCCACCTATGACTAGGTTATTCTCAACACATAGGTCAGAAAGTCTCTCGCCATTGTTATTTATGCATCCAAAACCCTCGGTGCCCATGGCCCTTTCTCTTCCTGTCTTTTCCTTTCCAACTCTTGCATTTAGGTCTCCTACCACCATGAGTACATCATGCTGGGGTGTTGTCCGGATTTCCTCCTCCATCTGGTCATAGAACTCATCCTTGATCTCCTCCTCCGCGTCCTCTGATGGTGCATAGCATGCGATCACTGTCAGCTTTGCAAACTTGGAATTGAATCTTGCCTTGAGTAGTCTGTCGTTGATTGGCTTCCACTCCAGCAGAGATTTTTCCACCTTTCTTTTCACAATGATGGCAACTCCACTTCTGTGCTGGTTATCTGATCGGCCTGAATAAAGTATGGTGTGTCCCGAGGATAGGGTCCTCTTCCCTGAGTCTATCCATCTAGCCTCACTCACACATAAAAGTTCCACTTTGTAATTTTCCATCTCCGCAGTACTTGCTGAAGCTTTCCTGCCTGATACAGTGTTCTCATGTTCCAGGAACCCACTCGTATCTTGTTTTTCGGCTTGAGGAGCTCCGCTCTCGGGGTGTCAGCTCCCGACCGGGTTTGGCTGCCATCCTTCATGATCCCAGTTTCCTAGGTTACTTCACTCCTCGCACCATTGACGTATTGTTCTTTGGTATTGGTTTCTGTAGCTTGAATTTTTCTTACATGGTGAGGGTGCTAACCTCATGCACAGCCCTCCTCCTTTCTCATCCGGGCTTGGCACCGGCAATGGCGGAGATAATAGTAATAGAAAGGAAACTAAGTAATAGTAATGGTAATAGTAATCTACATTGCAATGTAATATACCACAGGCCTGGCATACATCTATTCCTATGCTTGATATGGGCATGCTATTTGCATCCAAATTCAACTTATATAACATATTTTGGCCTTCGTTTACTAAACTAATCCTCTTTCTGGCAAAATAACACATTTGTTTGAGACTTTGTGTTGGTTCTGTGTACACCAGCCTCCCTTAATACATCACTTGGTCTTGTAGTCTAGGTTACCCCGATTTCATAGAACTGCACATGCGTTTATCGGTCACACTCGTTCACATGTGAGCACTCGGTCATTCGGAGAAGTGACTGGAAGCTCCCACTTTTAGAACACATTCTGAGTAAGCCACTGGTGTGATATTCTTGATTTTAGTTGCACGTGGTTAATTTTTTATTAGTTTTTATTATCTCTTTTTGTTTCACTCTGTCATGAGTGTGCTAATAAAAAATGTACTTATGGTGGTTTTTGAGATAAATCATGATTATGTTGCACAATGTTTTGCTATACAGATAGGAAAACTGTTATTTTACCAGACAACAGCGTGGTATAGTATGTTTTCATCACAAAACACTTCCACCCCTATCAACTAGGTGGCAGCACATAACCACTCATAAAAACATTTATGTAATTTTGGCGTATGATGCATTTTGTGAATAAACATTATTGTATTATAAGAAATATTTATTGCAATGTTTCATCCATTCTCTCAATGGCACACACATGAGTGTCGTTGGCAGATTCATAAAATGGACATTATATGTTCCTTGTCAGTTACAAACATATTTTTACAAATATATATTCTTTCACAAACTTAGCACAACTTTTTCAATGGAAAATAACTCTGATCGCGTGTTTTTGTTGGCTGATCGTCAGATGTACCAAAAACATATCAGTTATTTTATTTATATGTTATTGAAGATTTAATTACTAAACAGTTCTGCATTTCCAACACCTGAAACTAACTGAAAGGTGTAAGTCATTAGAACTCATAGGCAAGTAAGTATCGCTCATTAATGTAACGTTATCTTTAAACTGCAAATAGTCAGACGACCTTCATGAATGAACCAGGACAGCCCAAGGTTACATGTGTTAATTGGATCAATGTTTCTGGAGGTATTGGCGATTAATTATTTAGCAACAAGCATTATTTTAATTACATCTCCCATGGCTCACATGAATCACGCCACTGGCAAATCAACAATTGATCAGTCGATTACAAAGTTTAAATGTCTACAAAATCACAAGATATGAGAGGTTTATAACTTTAAATGTTGGGAAATATATGTTGACAAGTCACTGTCTTGACTTTATATTTCAGGATCATGTATTTAGACAGTCCAGAATCTATGAAGGAACCTTGAGTAGGGAATGAATTGAAGCCATTAATTGATTGATCAAATGGTGAGGTAACCCAGCCTACCGCATGGTGAGAGCAGTGGCATGTGGAGGGTCTTGGAAAGGGGCACCAAACCAAGTCACCCATTAGTCTTTGTGTTGCTACCACATAGTGGCGCAACAGATTATTTACATTGTTTAATCCCAAAGCCAAAGGGACCATGGTCCATCAATACATCACCAAATATGCCAATGACTAGGAGCAGCGAGCTATCCAAATGTTATCTGACTGCCGCCGCTACTGATCTTAAATGTGTAGATTTCGTCACAGCATGCTGACTGTCAGCCAATGTTGAACTAACTGTTTCCTGTATATGTGGAAATGTCAGCAAGCCATTAGCCAACTGTTGGGTAACTCAGGTGTGAATACTCAGGTGTGAATACTCAGGTGTGAATACGCAGGTGTGACATCCACTTTGCACACCAAGGATGGCATATTTTTAATGGCTGTTTATCATTTGAAAGTCAGTTAGACAAGACATGCTTATAATATGGTTGTTTAAACAGATAAACATTTCAGTGCAAATAGTCAAAACAGATTTTCGTGAAAACAAGATAAGCAAATTTTACAATCAAATTAACTTTCAGGTAAGTTAAATGAAGATATTAATGTACTCTATTTTCATACATCCTTTTGAGTTTTTGTCCATGTAAATTACAAAATAAGTGTTGATTCTCCTCTCTCCTTTCTCCTGCCTCAATTTATTTAGCCCACAGCAAATCAGGTTTGTTAATAATCAGACATGTAGTTCATCGATAGTTTTAGTTAGTAACATGAGCAGTCAGTTTATTAATAGAGTGCACAGTTTTGTTAATATTATCAAGAGGATTGACCTTGATCGTTACATCTGGTAACTTGTGAAAGTATATACAGCTGCAGACCACTTTTGTCCTATTTTGCAGAACTTTGACCGGGTCCGGTCAAAACTAATTTTATAGTTTGTCTGATAATTTTATCAAAACTAAATAATAAATTTGCACAAGCGAGTTAGCATTATGTGGTGGACTCTAAATGATTCTGAAATGAGATGGGCAAAAAAATCAAATTAAGGGGTGACCTTTAATATCCCTGTGTTAGTTACTATGTATTGCAGCAGTCACTGAGGCTAAGTTATTTTTTCCAGCTGACAGTTCAGTTCGAGTCAACGGATCAGGCCCCACTAGTGACTGATGAGAGCGCGTTCTATTATTCTTCATCTGATCCATCAACCGAGGCATCCTTTAATGGAGACATCCTCTTCAGCACAGGTTTAAATCTAAACACACCGCTGGGCGTTAGTGAATATGTTGAGGTTCATTTCCGTCGCAATGTCACAGCAGCGTTGGAGCTGGACAAAGGCTTGAAGATCACCGCTTCGGTCGACTACACAAATCCTGCAGGTGAGTGTGTGCTGCTACCTAGTGTTGACCTTGAGCTTCAAAATGGCAGTGGTCATTGCATGATTGTGTTTGTGTTGTCCGATTTTCTGTGCGTTATTTAATATGCAAGGTCTCACATTAATCGTCAAAAGACATTTATAACCACATTTATCGTAAGTTCATAACTATGTTGCAAATAAATGAGCAAATTTATGGAAAACCGAATTGACAAGTATGTACGTATTTGAAAATAATCTTCCACAATCACTCAATCAACAACTTTTGACAACAAGTGTTTATAAAGTGTCACAGAACAATCAATTAAATTGTGTAAATTATGCACAAATTTACATTATGATTTGATTTGCACACAGGGCCTACTGGTACAATATGCATGATATGATCAAGGACCCCATTACAGCAATGTCAGTGACATGAAAGCAACCTTATTAAGTTATTTAGTTAAAGAGAACAATAGTACAAAACCAACATCTTGAAATCACCATAATTATGTAACTATGGCATAATGCAAAATGACAATACACAATTTGTGTAGAATGATATAGGCCAAGTTAAATACATTTAATTGAGTAATTGACGTATATACAACATTCAGTTTGACAGTCAATTCTAGTACACAGTCACAGTCCCTGCCAATATGTTGGCTCCAAAATGATATTGACATACAATGCATACGGTTCACTGATGCGCGACGAGTCGCTACAGCCAGACAACATTGATTAAAGTAGTTAATTTCCTAGTCACTTCCCTGTATAATTACTAACTATGCATTACACTGTCCAGCAATTACAATTCAGACTACATTAGTGGGGGGGGGTCATTCTGCAGAATAATAATAAGACTTACCATGTACTTGTCAACATTAAACCACAAATACACCTTTGTAACTACCAACAATAAGTGGAGCAGTTTCACCAAACTTTGTAACTACCAACAATGAGTGGAGCAGTTTCACCAAACTAACTTAAAGCTAAGGATCCATTATGAAGTATATTACAAAATGACCTGGTGTGGTCGGTTCCCCCACCTTTGCTGTTATTTTGTGTATTATAATTTTCTAGGCTAGGTCACAATGTTTCTTATATTGTATTCACAGCACGTATTCATAGATTATTATTCTGGCTTGTTATAAAGTTGTACTTTTGTCTTCAGCCAACAAGCCATGATTCCTTGTCAATTACTTAAGCACGTAACATGTATTTTTTACATGAATTTACATGAATTTTGTTTGTATATATTTGTATACAAGATGACCCTAGATATGGGATGCTAAATGTCTTCTCATAACAATAGTATGATTAGTAATTTCTCAGTAGCTGTAGATATTCATGTTTAGATTGCTGTATTCATTTGTAGGGACAAGCTATACTCGCACTTTTGATCACAGTGTCGCAACAAAACCAATCAATTATACATCTGTCTCGACTGATGTCATCATGACTTCCGACTTTCCTGTTGGAAAGACGATCGTCATGCGCAAGACTTTCATGATGCCAAAGGGAACGCTCAAGAATTTTGACATATTCGCACGTAAGTAAATCCATAATTATGCCATCTAGTAAATTAGAATTAGTCATTTCCTTGTTTACACAAATAATTGTTTTTATTATTTACTCATGAAAATATTTGGTTTTAACATGAACAGCATTGTCCTATTATTTGGCAACTTCATGGCTCATTTGCAATGAGATATATATTTTTTTATTCAGAATTTCAATCGAATGAATTAGCCACAATCCCCCTGCTGTTTGAGTCTGGATACAGTTCGATATCTATACCTAATCACATCCAAGTTGCCGATGGAAAGACAGCATTCCTTGGGCGCGATTTCACAGTATCAACATCATGGCAATACCGACGCAGGCGAAGTGCTGAAGATGACCGCCAGAAGAGGGCAACACAGTCTGTGACTTCGGTGACTGTGCCGTTTGGTGACATCACCAACCCGGTCGTTGACGGGATCTCTGGTACAGTTATCACTGCGTTGGTGAGTTGTTTATGCCATGTATATTTTAGGCTTCAGTGCCATTGTCTAGAAAATTGCCCCTCATGAACTTATGTAACGATGTGCTTGGTGTAATTTAATTTACATTAACAAAGATGGTAGTAGATTGTTAACATGGCCATGAATAAATTTATTGCATTGTCAGGGACTCTCACATATTGTGCTGAGCAGGGGGCTGATCGATTGCACCGCAGTTGAAAGTTAGGGGTAAACAAAGTGTACGACATACAAACCAGTACGTCTTACACATTTTCTGAAATTTGATGCTCTTTTGATGGGCTTGTCAGACATTCTTTATACGGTTTAGTTTTTATATTATGGGATACGGTCGGGTATGTCAAATGGCATGTGAGTAAGAGGTAATCAGTTCAAAACACTCTCGCAAATATCTTAGCTGTGCGCAGTCAGCTGTGCCAAAGGCTTGCAAGATCCAATCGATGCATCCCAGTTTGTATGGTGCGTGAGCTCCTTTTGAGCATGCATAGCAAACCAGCAGACATAACAATAATCATACGGGTTTGTTTGCATATCTTATGGATTTATATTACCAATCTTATAGGTGTGCACCACACAGAGTAAAACGAACCGTTTTTGTAATTATAATTCAAAATTATACAATATTTTTATGACCAATTTCAAAATCTTCCAGTTTCAGGCAATGCATTGACGTCACAAAGATATTAGCTCTAAATGTTATGACAAACTGTTATTTTATTCTGAGTCGATTGGTGTCGTACATGTTTTGAATACTGTGTTCTTTGTTTACAGTTGCGGTTTCCCGTGGACACTAACACGACTGGCGGAGCCATGACGGCAGAGTCAGGCTTGCGATACAGTGGGTTGAAGAAGTACATGTTTAGTGGAGCAGCCAACGTCCAACGACCTGATATCGTGGTTGAAAAGACCGTGGAGGTTTGTAGCCTGCTGGTAGCCACTGAAATTAAATGTACAAAGTCTGATCGGTTTTGTAACGTAAAATCATGTAGTACAGACTGTTTCTGTTCTAACATCTTTGTCACCGAAATTGGTTTACGGTAATGAAACTTTTTATGTTTGAGTATGAATATCATGTTTGCCTTGCATGCCAAAAGGCCAGATAAGGTATTCATAAAGAGATTACGGTAATATAAAACTGTTTCATTGAAACATGTTTAGACAGTGAAGATGCTAGAATAGCATCAAGTGATGTATATAACTAAATTTCACTATCAGATATGACCTCTTCTTTGTTTAATTTTCTTTACAATTTTTTTTCATTTCTCTTTGCCACAGATGGTTGACAACGTGACGATTCCAAACGTTGTCCGATTCAATGTGACAGTCACACACACACCAGTCTCAAATGGGCCCGCATACAACATCAAGGTGAATGATGGGAGTAAACAGTTCAGTGTCTATTGGGGTATCGAGAGCGTTGGCCTCACCATTGGTGACCCAAATCTCCAAATCGTTGATGATAAGATTATGACACTGACGCAGACTCGATTAGGTAAGTACAAAGGCTGTCCTGAATGTATATTTTCTTCTTGACTCAACTATTGAAGTTGATTTACTTTCAATGTTTCAACAACCATCTGGTGAGCAGAAGAAGAACTAAGTATATTAAGATGTTTAAAGCATATATATATATATATATATATATATATATATATATATATATATATATATATATATTCCTTTATCTAAAATTCATGTACGAATGTTTTAGCATTGTAATACGCCTCTGAATGGCCAGATTTGCCAGATCTATATTGCAGAAAAATGCTGTCGTATTATTATATAAAACCTTATAAGACAGTTACAAATATAAACTTTCCTTTTTATTACGGAGATTGGCAGCAACAAAATTACAAATTATGAAGCTACGAGTGTAGCTTTATTACTGCCCGAAATTGAGTAAAACAGGAATTTTAAAGATAAATAAATCTGGTGAAAAAAGATTACATTTCACCTTCAACAGTGAAAATTTATTAGTCTTTAATTGCAATAAAATGATCTCTGTGTGTAGTGAAATGAGCATATTTTATTTATCACAAAATCTTGTATTTCCAAAAATATTAACAGTTGAAAATCACGATATAAACAACCAAAGGAAAGGTTATAAATGTTATGTTATAAATGTTAATGTTATAAAATATTAATTAATTCAGTGTTGCCACGTTCCATCTCAATGGCAATATCCCTTGGAACATTAGTTCAGTTAACCAAGGAAAATCGTTGTACATGTTAAGAAAAAAAATTGTGAATAGGAAGCTGCAATAAGACATGAATAGTCTTTGTTTAATAATGAGATATTCTATTATGTGAGGAAGATGGGCACTGCATACCTGCTTGTACTTTGTAGATAAAACACAAGAGATGTTCTTCTCATATAAAGCTACGCCGGCCAAAGGAGTTGAACTACCTGCCGGAAACAGCTATTACAATGCCTCAGTGTTCTACACGTCAAGCTCTAAGGTTGGTGTCACCTTTCAGCTGTGAGGGTGATCAGATCGGAATGTCAAAGTACGTACTGTATAATTAGTTTCCAATAAATGCGCATTGGGTGAGTGTGAAGGCTTGAGAGTGTGTTTATTTGCTTCTCAACATTGATGCAAACAAATACATATTGGACTAAATGTCAAGTACGTTAAGTAATAACACACCCTGTTGTCTATACATATATACTTTATTGATCTCTACACATGATTCTGTTGCTAATCTTTATATGATTGTGTGTCATCTACCCTGAAAACTTTATGTTTTCATGCATCGTTGCACTTCTGGTAAAGGGGTGCGTTTCTATTAGGTTGTGTGCTTCTATTGGAAACTATACGGTATAAGGGCTACACAAATCAGTAACATAGCTTACCTGGTGGGGATGATCTCAAAACATTGATGGAAGACACTACACAAAATTGATTTCATGTGGGAGGGGGTCAGTGCTCACATTCTAGGATGGATTAACATTTTTGTGTCATGCCTTTACAGCCAAACATTGGGCAGGAGTTTGGTCCAAATGTTGGGAGTTGTTGCATCAGCAGAGTCGACTATGTCGTTGATAACGTAAGTGAATTTTAAGTAGCCTTACTGTGTTCTTGTTGTTTTGTGAACACCACATGGACATTTTAAGTAGCCTTACTGTGTTTTTATTGTTTTGTGAACACCACATGGACATTTTAAGTAGCCTTACTGTGTTCTTATTGTTTTGTGAACACCACATGGACATTTTAAGTAGCCATACTGTGTTCTTATTGTTTTGTGAACACCACATGGACATTTTAAGTAGCCTTACTGTGTTCTTATTGTTTTGTGAACACCACATGGACATTACGCTTGTGTCTTGATCCACTTAAATTTTTTATATTTACCGTTGCTTCCAAATGTTGTTCTAATTCCACATTGCAGGTGTTGTATCGGTTAAGCCAACTATGTTAGTTGAGATATTTAGAATGTTTTACTAACTACTAGCATGAATATAACATGATTGTGTGCAGGCATTTCCAGCGTGTTGGCGTGCGATGGTGTACATGCATGCATGTGTGTGTAGGTAGGTAGATAGGTAACAAGGTATGCATATATGTATGTATAACCATTAACTTTCCAGTCAGCCTCATGAAGTCTATATGCCTATAATATTATTAGCCATCACTTGTTACCACAATGTCCCAGATTACTGTTGATGCCCTTAGCTGTGGTCAGTTTGTTAAAGGGATTTGTACTGCCGCTAGATTGCCTTTCCTCCATCAGTTGGGCCACATATTTTCCCCAGGCTCTTGAAGCCGTTATGAGGCCTCATTAATGTTTCCCTGCAGGGCATTCTCTACTTGACTTACATGTAAATTCATCATAGTAGTACGAGTACATGGTGATTAAAATATTACAGTGATATCAGAAGTTTAATTGCAATTGTACTGCGTTATTTTAATCTGAAGTGCAATATTTTTGAAATTTCCTGTGTTAGTTTTTGAAATGCCAGACTGACTTCCCTTTGCAGGTGTTCACCAACAAAGGATACGCAATCCTGATGTTTGTCTGCGGTGTTATTATTGGCGTCGTCATTGTGGTTCTCATTCTCTTCATACTCTACCAGTGTTGTCGGTACAAGATGGCTTGGGTCGGGTCTACATCTGACGAGGTTGACGGTGTAAGTAAACAGAACTTTGTTTTAAAAATAACTCCTTCCTCAACTGATTTAGCCCATCACAAATCAGGTTCGTCGATGTTCAGATTTGTAGTGTGAGAATAATTTAAATAATATGTGCATTCGGCTTAACAGAGAGTGCACACTTTTGTTAAAATCTTCGAAAGAATTGACTTTGATCATTATATCAGGTAACTGGCAAAAGCATGAATAGTCTTCTGTTATAATTTATAGAGCCAGAACACTTTTGCCATTTTCTTTGCCTAATTTTTACCGGATCTGGTCAGAAATAATATATTAGTTTGTCTGATGAATTCACCAAAAACTGCATACAAATTTGCACAAATGAGCTGTCATGGCATAATGAATACTAGATGGGTTCAATTTTTATCAGAATCAATCTGAAATGGGTCATGCGATAAAATCAAATTGAGGAGGGACCTTTAAATATCCTGTACCTTTCAGTGTTCGAAATTCCATCCAGCTTTTCAAAATGCTTTGGACCGATCCAATTAGCCAAACTGCACATGCTACCTGACCACTCCAGCAGCCACAAAACTTTCGACACCATTTTCGACATTTTGGCTAAAAAAATGCAAATGTTGCGACATTCCGTATTGCTGGAATTAGTGATTTGCCGAATTAGCCTCGATTATGCAGATTTCATCCAATGGCATACTGCGCATACAAAGTGACGCCATCACCCAGGGTGTTTGTGCTCCGTAACTACTGCCAAAAGGCAGTTTTTGCAGTGACCTTCCGAGAACCACTGTAGCAATTGGGTTTTGAACTGCCACTTCAAACTGAGCAGGGCCAGTTCAAAATGGAGTGGGGCCAGTTCTCCCAAACAATCTAGACCAGTTCATTTTTATGAATTTCAGACACAGCATTATGTGAAGGGTTTACCTTCAACCCACAGCATCTGGTGCGTGCGTGCGTGCGTGCGTGCGTGCGTGCGTGCGTGCGTGCGTGCGTGCGTGCGTGCATGTAATTATTGAAAGATACTGAAACAGTAGTTTATGTATTAGAAGACAGGTGGCATTATCTCAGAAACATTGCCAACTGTAACGTGAGAATGTATGATGTGTGGTAGACATGTATGAAACATGTTTATATTTGACACATAACTTATATTTTCTTGTGTGTGGCTACCTGCAGCAGCAGACAAAACGTTATACAAGACTGGTATGTATTTAAAAGACTGTATTTATAGCTACATTAAAGCAGTATATTTTGCAATATATATGGTTCAGTTAGTTTCCTTAATTCCTATTTGCTTGTCTGACATTTTGCGTCATTGCATCAAGCCTATCTTGCTTGGCTTTTAGGTATCTATCATCTGCATTTGCTTGGTACCAAGGTAGCCTGTAAAGTCTAGACATCTCACTTTTGCGTCCTTTTACTAACTGCTTGTAAATGCATTGCTTCACTGTCGGTAGTATTCCTAGACACGATATGAGTAGCCACTCGCTAAAAGATGTTATCGCTGCATTGCATCTTCAATTTTGTCATTAAAACTAAGTAATTTTCTTTATACCTGTCATAAAACAAACTGATTTATGAGTAGGTAAAGCTCTGTCTTTCTAATTGAATTCCTTAATTAAAATTTTTTTCTTTAACTAACTATTCACATGTGCTTATACACCTGCTGTTTTTTGTTCAGGTAATTTTTGTTGTTAACCTAAGATGTTTCTGGTATATATCTCCACTTAATTTATTTCTATTAGTTTGTTTGTGCTAAGCTGCATGTAGTATGCTTTACCCATGAGATAATATGTCAGTGTATGCTGTGAAAACGAGAGAAACTGTCGTCAAACCATACTATATTATACTGTTGACTTATCAAATTATAACTGGTGATTGACAAGTTATATTTTGTATTATGGTACATTTTGTATTTACTAACTATGAACAGTGGCATTATGTGGTGACTCAAGTAATGTAATGTAGCACATAATAATGGTGTAATTATCTTGGGATTTCATATGTAATGTAATGTAGCACATAATAATGGTGTAATTATCTTGGGATTTCATGTAATGTAATGTAATGTAGCACATAATAATGGTGTAATTATCTTGGGATTTCAGTTTGCATTCATTCTAAGTAAAATAATGCCTATTTTACCACAGACGTACATTACAATGATTATAATTGGCCTGTTTCATTATGTTACCTCTTGGTATCAATATTACACTACTTCCGACACAGTGTGCTCTATCAGAGAATATAATTTGGAATTATTAGATTAATTGTGTAATTCTATTCCATCCACTAGAACATAGTTCAGTCTGTTAGTTACTGCAGGTAAGGTATATGTCAGAAACTGAACTTGCTATGTAATCGTTTAAAGAATATATTTTATTTTTAACATATTTGACATTGACAATTTTTTGAACAACAACAATTTATTGTTAGCTTTAAACATTATGATAGAAATTGCAAATTTATTAAGTAAAAAGCTTAAACAGTATTTGCTTCATTTTGACAGAGGGGAAAAATGCAGGTCTATGGGCAAGGACTCATACTTGACCACCAGAGGGCAGCAAAGAAGGGGCGTGTCCAAACCATCAAGGACCTGAGTGACGTGTCGACCACGGAGAGCATTGTGGTTATTCTTGCATCAAAGAACAAGGTCCAGACTTTCAGAGAACTTGACAAGTAAATAATTACAGTATTTTTTACATTTTATTTAGTTTGTGTTTGCAGAGATATTCTAGTAGATCCCTAAAAGTACTCATTTGTACAGCTGAGTGAATTTTAGCAAAGTGGAGTAAAAAAATTCTCAAGCTTTGAAATGGCAGCAAGAGGATTAAAACCCTTTCAAATAAGAGTCCAATGTTCTAACCATGATGCCACTACCCTCACTGCATACAATCACCAGCTAAAATACTACATATGATGCATAACTTGTTTATTTTTGTATGCATATTACTCCCCAGTATGCAGGAGCTTACCATTTTTCATATATGAAAATAACGAGACTTTATTAAGAATTAGCAATATGTACTTAACTGACTTAAAGACTTTCCATGATTTAACAATACATAGTAATACTTAAAACTCCATCCTCAACTGACTTAATCGATCGCAAATCCAGTTCGTTGATGTCCAAATGTGTAGTGTGTGAATAGTTTATGTAACAACCATGATTGATTTAATAAAAAATGCCCATTTTTGTTCAAATCATTAAAAAAATTACTTTATTCATTAGATCTGGTAAGGTTTGAAATAGAGGAGTAGATATGCAATATAGTAAGCACTGTCCGTGTCATTTCCCAACATGGGCGTGACTTCCATCCTCTTGCCGATCACATGACAATGCTAAAAAATTTCACCAAGGGTTGGTGAGTTTTCAGCGTTTCTATTTTCACTTAACTTAATGTTTGAACAAACATTGAGTAATTTATTAGTTTGTCTGATGGTTTTACAAAAAAGCTTCACACAAAAGTTGCACAAACGAGCTAGCATGTTGCAGTGGATACTAGGTAGGTTTGATTTTTGGCAAAATGAATTTGAAATGAGACTAGCAAAAATTTTAATTGAGGAGGCACCTTTAATTGAGGAGGGACCTTTAATTGAGGAGGGACCTTTAATTGAGGAGGGACCTTTAATTGAGGAGGGACCTTTAACAGACTTTACACACCTGCAAGAGTTTAACCAAATTGAACAATTAACAATATATTAAGAATACTCAATAAGATTGCCGTCCAAAGAATAAAACTCCATAGTGTAGACAAACAAACAAATCACAGTTTTTCATCTGTTTGTGCCCCATCCTAATTAGATATCTTTGAATTCTGTTTTAAGCATTACTACTGCATTTAAACATACAATTTATTCCAGTGAGGTTCTATTTCTACCTGATACTGTAAACTTCAGTAGCACAAATTGTATTTTTCCAGTCTCGACATCCTGGACACTGTTAGTATTGATGAGGACATTGAAAAAGAGCGCAACACCGCGATGATCGACAGTACGGACGCTCTCATTCACAGCCTGAAGCTCAACGGAGACATCAACAAGAACACAGAGGACAAATGTACAACTAATTTCCGTCGCAAGGCGCGAGACCAAGAGAAAGAGTTGGATTCGCAGTTCCAGCAGGACATGGAGACGCTGTTCAAGTCCCTCAGTGCAAAGAATAAGGTACTGTAATTAATAATAAATTAATGATTATTAATTAATTAATAATTAATACATAATAAATAAATATTTAATTTATAAATAATTAACTTACATTTTTTTTTTTATTTATAAATAATTTGTAACTAAATTGTAAATAAATAATTTATAAATGTAGCTGTAATAAAAAAATATTTTAAAATAATTTATAAATTATTTGTAAGTAAATAATTAATAACTGTAGCTATAGTTGCAGGGCAATGTGAATACATAATTGTTCCACAAGCAGTTTGTTGACATTTCTAATTCTAACTGGCTCGAGGTTTGTATGACAGGCTTGAGGTTTGTATGTTTTAGCATAGATACAGCACATCTATCATGCTGAACGTTTGCCACTGCTAACTTTTCTCTGATGTTTCACTCATACTTAGTTTTAAGTTTTAAGTTTCCAACTGAGAGCAATATGCAGATCTCAATGGACGTCATTTGCAGTTTTGTGGTGCCAACCATGGTGCCATCTGGTGGAGTAATGAAAAATAGTGGTGCCTCCTGGTGGAAAAATTGTCATCACTTGTTTTTACACAGATTGGGGAAAAATACTTTTTGTGACTTTTTCTGCATCTCAAATTTTTTTAAAGCATACTTTAAGTGTAACAGGATGACTATGGTATCTTAACTTGTAGTGTAGTGTTACATTATCCACCATAAGTGCCATACATTGTTTCAGCCTCTGTTGCACAAGGAAAAGGGCATTTGCTGGACATATGCTGTATATCAAATAGTACAGCCAGTAGTTTACCCATATGTTTGATTTGTCAGAATGAAATTGGCATGGCATAATTATGGCATAATTGTGTTGTGTTACATTAAAAAGGTGGAACACACAAGATTTGTTACATTATATTGGTAAAGTGTTGCTGTGTTGATGTGTAGACTTAAGCAAGGATTTGTCACAGAAAATATCACGATTTCTGCATGGATTGCAACCATTTGTTTTATACCAATAGTGATTATATCACTGAAAAAGATATGATGCCATTTGTTTATGCGCCAAGTTTCAGTTCTGTAACTCTATTATTATGAATTGTACGTTTTTATAAAAGTGTATCTAGCCTACAGGTGGCTGGCCTGAATGTAGATTAACCTGTGCTCTGTGTTGTGATAGGAGAAGCTAGCAGATGTGTTGGACAAACATGAAGAAGAAGATGAAGCACTGAAGGAGAAAACAGCCAACCTCCCTCCCAAGGTAAGATACAACACTATCTCGAAAAGTTGAAACACATTTCGTTGCCTGACTGTACAGAATTTCCTTCCTTCGTTCACAGTGGTGCTCTTTTGTAACCATGTTTTTTGGGAATTCAGGAGCAGAAAGAGATGACAGAAATGCTTACTAAGCAACACGAGATGGAGCGAAGTGATCTGACACATCGACTCAAACTGGAGCAAGATGAAGAAGTAGAAAAATTGCGCAAGGTTTGTCATGAAAAAATTTGGTACTGTTATTTTAAAATAATTTTTTTAAGAATACTCTTGACTAATATTTGTAGATAATATTTAAAATGTTTTTTTATACTTTTTTCAATAATGTTTTGAGATAATATTTCTAAATAATACTTCTTAAGATTTTTTTATTATATTTTAAATATTTTTTTTATAATATTTTTAAATAAGAATTTTTTTATAATACTTTTTAATAATATTTGTCTATAATATCTTTCATAATTAATTTCATTAATGTTTACTGGCAGGTTGCTTATCGCTTTAGGTTGTGATCTTTTTAATTCTTGAGAAATATTGACTGTATCTAGGAATACGCTATTCGAAAGAGGATTGGAATCAAGGGTCTACAGCAGGATGTCCTGGACAACGTGCATACGGCCGGCAAACTGAACCCGGAGCAGTACGATTGGTTGATGAAGGAACACTTCAAGAATCAGGCGACAGTGGAGAAGTTATTTGATGACGAGATTTCACGCCAGCGAATGATTCTTCAGGAGAAGCTTGCACGGAGGCGTCTGCTCGCAGAAACCAATGTACGTTATTTGGATATTGATTATTTTTTTAATTAGGTTTTTGTAGAATAATCAGAATAATTTTGTTGATATCTTTCTTTGTAATTGTTTTATAAAATTAAATGTTAAATTCTTAATTGTTGAATAACCATCAGCGGGCCTACATTGACTGCAAATAATGTAACTTGGTGTTGCAATAGTTTTCATAATTGTTTGAAATGTTATACTGATGCAAAAAATTAAGCATGTGAATCAACTATAGTTTATAAACGATTTAAAACATATCTAAATAAGATATTCTCACGCAAGCTGCCTGACATGTTTAAATGTGATCACATCTTTGATTTTATTCATAAAATGTCAGCTTTATGTAGTTATTTTAATTTTAAGATGTGCTTCTAAAAAAATTGTAATATTTGTGACAGTGGTCATATTGTTGAGGTTCCCATGATGCTTTGCAGGACATGGAGGAGGAGTCTCATAACTCCCTACTTGATACAATGGCCAATCAGACACTCCAGGTGATACAGAAGGGCAAGAAGTGAGTATACATGAGTATACATCTATGCCAGTAACACTACCCACTTTGCTGGTGACACAACACAATACAAGACAATACAATACAAAAACATCCATTGAGCCAAAATCATTGGAAACCTGAGCTCAGAGGCATGTTAAAACCAAGGGATTAGGCAATCTAAAATCGGTATACAACATTATGTTTATGATGTGTCTCACTTCGTAATCATTTAATTTTTTGACACAATTGGTTATGAATAAACCATTGCCATAATTGAAAATTAACATTTTTATTATTTTATTAAAATATAAGTAAACAATTATTTATTATATTTATTTTTTCGTAACATTATTTTATATTAATTTATCTAGGGTATGGCACATGTATGCGTGAAGTTGGAATTAGTGGTAAATAAATGCTGCATGAATTATCATTGTTGTTCCTATGTTGTTATGACACATGCCTAGGCTGCCAACCAGCAACTAGTAATTTCAACTGTATGCAACAAAAGTATAAAAATGCGTTCTTTTCTCTGTTCATAAACTATTTTCTCAGGGTGCAAACAATTCTGGGTAATGTCTCAAAATCATGGAAACATTATTCATGTCTTGAACCCTGAATTAAATAGTGATCTGTCCCCATATTATTATTATTCAGAAATATATTCCTTTCTTAAAAATCACAGTTGACCAATGGCTATTATCTTCTTCAGGGCCAAGTGTCTGAGTGGGGCCGAGTCGAAGCTGCTCATAGACCGAATGACAGAGCAGATGGTGGAGACAAAGGAGAAGTTTGACGCAGACCGCAGGATGCAGGAGATGTCGCTGCAGGCGAGACTGAGCGAGAGGAAGAAGAAAAAGCTAGCAGACGTTGTAAGTGGTTTTATAAATAAATAAAAATTTCAAACAATCCCAAATTATTACATGGGTAGTTGCTATTGTTAACGTGATGTCTACAGTGATATGCATTGTCCAGCACAGTGTGACATTCAGCGCAATAAATACCGGAATTGCACAGTTTTAAATAGATGCACGCATGCCGACCAACTCGTTTATGTGTATATCTTACTGTTTTATTGCATTAATGTGTTGAAATATCGATATAATAAATATTTTATCGAACAATAATGGGTAATGCACATGTTGCTTTAGAATGTTGTTTTGCACATGGAAGCAACTCATGCATAAACCCAGTATTATTCAATAAGTGTATAATATTGTATGTGGGTGGTTCCATGTGGATTATCACACAGAAATCGGAAAGATCTAATTTTAGATAATTTTTTTCCGGTTTAAATTTTTCAATAATTGGCTTTCCGTTTACTGCGTTTCTTGTATTGTCAGACAAAATAACACATGCTGAAAAAATAAATGCACGCGATATATATTTTTTGTGATATATTCTGGGTAATAATAATAATATATTGTATTTGATATAGCGCCAGATCCAGTTTTAAATTGTTTGTGGTGCTTTACAAGGGTAATGTTGTTGACTTAAAATGACACATGTAAGCATGGATACTAATACCCCGGACTTTGTGAACTATTTAGAGCCACTTATTATGGTGAGAGTCATTATTGAAATTGCAATATTTCAGAGCAAGAAACACCAGCAGGAAGCGAAAGAGTTGGAAAAAAAACAACATTCACAGCAAACACAGGCATTTGGTGAGAATTTGGTGAAAAGCATGCTTACACAGTAAACATTTAATAACAAGTATATAATGTATAAAAATATTATGCATCATTACTTCTCACCAGGAGAGTGGTTCTTATCTCTTGTATTACTTCTCACCAGGAGAGTGGTTCTTATCTCTTGTATTACTTCTCACCAGGAGAGTGGTTCTTATCTCTTGTATTACTTCCCACCAGGAGAGTGGTTCTTATCTCTTGTATTACTTCTCACCAGGAGAGTGGTTCTTATCTCTTGTATTACTTCCCACCAGGAGAGTGGTTCTTATCTCTTGTATTACTTCCCACCAGGAGAGTGGTTCTTATCTCTTGTATTACTTCCCACCAGGAGAGTGGTTCTTATCTCTTGTATTACTTCCCACCAGGAGAGTGGTTCTTATCTCTTGTATTACTTCTCACCAGGAGAGTGGTTCTTATCTCTTGTATTACTTCTCACCAGGAGAGTGGTTCTTATCTCTTGTATTACTTCTCACCAGGAGAGTGGTTCTTATCTCTTGTTCGTCTTTGTAGTTCACTTTATAAAGAGGTGATTAATTATTGTACTGCTGTACTGCATTACAAATAGTTCTTATCTCATATCAGATATATTCCAGACATCAAAACATTACAAAAACGACATTGAAATATGAGTAGTTTAGCCAGAAATTCTCAAAGCAAACCAAAGAACCCTTCTCGTGCCATGAACCATGCTGGCAAAACATTATTTGGTTTCAGACCCAATCTCTCAGCTGGAGGAGAAACAACAGCTGATCTCTCACCAGAGGGCAGAACACGCAGAAATTGAGAACCAGATCGACACCGAAAATGCAGAGGAGCTGAAGGAATTGCGGGGTGAAATTATGGTGAAAACAAAAGAAGAACTCGTGCAAGAGAAGCAGTCGATTGTGGAACGACTCAAACAGAACGGTGAGTTTACAGAAAAAGGGATCATGTCTGAATGTGTCGTAGGAAGTACTTCAGCGTGAGTTTTCCAGGGTTCGAGTCAACATGCTGCTGTTTAGAAGCTTTTGCAATTTTGTTCACCCCACATTGCATGTTTCTTTCAGAAGGGACACTAAACGGTTGTTGGTCCCTCTAGCCTGGCACCTGTGCCAGGGGAACTAAACGATCACGCGCAGGGGATAAATGTGTAACCTATTATGGACTCCGTCTGTCAACCAGATGAGTCATGATGTGGCTCAGTCAGTTCTGCCAGCTACCTCGCATGAGGACACGATTGAATGTAAAGTGTAGCTCCTGAAGTTTATCTTGCTTTGTTGACCAGTGTCAGGTGTTCAACTGTTGCAGGAATGAGCGAAGAGCAACTGGAGAAGATCTTGAGCAAACATGACTCCAACCTGAAGACACTGACGAAACAACAAGAGGAAGACAAGCAGCGACAACAGGAGAACTTCAAGGTTTGACTTCACCCTTACGCTGGAATGTGCTAATCTTGATTAATTAGAGCAGGGTGCCTGGCATTCCTGCATTTTTCTATATTTCAATTGCATTTCTTGTGTTTCTTATATTTTCTATATATAAAAAAATTCCCGTATCTTCCTAATAATTGTGGACATTTGGATGTTTCTTGCGATTCATCGCTACACAATTGTTTTAGCAAATCTACGTGTTGATAACCACCTATGGATTGGGATTTGATTGTGGCATTGTGTCGTCGCAGCACACCATAATCAAATCGACAAATTCGGTGATAAAATATTGAAAGTTGGTAGTTGCTCATATGCATTAACTCGATGGAACCACCTGAAAAATGTTCATATTTTGTAAAAATATTCCATGTTTTCATTTCTGAATTCTAATTCATTTTAGACTAAAAGTGGATAGGTACACTATAGGAGCTAACTAGTATATGGATCAGCCGCATGCATACAGAGGCAAATTAAAAGACTAACTAACAAATCATAAGCATTGGAAGCTACTGAATATGGGGGGGTTTATGCGAGCATATTTGGGGCCTACATGTTAACCCACCAAAAATATTGGGGGGCCTCTGCCACACACTGGTTCTGATACATAAGGAAATTATTACTTTTGATCACGTAAATTGATTATATTTTGGAGGGAAAACAGTTAAAATACAATGGAGATGAAGACATTTGTTTGAAGGCGTCATTGTTTGACGTCTTTAAATTTTTTCTCTTGACTTCCAGAAAAAGCTGGAGGTGAGCCGACGGGAATGGCTGCAGCAGAGGGAAGAGGAGAAGGAGGAACAGGTTGCCCTGAGGGAACACGAGGAGAACATTGTCAGGTCAGATAGCGATGACAACAATGGAGCGTATCCAGAGTAGAGAGGCTAAGTGATGAAATAAAGGAAGGAGATTCTCCTGCTGGTGATGAAATGAAGGAAGGAGATTCTCCTGCTGGTGATGAAATAAAGGAAGGAGATTCTCCTGCTGGTGATGAAATAAAGAAAGGAGATTCTCCTGCTGGTGATGAAATAAAGGAAGGAGATTCTCCTGCTGGTGATGAAATAAAGAAAGGAGATTCTCCTGCTGGTGATGAAATGAAGGAAGGAGATTCTCCTGCTGGTGATGAAATAAAGGAAGGAGATTCTCCTGCTGGTGATGAAATGAAGGAAGGAGATTCTCCTGCTGGTGATGAAATAAAGGAAGGAGATTATCCTGCTGGTGATGAAATAAAGGAAGGAGATTCACCTGCTGGTGATGAAATAAAGGAAGGAGATTATCCTGCTGGTGATGAAATAAAGGAAGGAGATTATCCTGCTGGTGATGAAGTAAAGGAAGGAGATTCTCCTGCTGGTGATGAAATAAAGGAAGGAGATTATCCTGCTGGTGATGAAATAAAGGAAGGAGATTCTCCTGCTGGTGATGAAATAAAGGAAGGAGATTCTCCTGCTGGTGATGAAGTAAAGGAAGGAGATTCTCCTGCTGGTGATGAAGTAAAGGAAGGAGATTCTCCTGCTGGTGATGAAATAAAGGAAGGAGATTATCCTGCTGGTGATGAAATAAAGGAAGGAGATTATCCTGCTGGTGATGAAATAAAGGAAGGAGATTCTCCTGCTGGTGATGAAATAAAGGAAGGAGATTCTCCTGCTGGTGATGAAATAAAGGAAGGAGATTCTCCTGCTGGTGATGAAATAAAGGAAGGAGATTCTCCTGCTGGTGATGAAATAAAGGAAGGAGATTCTCCTGCTGGTGATGAAATAAAGGAAGGAGATTATCCTGCTGGTGATGAAATAAAGGAAGGAGATTCACCTGCTGGTGATGAAATAAAGGAAGGAGATTCACCTGCTGGTGATGAAATAAAGGAAGGAGATTATCCTGCTGGTGATGAAATAAAGGAAGGAGATTATCCTGCTGGTGATGAAATAAAGGAAGGAGATTATTCTGCTGGTGATGAAATAAAGGAAGGAGATTCTCCTGCTGGTGATGAAATAAAGGAAGGAGATTCTCCAGCTGGTGATGAAATAAAGGAAGGAGATTATCCTGCTGGTGATGAAATAAAGGAAGGAGATTCTCCTGCTGGTGATGAAATAAAGGAAGGAGATTATCCTGCTGGTGATGAAATAAAGGAAGGAGATTATCCTGCTGGTGATGAAATAAAGGAAGGAGATTCACCTGCTGGTGATGAAATAAAGGAAGGAGATTATCCTGCTGGTGATGAAGTAAAGGAAGGAGATTATCCTGCTGGTGATGAAATGAAGGAAAGAGATTCTCCTGCTGGTGATGAAGTAAAGGAAGGAGATTCTCCTGCTGGTGATGAAATAAAGGAAGGAGATTCACCTGCTGGTGATGAAATAAAGGAAGGATATTCTCCTGCTGGTGATGAAATAAAGGAAGGAGATTCTCCTGCTGGTGATGAAATAAAGGAAGGAGATTCTCCTGCTGGTGATGAAGTAAAGGAAGGAGGAAGGAGATTCTCCTGCTGGTGATGAAATGAAGGAAAGAGATTCTCCTGCTGGTGATGAAGTAAAGGAAGGAGATTCTCCTGCTGGTGATGAAATAAAGGAAGGAGATTCACCTGCTGGTGATGAAATAAAGGAAGGAGATTCTCCTGCTGGTGATGAAATAAAGGAAGGAGATTCTCCTGCTGGTGATGAAATAAAGGAAGGAGATTATCCTGCTGGTGATGAAATAAAGGAAGGAGATTCTCCTGCTGGTGATGAAATAAAGGAAGGAGATTCTCCTGCTGGTGATGAAATAAAGGAAGGAGATTCTCCTGCTGGTGATGAAATAAAGGAAGGAGATTCTCCTGCTGGTGATGAAATAAAGGAAGGAGATTCTCCTGCTGGTGATGAAATAAAGGAAGGAGGGTGGGGAAGGAGGTTCCATGTTCAACCTATTAAACGTAATTGTACATATATGTATTTTTAAAGGCAATTATTGCAAAATGCAGCACATTTTAATGTTGTGTAATCAATTGGTCAATGTAATTTTGTCTCCATCAGGTCGTTGCTAGGCAACCAGGTTGCAATGTCTGAAGAAGAGCGAGATCGTGTCCTTCAGGAGCACGAAAAGCAGATGGTGAAGCTAGAGAACAGGTAGGGGACCGTGTCATAAGAAACAAATATTTTAAAAAACAAAAGTATGTTCTTATGTAGTGCAGTATCCAGTCCATAGGACTGCTCAAAGTGATCTACTCTTCACCCCCTGGCTGACTTGTTCGTTCCGACGCCAACTCGACTTCTCTGGCAAACTTTCAGCACAAAGCACTGCACAAAGACTTTGTTCATATATCTTTACCACTGTCAGGTACTTGTTTACACAGCTGAGTGAACAGAGGCAATGTGGAGTGTACAAAATTACCCAATTTTGACACAGCAGAAGAGGATTTAAAGCCTGCTCCTCTCAGTTGAGAATCTGATATTCTAATACTGGCTTGATGAACAATATGGCCCAAAACCTTTTAGCTTATTTACTATAAATGGATACATATGCAGTTTAGTCTTAAATAAATATTATGATTGTCAGTCATTTTGTCAGTTGGTTGTGTTCGGTTGTCCATGATCTAGGTTTAGGATGTGCTGCCTTCTGTCAGTTAAACGGAGCCAAGACTCATGAAATTGTTTGTTTTAGCCTGACACTGAACAAACTGCAACAGAAGAGGATGCTGGAGGAACGGTTGTCACGGAAACGGGCTCAGAAATTGGAGGCCCTGGAGAAGAAACAGCTACAGGACAGAAAGGTTTGTCGTCTGTCCATCCGTCCATCCTGTGAAACAGCCACTGTCCAAACATCTTGTCTTTCCCTTTCTTCCTTTGCTCGGTGGTGGCCCCATCCCAGATTCCTTAGCATCCCTCCTCTTTGCTCATGGATACTTGTGATTACTTGTCCCTTTGCCCTTATCAACTGATTGTTTTAATGCTAGTAGTGTAAACATATTTAAACAATTTACAGATTTGATAAAGGCAGGCTATACATAGATAACAGTTGTTTGGAGTCTTGATAAGCCAATGGCTTCATTGTCCATTTGCCATCTGGGTGTTTGCTTTGGATGGCAATCTTGTTAAATCCTTGTTAAAACCTGGTTAAATACTCATTGAATCTTTTTATTCCATGCTGTGCTCTCTTCTAGATCCCTCTTCCCATTTCCATCTTAGTTAGTCTTGGTTTTCTCCCTCTGCCTTATGTGCTTACCCTACTCTATGGTAATATCTCTTGTCACCCATGTACTGGTGTCTCGCCCATCTCAGTCTGTTCCAACTAACTTCTTTTCAAGGCCTTTTTTCAAATCTCTTCTCGCAGCTATATCCACGAGATGGGATATGGCCACATACCTCCCAAAATGCCACAAATCCCTATTGTATACGGGAAATCCACAAGATGTCTGGCATATATTTTCAAAGTGACATCATCTATGATATCTCGTCTTTCTTCTTTAAAATTTGTGACATATCCAGATGTTTATTTTGTATTTACAGAAGAAAAAGAGGACAGCCAATGACGAAGATGAAGACTCGGATGAAGATGAAAAGGAGGTTAGGATGCTACAGAAGCATTCTGAACAACGTCTGGCCATTCTACAAGAGGACGACTCCATGCCAGAAGATGATGTAGAAGAGGTTAATTTGCCTATACTCCAGATGCCTCTCAAAAACCCTTAAAATATTACTGAAAACAAAATTTGAAACCTTCATGTCGGTAGTCTAAAAATTCATATAATTATAGTATTGTGAATTATTATTAACATATCAGTAGCAACATATGGATATGTCTTAATTATATATTATGGTATATCTACAGATATATTATTTGTAATGATCACTTGGTAAAGCACTTTGAGAGTTTATTTTAAGGATGACGCACTTTAAAAATGCTTTATTATTTATTTGTTATTATTACACATTTTATATGTTTATTTCCACTTATATGTCTTTTTATATTTGACATTATGTTTTATGTGTTTTATGTAACATATTGCAGTATAATAGAAGATAAAATATGATATTATTTATGTACATACATATAATAAAGTTAGTAAAGTTATCCACGTACCTGAATAAAATAAAATAAATTACTAAGCCCTTCAGATAAATAATAAATAAGGTGCTTTTTGAAGAAAATTTTTGTTCTAGAACATTTCATTGCAAACTTAGATGTCATCCATAACTGGATTATTGCTTATCATGTTAGATTCGTGCTGAGATGATGAAAGAACGAGCGAACTCTCTCAAGGAACAGGAAGTCCAACTGGGTGCCATGTTGGCTGAACTGCAAATAGAAAAAGCGAAGGAGGTAATATTGATTTGCACATTTATTCTCCACAAATAACTTGAGATATATGTTAATAAATTTTGTTTTAGTTTTCATTCAATGTATATATATATATTATCATTAATTATTATAGTAACAATGTTTGTTATTTCCTCTTCAGTAACTTTTTTTATTTAAAATATAAAATATGTGAAATAATTTTTCATAATGGCAGTTTTATTTATAAAACTATGGGTGGTAAAAATATTGTGGTGTGAAAACAGATCTCTTATGTTACTCTTTTTATTTACACCATTTTTATTTTTTTTATTTAGCTAGAGAATAAAATTTTTTTCTCAAAACATCAACATTATCTTGAACCAATTATCTTCCCAAATAACTCAAGATATCTGTTAATAAATTGAGTTCTTTAGTCAGGATTTTAGAAATGTTTTTATTTACCTTTTGTAACCAACAGTAGTGGCGATCTATTGTGGAAGCCATTTGTGCCTGCTTAGGCAAATGAAAGTGTATGATACATGCAGTTTTAACAAAGCTTATCAGAGTATTAATTATTACTGTTTCCATGGCAACAGATGGCGAAAATCGAGGAGCAACAAAAGGCGATTCACAACCTCAAGTCGAACCTAATGGATGATTTGAATGACAAAGGCATACTTTCAGATCCACAGTGCCAGAAAGTTATTGAAGTGCACCAAAAGGTATTACACATGCTGCATAGTGTCCTAGTCAGCTCATATTTGTTTCACTACAAAATTATCTGAAACTGTAGCTACTTTCAGCAAAAATCCCAAGACTTTTTTAGAAATTGCAATTCCATCCTAAATCCTTGGCGAACCCTCGCTCTGATGACGACTATATTTCCAAAATACAGTATTATTTTGAATGTCACGGTTTGAATGTCATGACACAAACAATAGGGGAACATAGTTACACATGTTGTGCACATTAATGATTTTATTTGTTATCTTTTAGGAACAGGAAAAACTGAACAAGAAACTTGACTCACAACGGTCAAAACAAGAAAAGGTATGTGTCTTAGCATTTCTAAAAACTGCCGCATAATAGAATGCTTAGGAATAAACATTGTTTACTCCCACTAGAAAATGTGGTTGTTCAGTAGTTGTGGTTGTTCAATGGGTGTGGTTGTTCAGTGATTGTGGTTGATCAATGAATGTGGTCGCTCAGTGGTCATGTTTCGTTCAATGGAAGTGATTGTTGATTGGATGTAGTTGTTGATTGGATGTGGTTGTTGAATGGATGTGATTGTTCAGTGGATGTGGTTGTTCATTGGATGTAGTTGTTCAATGGATGTGTTTGTTCAATGGATGTGATTGTTCATTGGATGTAGTTGTTGAATGGATTTGGTTGTTGAATGCTTGTGATTGTTCAGTGGATGTGGTTGTTCAGGTTGCTCAGTGGACATGGTTGTGGTTGTTCAGTGGACATGTGGTTATCCAGTGGAATGGAATGGATCTGGTCATGGTTGTTCAATGGATGTGGTTGTTCAGTGGTTTTCGTTGTTCAATGATTGTGTTTGTTCGGTGGTTGTGGTTGTTCAATGTGTGTGGTCATGGATGTTCAATGGTTGTTGTCATGTTTGTTCAGTGGATGTGGTTGTTCAATGGTTGTGGTTGTTCAGTGGTTGTTCAATGGATGTGGTCATAGTTGTTCAATGGATGTGGTTGTTCAATGATGTGGTTGTTCTATCGGTGTGGGGGTGGGGCAGCTGTGGCCTAGTGGTTAAGGTGATGGACTCTAAATTCGAGGGTTGTGAGTTCAAGACCCACACTGGGCACGGTTCGTTTTCGAAGCTTAGGCAATTTTGTTTACCATACTTTGCCTCAGTCTAGTCAGCTGCAAATGAGTACAAACACTGTTTGGAAGGTACCTGCGAAGGACTAGTGTCCCGTCCAGGAGAGTCAGTATAACTGCACTCTAAGTTGCTTCGCACTACAGAAACCAGGTTTAAGCACTGGCCATATAAGCCTTCATGGCTTCCTAAGGCGTAATGCCTGGGGGATGACTTTACCTTACCTACCTCTATCGGTGTGGTTGTGGTTCAGTGGATGTGGTTTTTCAATGGATGTGGTTGTTCAGTGGACATGGTTGTGGTTGTTCAATTGGTATGGTTGTGGTTATACAATAGACATGGTTATGGTTTTTCATTGGATGTGGTTGTGGTTGTTCAGTGGGCATGAACATGGTAGTTCAATGGGTGCGGATGTGGTTGTCCAGGCTCTCAAAAAAAGACTGCAGGAGCGACTGAGACAGAAGGAGGAGATGTTGGCCAAGCTTCATGAGCAGCAGCTCAATGATGAGTTGTCATCCTGCGCCTCAAGCACGGCCGCCAAGCTACGACGCATTGCAATCAAACACAAACACATGGTCGAGATGGAACAGTTCAGGTAGGGGTGATCTTTGTTGGCTGTAGTTGTGGTAGTAGTAGTAACAGTAGTTGTGGTAGTAGTAGTAGTAGTAGTAGTAGTAGTAGTAGTAGTAGTAGTAGTAGTAGTAGTAGTAGCAGTAGCAGTAGTAGTAGTAGTATTAGTAGCAGTAGTAGTAGTAATAGTAGTAATAGTAGCAGTAGTAGTAGTAGTAGTAGTAGTAGTAGCAGTAGTAGTAGTAGTAGTAGTAGTAGTAGTAGTAGTAGTAGTAGTCTTAAGTCTCAAGTGGTTTACTCCAAACAGCCCAAACTTGGGCTAACGCAGGAGTTTGTGGTGGACTGTGCGCATGCGCTGTGGGTGGTACATTCAATTAAAAGACTAGTATCATTAATATTGCTGAAATGGTTTTTATCTGATAGTTTTATTTATTTTATGTATAGGATGTTTAACGAAAATTTTTAATAGGTTGGTTATGTGTATGGATACTGTCGCTGCCTTGCCACATGCACACATAGACAGTCTCCATACCCACACCATGGATAAGTTTACGCTGAGCACTGTATTTTAAAGGCAGTTTAGGTGAGGAGGTGTGGTGAAAGGGAGTTCCATAATAGCTTCTTGAAATGATTTTGGGTTTTTTATGTTGGTAATTTTTGGTGGAATCATATTCCATATGCGAATGGCTCTGGGATAAAATGAAAAGACCATTGCATTTATATGACACTTGGGGGCTATGTATTGTCCACGGGTTCGAGAGCGAGTTAGTAGGCCTGGAGGGGGGGTGATCTCAATAATGTTGTTTAGAATTTTGTAGAAGGTTGTGGCTTGTTTAATAATGCGCCTTCGTTCGAGGGTTGGCCATCCAAGGGCAGTAATTAGATCTGCTGGATTTGTGTTCCATCTGTAATCATTTTTAACAAATCTGGCAGCAGAGTGTTGCACTCTTTCAGGGCTTTTAACTTGTGAAAAGGTGTGGGGATTCCATATGGGTGAAGAGTACTCAAGTTTAGGCCGGATTAGCTTGTTGTAGGCTGTTTGTTTAACTTCGGGTTTACATGGGCCAAGAGTTCGTTTAATTATGCCTAAACATTTTGAAGATTTTTAAGTTATGTCAGTGACGTAATTTGTCCAGGTTAATTTGGAATCCAATTTTACTCCGAGGTATGAGTGGCTGGATACGGTGGATAATGGCTGGCCAGAAAGCGAGTACTTGTGTGTGCTGGGTTTAGTTTTGTTTGTTATTGGAAGGTGGACGCATTTAGATACATTAAATTCCATTTGCCATTTGTCTGACCATTTTTGTAGTTGGCTTAGGTCAGTTTGGAGAATTTCGTGGTCGGTTTTGAAAGAAATTTTACGATATTAGTAGCAGCAGTAGTAACAGTAGTAGTAGTAGTAGTAGTAGTAGTAGTAGTAGTAGTAATAGTAGTAGTAGCAGTAGTAGTAGTAGCAGCAGTAGTAGTAGTAGCAGCAGCAGTAGTAGCAGTAGCATGAATGAACAATTGTGAACGCCACTCGGACTGAAGCTAGAACTGCAGCTGGAGATGTTCCCTGTTGGTAGGAATCGCGTAGATCTGGAGATCAACCAGACTCTTGAAGAGATGAAGCGACAGAACGAAGTGAGGAGGCTGCAGGAACGCCAGGAACAGGTGAGACAGGCTCACTCGTGGAATTGTGAGATGAGTCATTACAGTGGTTGCTCTCCTCTTTATCTTTGTAGTCCGGGGTGAGGCTGGCAGCTATGACACTCGTCAGTTTTTGTCTTCCTTCTTCAGATCCCATCTCTCTGCTGTGTCCACTCTCCACTATCCATCACTGTCTTTCTCCCAGTCCCGCCAAAGCTCTCTTCACACAGCTACCTTGTGTGTGGGTATTAAAGGAAGTGAAATATCTTGGCTCAGCAGAGCTTTTGAGACCCTCTCGGTGCTGTCAGCTTGAACTGTTCTCCTGTGTCATGTTGGTTGTTGGCATGACAACAGTTCCATGAACATCACTGGGTAATTTGTCACCCCATGTGCACCGCTGGGTGACTCTTCCAAATAGCATTTATCTCACTGATCTTTCTATGCCAAAAGTTGTTTCCTCTGACCAGCACTGTATTTATGTTTTTAGCATATTTATATGTTTAGCGTATTTAATTTTAGCTTGTTTATTTAAAAAAAAAATTTTTTTGCTTGTTTATATTTTTAGCTTATTTAATTTTAACTTGTTTATTTTTTAACATATAATCATTTTTTTGCTTGTTTATATGTTTAGCTTATTTATTTTTAATGCATATTTGTATGTACTGTATTCGACCTATTAAGTGTGCATGCCCCAATTAGCATATATCCCCTTTTTTAATCAGCAGGATCCATAAGTATTGTACTGTAATTTGACTAATGTGGAACAACTGAAAAGTGTCGCCATCTGGTGTTAGACAGTTTGCACCACTTTTCAGTTGTTTTACACTAGTCACCAAATAACTCCGCTTTTCAAGCGTACTGTATGCTTAATAGGTCGAGTACAGTACATGGGTTTTTCCATGAAATACAAATATTCGTATTTGTGCTGCAAAACAACTTTAGACATGGAATCAATGCTAAAAGATGCTCTCTCTCTGGCCACAGGAGATGCAGTTTATTAACGGGCTGGTTCGCCTGGGTAAGTTCCACAGGAGCGAACTCGACAACGTCATCGGGATGCTCTTCCCTAACAAGTCTGAGGAAGAACATAAGGCTTTAATGGAGAAACTGTGTGAAGGGTACAAGTCTCCACCCCCTACTCCCGAGGGTAGTATCCATGACGACATGCCGGTTAATGCCTTCAACGAACGGTGAGTTAATAAATGGGCTTCTATCTAAGGATAGTTTCAGTGTCACTGTGTCTTGATCTTTTGGTTTTTAATATACATCTAAAACCTCTTCTAGCAATCAATATTGGGATAGTGTATCCTAGTCCAGCAGCAAATATTTACTTATTAGATTTGCAATTCTTTAGAGACTCATTATTATTTTTAAGGCAGCATTTTTTAGTCATTTATATAGAAGTTTTTTTTTTAGTTACAGTAATTTATGTTGTGATGGATATTTTATGATAATGATTTTTAACTTTTAATTATTCACCAGCCGTGTTGTACAGATGCCTGGTGGTGATTTTTTATTAAAATAAGCTTTCTCGCACCAATGAACAATTCATTGGTTTTTTCAATACACATGGAACATATGGTTTCAAAAACAGTTTTCAAATGTGGCTTGGGTACTAATTATATTTTCTTAATTGTTTTCTACAAATGTAAGTGCTTTATATAGAACAACATCCGTAATAACTAATTGATTGGTGATCCTAGTTAACATTTGTCGTTGATTTTTATTTTTCAATACTTTCTAAAATTCAAATTTTGTACACACACACTCTTTCTCATTTACAAAATATGAGTGATACAGTAATTAGCTATAATTGTGGTAATGTTACATTAATAGTCATAATATAATACTATAGTATTTCAGAGGTTGAAAGGCCAAGGTCATAGGTGTCGGTAATTCCATATTAAAATGATCAGTATGCAGCTGTGCCTGTGAACAGCAGCATTGCAATAATGGCATGGCATTTCATTGGACATTGACAGACGGGACAGCTCTCTGGTTGTGAGAGTCAAGTCGGCCATGTACAGAAGAGGCGATAACATGCAGCCTGAACAACACCAAGACTCTGGGTAAGTGATTATGACAGAGTGACTTCACTAAATTACACTGACCAGCCACATTTATTTGGTTGAAATCTGTATTTTGACGTAAAATTCTGAAATTAAAATTCATTGGTTAGTTAATCTATGTTCTATTCAATGTCTGATCGAATGATGTCATTTACTGGGGTACGAAATGTCTCTACATCATACGAAATCCACCAGGGTTTGCTGGTTCCGATCAAATGTTGCCACCCATCAGACTACAAGGTATATTCCAACATTAAATATAATAGTTGTGCTTCAATCACTAAGTTTGTCATTCAATGTTGTACTTGTCTGATGAGCAAAAGAAATTATATATTTTATCACAATTTATCCTTTTGAAGCAAACTCATCATTGTTTGAGTCTGAATTATCGTAGTTATTTTGTAGATGTTTAAATATTTATATGTTGCTGAGAATATGCACTGTAGTTACTGTATGTTTGTTAAATACCCTGTGTTTGTTAAATACCCTTTCATTTTATGTTTTTTACCCCATAGTTATAGCAGCTATTACTCAGGCATACTCAGGCTAAATTACAAAGATCAATTATATTTTTATTACAAAAGCAAACTGACTTTGATTACACATACTTTTTATTAACAAATTGCAATTTACAAATACAGTTAAGTTACAATTACAATGTTCACTTACACTTGTAATTGCAATAATTTTTTTTACACAATTACAATTGTAATTGACCCAAAACCTGATGGACAGATATCGTACAACATTTTATTAAACTCATCAACACTTTCAGGTCACTGTCATATGTAGAAAGACAGTCGTCCAGGCGGTGAGGATGCAACATGAGCAAAGTCTGCATGCAATCATTACTATACAATTATTTAGTGACTGCTGTCTCCGCAATTTGATTTGTTCTTGTTTTGTTTCAGACCCATTGAAACAAATTAAACCTATTTTATATCAACTACAACATGTTAATTCGTTTGTGCAAATGTATTATTTAGTCTTGGTGGAATTATCGGACGAACTATTAAATTAATTAAATGTATAGCCTGTTTCTATATAGTATAGCATAAGGCTATTTACACTTTTATATGTTATTCAATCTACTAATCAAAGTCAATTATACGCGCTCGTTTATTAAATCGACTGTGCATATTTCTTAAACTATTCACATGCTAAAGATTTGAACATCAACAAACACCATTCATGATGGGCTACAGAAATTGCGGACACAGCTTTCATTGCTTCAACTTGATAACTTTGTCAAGCTATCCAGTGCATACACAAACTGCATCTCCGTTGCTTTTATTCAATCTTTTTCAATCTATTGCTAGTAGATTGAAAATAGTTCCTTGAAGAAACTTAATTACGCTATGTTCTTGTACTGCTTATCTGTGCCGTCTTCTGTTATTATTTCAAGTTGCAGTGCTGACATATCTCTAGACTATAAAAGTGTTTACCTTTTTGGCAGGTTTTGTTTCTGTTTAAAAAAGCATGTTTTTTATGTTAACACATCTGCATATAATATTCTGAACACAGATAGAATCACTGCCAAGAATTATGTTATTGTTGGCAAGAATCACTCTATCTTCCACACTCAGGAGTTTTTATTATCTACAATGACTTCTTCGTGCAAACTGGATTCTGTATTAACTATTGTTGTATTTCTTCACATACAACATATCTGTCCTGGTTATTTTGATTCAGGGATTTATTTACACTTTACACATTTCTAGTGTTTCAGAACCCACATTCTGTCTATTGTTAATTGCAAAAACAAAAAGCGTTAATTAACAATGCCTGCAGTCGTTAATGGGATGCGACAAAGTTGTAAATTGCTGGAAACTACTGAAATGTGACATATGATAAAATCTTAAATTCTCCATAATTTTTTTATGTAGTCTTCAAATTTACATCTCAAACCACATAAATTAATGTTCCAATATGTTTGACATGTCCCATTATCTAACTTTCTATATGTCTATATATATATATGATGTATAAAATAGCAACAAACAATTGTTGTTTCAATTACTACTGTAACTTACAATTACACAGCACCGTAAAAAATCAGTTACAATTACATAACTTAAAAAAATCAGTTACAATGACATCGCTTCAAAAAAATCAGTTACAATTACATTGCTTCAAAAAAATCATTTACAATCATGTGGCTTAAAAAATCAATAACAGTGCTACGTAAAGGTCAATTACATTTTCACAATTGCAATTACAAAGCCTCATAACAATTCAAGTACAATGTTCTAGGCAAATCAGTTACAGTGTACAGTGTAATTAATTACACAATTATATTTAAACACATCCCTGGTGGCAATCTATATATAGGCCCACTTTTGACAAATTCACCAGAAAGAGCAATATATTTTTGTCACATGACATCTTGTGATAAAGACATCACATGACACATCAGGTATTTTCTGTCACTAGCTCAACATCATTACTTAGTGTGGCATGTTACCAAAGTGAGCCAATTGCACATATTGTGTTTGATCAACCTCATGATCATATGTCTAACTTTTCTTGCTTTCTAGGGAAGGAAAGTAATCACAAATGAATGGGCAGAATGGGTAAGAATGTATATAAAACTGGCCATCACTCAAACCACACACAAGTGTCGTACTGAATACATGGTTGCATGTGTAGCTTCTTTCAATTGTTTACAGTATTTTGCAAGTCAGATTTCTCAATGGGTGCACACCGCAAAATTGATGTCCATGTTTTGCATTCATTTGCAGTCCAGGGTCTCTATATAATATTATGGTCAAAATGGTTCCAAAAATTCTTATTTAAAAATTCCACATTTTGTTCTGTATTTCAAAAGTACTTGCCCAATTAAATATATGTTCACTGCATTGCATGGAAAAGAGCAGGTGTATAGTGGATGAATAGATGGATAGTACACCACCAAATGTTACTAATTTAGACACAATTTAACATTTGACAACAATAATCAAATGTTAAATGGAAGTGAATGCATAACATATACATTCTGCCTGTTGCATTTGGTGTTTCTGGCAGATACTAAGAAAGTAATCTGCTTAATTGGTTCCAACTAACCTACCTGGGTCACTGTTACAAAACTTTTTACAGAGAAGTGAACTTAACATAAGCATACCTTTTTGTTATGAGAGACAAAAGCAATTTGTAAATGAAAATGTAAATGAAGGTTTCACAATGGAAATCTAATATGAAACTATATTTTAATGATGTCAGTCCATGTTTTGTTAATTAATCAATGTGTAAGAAAGTAAAGAACGTATATAAACACTATTGTCAACTAATAGTTATCTAAATGATAAGACGTCAAGTTTTTGCATTTATCATTATTACATATCTCTATTCCAACCATCAAATTGTCAGACAAATGTCTAACCAGTTGTCTGTTTAGAAAGGTTAATTGAAACTAACTCGTATTATTTACTAAACACAAATTTTATATTATGTAATGTATAACCACCACAACATTGTAATAAAATGTGTAGCTGGTGGTATGATTAGGAAGTTATTAACATTGTGCATGCATGACATTAACTTGTTTTATTTACTAACAAAGAACACAGATTTCACATTACGTACACCCGTCACAACATTGTAATAGGGTAATAATAATAATTTCTGCAATGATGGCGAACTGGTATTTAATTAACATGGCATGATCATCAGTATTTTGTCAGTTTTGAGGTTGATCTGTCGGAACAATGCAGGAAGACATTTCTTCAATGTGCATTTCTTGTTGCAGGTGCCACAGATGCTACCTTTTAAGGAGCTCCCCAATAACATGTAATGGCAATGTAAAGGCGATTTTCATTGGCTGATTTATTAGCTCGTCAAAATAGACAGTACAGTGGTCTTTATTTGTTATAAATTTTTTATTTCATCGACAAATTGTGTATTGTTTAATATATAAGATAACAGGAATAACATGTTTTACCTAGATATTATTGAAATGTTATAAAATACTACCGGTAATACATATCAGTGTTGCAATACTCGGCCATAAAACAGTCATTGCCCGAACAGAAAAAAAAGGACGTAATTTTTTTACGTCAGTTCTTTTTTGTTCCTGCATTTTTTAATTCCTATTTATACAATTGCAAATATACCTATATTACAGCAATAAAGATTAAAACATGAAGTATAATATTGTATGTAATTTGAGATCAGTAAGTTAATAGAATCGAGGCATTTTAGTTATAAAAACAATCATTTATAGCTCCCTACGAGTTAGCCAATGAAAATCACCGTACATTCCCTTCATATGTGTCCTGTACTGGTCCCTAGAACTAGAAGTGCCTTCTTTCAACCTGTGTTCTACATATTCAACTGTTGAATGATAGTTGAAACCAATGTGAGATTTCTACAGTTGTTCAACTTTTTAGCAGCACATAATGAGTTGAATTTCAACTGAATCTCAGTTGAGTTTTAACTCTAGTTTAACTAATCATGTTTTGTTTGAGATGAGACGTGGGCCACAAACAATTCCATTCACTTCAACAGTACATTAATTGTGCTCTTGTGATACATTTGAGCCATTCTAATCAAATAACTTGAGAACTACTAATATCAAATTTATGTGTTTTACATAGTTTTGTGTTTCAAGAAACTGTGGCTACTGTTTTTTCTCTCATAACATTGCTGGTTTTTAATGGTTCTTAATCACCGTTTGTTATTTTTCAGGATTTTTTTCATTAGTTTTGTCATGTTTATTTTCTTCAGCATTTTGTTATTTCTCTAATGTTTTTAGGTCTTTTTGAAAACTTTTAGCTCATTCCCTCCTTACCCCATTCACAGCCCCACAAACACATGGTGTGGGCAGCTTTGGGCGACTTGGGCTGATAAGATTGAAAGCGAAACAAAAGTCAAGGTTTTGGGCCTATAAGAATTGTTAAAACATAACCATTTGCAACTACAACCGAGAATATCACGGCGGCAAGGAAAACCTTGTTAAACACACAGAATCTTAATTTCATGGGATGCACAATGCTGTTGGATAACCTACATCACGAGTGTCGGTAGTTTGGCAATATTCGCTCACCAAGTTAAAATCTATTTGTAAGCACCTAACCATATACTTGCCAGTAGGATATGGCCATAATGTTTGCGTCTAAACTCAACTTATGTAACACATTTTGGCTTTTGTTTATGAAATTTCTCCCATTCTGACTTAACATCTAGTTTGATGTGATTTGAGAGTTTGCATTGCTTTGTTGTATACCTTTGATATCTGTTAAAAGCACTTAACACGTCTCACCAAAACTTCGTAAAAATGTAAGACTTTCCCCATGACTTTTCAATTTTGTTTAAGACCTTTCTTTAAAAAATCCCACTTAAGATCACTTCGAGGCCTTAAAAATGCAAGATAAAATTGAAGACACCACTTACCCTCTAAACGTGTCTGACTTGTCTTTCAGCAAACGGAAAAAGAAATCGTCCCTGCAAAGACGAAAGCTGCCAAAAGCGCCACCTGGTGTAGGAGCCATAATGCAGGATGACTTCCACCCCGATGGCCCGATGCAACCCCGCCCTGATCCGGTGGGTCGTAGCTACTCCCCCGACATTTACAGGGAGGAGGGTACAAACTATGGCAGGATGCCTCCATCAAGGCTAGCCCCACTGAAGAAAAGTACAAAGAAAAAGTCCCTGAGACGGTCAAGTGTCATGTTTGAAGATGATGATGATTTTTAAGGATGTAAAAGACTGACTACTTGTTGAGTAATGGCGGTTTACCCGAGCGATTATTTGCCCCAATTGGTTGAACAACACCTTGTCACATAACAATGTGTAGCTAATTATTGCACGCGTTTAGATGAGTGACATAGACACAATGAGTGCAACCTATTGACTTGCACCAATCCCGACTTGAACTTTGAATAAAGGTCATGACAGGTGCAATATCGGTGTTGGTCGCAGCAGTTACCGATTGGTTAAAAAATGCGACCGACAGTTGGTTGAATTGGACCCACCTCCAGCGACACAGTTGTTGCTACAGATAGGCCACGCTAATTGGTCTCGAAAGATGGATTAACATGCCTAAGTCGAATCGTGCAAACGCAGAAATATTTATTAATTATAATCAATATTAATACGTGCTCATCTATTTAGAAATGCTTGTTTACTAGGTAATATTCGATATTACATATCAGTGGACATGTCCAGTAACTATTACTCTCAAAACGTGGTTCTGAAAGTGCCATGTCATCTATTATGGCTGCAGCACATCACATCAAACCGATTTGACAAAATGTCCACCCACCAGTCCACCTTGCGGTGCACACATGAACTGAAATTGTCGTCAAAACAAGCGTCTCGGTGGTAAACAATCAACAAATTGGCTTACACCTTCTCAAATATGTCCGTGCTTTGACCATCAGTTTGAAATCCGAATTAGAAGCGACAAAACATTGCTTTTATTTACCCAAATTAACAAAATTAACGCATCACTGGAATTGTGGCTGGGTGGACATCCAACTCTTTCACCGTGACACCATGCCTGCATGTTGTAATCACCATGACAACCTCCAGCTCAGGGACCATTTCAAACTATGAATGATGCATTAGCAGGAATGAGTTATTTTTTTAAGTGACTTGCTTATACGTGGCTTAATTTTTTATTGGAATACAGGAGAAAATAATTGTTTTTATTAGGTGTGGTAGTCTTTGATTATTCAGATTAAAATGTCATGTACATTAAATGTTCTTTGTAGAATGTTTTTACAGCACTAGATTTATACATATATGTGCATATTTAGAATAATGTTCACGTGTTGCTGAATTTTTAAAAGAAACCTGTGATAATTTTGTTTGAACAATTTATTCTGTTTCTGTTTATTTACGTGTGGATTGTAGCCTCAATGTTGGATTGTAACGAGACATATTTATTTTAAAAACTAACAAAAGGTTGACTGTATATACTAATATTTACAAAAAATAAATATTTTGTTTGAGAGCAATCTTCGTCCTGATTTCCTGTTATATTACATTTCCCGTTTTACCAATGATGTCTCCTTGCCCTCTTGATAGTCGAGTTTCGTCTCCTCCCAAGGTCGTATAACATAACACTGCCTGCTGGCGATTGAAATCATCACTCTTATGACACAAGATCGAAAATATTTTTTGGGAAAATATATCAATATATGAAACAGTTGCTAACCCACCCAGTAAAACCAACTTTATGTACATCCGTAAGTTTTGAGATCATCCCCCTATGTAATATGATTGCAATGATATGCACAAAATATCAAAAAGGGTAGCTCAGTTGTACTGTAGGCTCATGAACATATTCAGTTAAAAAAACATGTTTCTAATTACAAATGATTCCGAGATAGCAGTAACTGACTCGGTAAGTTAAACCACTCAACATTAGACTAATTAAACCAGGTCCATAAAAATTACAGACAACAGCTCAGAGGTACGGTTGCTCACCAATGCGATTATTCGTAAACTCTCATGGCCCGACTACTATAGAGTACTACACAACAACCTAGGTGCAAGCATCACAAAGCAGATGATGTGCCACCGCTGGAATTAGCTCAGACATGGGCTGTGCATGGACTAGTCGTGCACAGTGAAGTGTTCGCGTCCCGAGCTATATCGTCACTGTTCGCGCCATACCCTATATCACACCACCGTGTGTTAGTCCCTAGTCTATGAGCGACCTGTATGGTATCGTTCTTTCGATACAGCATGCCGCAAGTTCAAGGAGAGAACGCAAGCTAAGGGATTACAGTATTACAAATAAAAATTCAACTGAGACAACATTGATGCACTATTCATAGGCCATTTATTTGTATCCTACGACGCAATGCAAATACATCAATAGCCCATCTTCTATCAACATATCTTGTTGTGCGACACAGATAGATACATTACTGACTGGCCATTTCTTTCCATAATGTAACGCAATACAGATAGGTTATCCGGCAGCCATTTTATGTGTATTTTGATACAGGCTTCTTCATACAGAGTACAATACTTGATAGAGAATCATTGCACATGGGCATGATCCTACAAAGGGAATCACTGCACTAGGGCATGATCCTTAATACAGAATCAATGCACTTGGGCATGATCCTGTGTGCTTCATTGCACAACTAGACAGTTCAGCAGTTACATTACATGTCGCACCATTTCTGTATGATAATTTTGCCATTAGTGATTTTTTAATAAAAGTACAACAGAACAGAAATGTTGTTACAATTTCGTTTAGATTAGTTATATTCCAAGGGCAGAAATTGCGAGTTTGTACAAATACTGTATTTGTATAAACATTTCTTTCGGATCTCCTTGGGCCACTTTCTAACACGCCTAAGTCGAATTGTGCAAATGCAGAAATATTTATTAATTATAATCAACTTTAAAAAGTGCTCATCTATTTAGGAATGCTCGTCTACTAGGTAATATTCAATATTATATATCAGCAGACGTTTCCAGTAACTACTGCTCTCAACCATGGTTGTGAAAGTGCCATGTCATCTATTATGGCTGCAGCACATATCAAATTAAACTGGTTTGACAAAATTTCCACCCACCAGTCCACCTTGTGGTGCACACATGAACTAAAATTTTCCTCGTCAAAACAAGCATCTCGGTGGTAAATGGTCAACAAATTGGCTTACACCCTCTCAAATATGTCTGTGCTTTGACCATCAAGTTGAAATCCGAATTAGAAGTGACATAAAACGTCGCTTTTGTTTACCCAAATGAAAAAAATTAACACATCGCTGCAGCTGCCTAAAAGCACCAATCCCTGCTTCGACAACAAAGTTGCTGGTCCATGAACGTCATAATATCCAGCAACTTCAAATCTGAAGCAAGGTCCTGCTTAACGAAAACGTTATCAACTCGATGGCATTGCACCCATACACCCGTTCCAACATCTTGTCTGACACGTAACACGTTTACGTTCAAACCGATATCTAAGACGACTACTGCTGACAACCGTTCATTGAATTTGGCCTCTGCGTTTTTCAGTCAAAAACGTTGCATTCTGATGTCGCCAGTTTAGTAGTCGTCTAAGTCAAAGTCATCTTCCAAATCATCCAGTGGCTCCATCATCTGGAAGTCTACTTGGTATCGAAGGATCCCTGGAACGACATACAACGTTCATCACTAAACACAACTGTTGACAAGGTATCAACCTCTATGGCAGCATGGACCTGTCAAAAACACGGAACATGCTGAACCATCTCTATAATTATGACACAACGCCCATGGACCTGTCAAAAACACGGAATTAGAGATGCAGCGTAATGGACGATCCGACTCAAAATGATCTGAGCAGCAATGTTCTAAACAAACTGAAGAACAACTTCGCCATCCGCCAGATGGTGCATGTACAAAAAATTCCAGCATTTGAATCGACAAAAGCCAGTACAAAACGCTTCGCCTCCCCCCCAGCGTATTCTCCCTGGCAGCCAGGACCAGTATTAGGACTTAGGGATGTACAGTACAGTTCATCAGAATCTTTAGATCTGACTCAAACATAGGAGACTAAGCGTAGAAACATGGACAACTAGAAAGAATGTCCTCCGTAATACTGGCACTAATGATTTGTCAAATTACCATCGATTATCAAAATGGAACAGGGCCAGTTCACAAAAACATTTGGAGTCAGTTAAATTGTCTTTGCCAATTACTGATGCTGTATGTGCCAGTAAATACAACATACACAAAGTACTGACTTACCTCCAATCCCACCGAATCCCCTTACAAACTGTGCCCCTTCCTGGGACCTGTCAGTTATGATCTCTAGCGTGGCACCTGTGGGGAAACACATGATAATGATCTATATTGAGATAGACTTTTTTGTTAAATAAACAATGTTTAATCAACTAATAATTATCAATGGGAGGTATTTTAAAAACAGCGCAATGATTACACAAACAACTGTTGACTAATGTCTGACACTATGGCTTTCAAGAAGACAAATATTAATATTGTTCGACAAGGCCCTTCACTTCAGCCGTCGACATCAGCCATCCAAAACCCTTCACTTCAGCCATCCAAAACCCTTCACTTCAGCCATCCACTTCAACCATCCAAAACCCTTCACTTCAGCCGTCGACTTCAGCCATCCAAAACCCTTCACTTCAACCATCCAAAACCCTTCACTTCAGCCATCCAAAACTCTTCACTTCAGCCGTCCACTTCAACCATCCAAAACCCTTCACTTCAGCCGTCCAATTCAGCCATCCAAAACCCTTCACTTCAGCCATCTAAAACCCTTCACTTCAGCCATCTAAAACCCTTCACTTCAGCCATCTAAAACCCTTCACTTCAGCCATCTAAAATCCTTCACTTCAGCCATCCAGGTATCGGAATTCCAGTCCCTTCTTGTGAAATGTGTTACTTGTGAAAATGGAAAAATGTTCCATGGCACGTATTTCCTGCACCACTATCTTTTAGTATTTGTTAGTTTACACATTTAACATATTTAATTTATCAACATATCTAACCTATTATTCTGGGCTTATTTTAACACCGAAACGTCTTAATTTATTATTTGTTGTGTGATTCACATAGAAATGGCATAAGCGAAAGCTATGTGCTTCACGTTGGTAATGTGAAAATGCTCTTCATTATTACTACAGATGATGAAAGAATTGTGAAATAGCCTGCAAGTTTCACATTTTGATAAACATTAAGTTGCTTAACATTTAATGCCCAAAATAAGATGAACCGGAACAAAGCTGAATGATCTCTCTTGCGTATGACCTATCTGGTTATAGTTTTGGTTAAATACGGAGAAATCATTGCTTGAATTTAAATACCAACTTCAGGTTGTCATCTAAACAGTAAGCAAAAAGGCCATTCACTGTCTGTCTATGCCAGATTTGGTAAAAGCCAAAACAAGAAAATAGTTCAACGAAGACAACATTTTGCTATAAATAAACAGGTCGACAACGTACGAAAGCATAACAAACTCACCGAAGGTTTTGTAGTTGTTGGCGAACCACTCCAACAAGGGTTGGCTATCTACCAGCTCCATCTCTACCCCCGTCTGTAAACACATTCACCCTTCATGTGAACATAGGAACCGACCAGGGCGATTAAGCAGGCTATATGTTGGTTCTACGAGATACCCTAGATGGTCACTATGCTAAGTAGCATTCCAGGCAAGGGAGGAAGGAATGACTGGACTGGCAGAAACTTGATCGTTTTTATCATAATATCATGTTTTTAATATAAGTAGTTCGTGGGAATTCTGTGTGTCCGTCTGTTCCCTCATATCTCCGTCAGTCTCACATGAACAGAGCTGAAATGTTGTAGGCTTGCCTGGGGGCCCATGGTGGTGGTTACAAAATATTTGAATATCCCTGGGGATTAGGGTTTACGTCTAAGGAAACCACGTGGATGTTTGACGTAATCCAGAACAAGTTACGTACAACTGTTCGCACCGCTATGCATGTTTCCGCGAGTGTTACATAATCTACGTCAAACGTCCACCGAACACTTTGTGTAACCGGCAGTTGTACATTTTTGGAACGTGAAGTTGTCATTGCCATTGGCACTGCACAACCAAAACTTGACTGGGTTGTGGAAAGAGTCATAAGCTCCTGCAGTGGCTGCCTTTTTGTCCCGTGCAACTTGGCTTGCATAATATAAACAATAAAACATCTTGACCACCCAAATGTTCAGCATCGCTGTTTATGCATACAGACCTTGCTGTTCCGTATATTTGTGACATCATTTTACTGTTTTTTTAAGGTTTTGCCTCAAGTATCATATTTACAATGCATGACGAACAAGGTCGATATTCAACAAATTATATCAAAGATTGTGGTTCATTAAAACACAGGTCAATTTGACGAGATTGGGAGGAGAGTGGAGAATGAAAGGTGGGGGGGATGTAGACAGGTGGCAGAACAAAAATCGAGGACCTGTATCGATACCAGCCTCACCCTACACTTCACGGACAAGGAGAGCAACCATGTGTTGGATAAAAGTAAACCCCATGACAAATAACCCGTACAGCCTGGCACTGAACGCCAGTGAACTCACGTCTTTGTCTGTGAAGTGAGTCTTGTCTTTCTCCTGCTCGGGCCGCAAGTAAAGAATCTTCTCTTCTGCAAACGAAACAATAGAGTTCTTGCAAATCTTGTAAACGCTACGATGATGTGACCAGGTGATAAACTACAGAGCTGGTGCAGCTTTCTCATTCAACACTAGTGACAACTGTTGAATAAATTTGAAATTGCAACTGCAGCAGTCTGAATAATTTAGTAAATCCACAAACTTGTTCACAGGAAAATCAGACATAAATCATTGTCAAACTGTCTAAAAACTGGAGACAATCATTGACCTTTATAGTTATTCCCAAGCATGGGCAATTTATTTCAGTTCTTAATGCCCGAGCTGCACAAGTGTCCAGATATGTCGCTTGTCTAAATTTGCACACAATTTTGTTGCGTGGTATCGTGAAACACCACATCTCCTGACAAATCACGGCAAACATCGCTTGTCTGAACCAGCATTTTAGGAATTCATGTTAATGTTAGGTCAGTAGGAAACAACAAAATGTCACCGTCATCTCAAGTCTGATCTTTTTTAATAGTACTTATCCTTCTTAGCTCTTCAGCATATTCTGTGACTGCCTAACCATTTTGTTTTGATGCATCTCTGAGCTCAGAGGATTTAGGCACGATTGAAGTGTTTTAATTATTATTACATTCTACCTAATAATTGTACAATATGCTCAACAAAAATTAGGCCATGGAAAAATGTCAAGGAATCCGTCCTTATAAGCATACACCAACATTTGTTTCTCCAGACAATAAGGTAACTGTTTAACACTAGTGGTGTCATTTGATGACCAGTGTAAAACAACTGAAAAGTGGTGGTACTTAACACCAGATGGCGACACTTTTCAGTTGTTCCAACAAATCAAATTACAATTATGGATCCTGCTGATTAAAAAGGGGTGCACGCTAATTAGGGCATGTATGCTTAATAGGTCAAATACAGTATTTAGAAGTAAAATTCACAAATGACACACATGCATGCATGCATGCACACACATGCTGCTCATACATCGGTGAATACGAGACATGTCTTTCCTCACCGTCTGTTTGATGGTTCTTGAGCATGTATCGCATGGTTTCCAGGTTCTCCCAAACAATGAGGATCTCCACCGCTCCCATCTCCAGTGCCTTCAGAGTGTCCTCAACGCCGAAACAATACTTCCCCGTGTCCTGCGATATCTCATCAAAATACTTCCCTGTGAACAGAAGACACTTCATGGAATAACTTCCATAGAAAACGGGCGATTCCATGTCATATCAATCAATACCGATCCACCTCTAATTTTGCTGAAATTGTGTATGCCGAAATGAACGTACGGCACAAAAGAACTGTGCCATTTATTTTTTAGAAACATTGGTTATATAGTTTTCTAGTCACTGCCCATCAAAAAAATTTTATTCTGGTAAAACAATTTACCCTGTTCGCCTGGCTGTTTGTATCATGGTTTCCAGTGGGCATATTATTCAGCAAAATCAGAGATGGCGAGGTATTTAGTGATTGTTTTGACATGGATTCGCCCAAACGACACCTGCCCAGCACCATATAAACAAGTCATAAAATACATTTCTATGACAAAACTTACATTCAAGGATTCTTGAATCACTGGCAATGAAATGTATGTATGATACATTAAAATATTTTATCACTGCTTTCTGTTTTATTTTGATAAAAGTAGTTGCGCATGTTTGGATATTGTTATTGGATATCGTTTTTAAATATCTCTATATCATATGTTGATGAATTCAATATAAAAAATACTACATCGTTTTTATGACACATAATCAAATAAAATATGCCGCAAGACGTGACTTGCTGAATTCAGTGGTCAGCCAAATGGGCTAAAAATTACCAGTGTAACCACCAAATATCCATCAGTATACAAACCTATTAATTTCTTCTCCTGGATGAATTTTACATTTGCGAGCGACTCAGATGCTAATTCAATTGCTTGGTTGAATCCGTTCTCGCCTCCGTACGACACATCGACAATCTTCAGGATCTTCGCTTGCAGACGCTACAGATAAACAAATAACAAGTTATAAACAGCCGTAAAAAACAAAACCTATTTGTGGTAAATCTAACAAACCATTATGTGTGCACATAGATGGTAAATTGATAGAGTATAAAATATTGACCAAAAACATATCTAGCTCTGGGTTCACAGCTTGCATTTTGACCTGTTATGTTTAGGCCTTTTATTTTCTATCAGTTGGTTTATGGATTTTTTAACACAAATTATTTACATCAGTAAACATTCTTACCTATTTGTTCCATACCAGTGCATTCATTCGATCATTCCATGTACAAAAAAGCATAGCATATATTATTTTTAAATATTATATTATTGTGCACTTTTGCGGTGTAAATAGCATCGCGGATTGCATCCGTGGTGAGTGATAATATGAGCTGCCAACATTCACTGCAGAAGACGCTGATGCAACGTTGCGCTACTTAGACCAAGTCTTTCAGGGGCGAAGTGTAAACAAGTCTGTCAGGGGGTGAAGTGTAAACAGGCCCATCAGGGGATGAAGTGTAAACAGGTCTGTCAGGGGATGAAGTGTAAACATGTCTGTCGGGGGGGGGGGGGGGCGAAATGTAAACAGGTATGCCAGGGGATGAAGTGTAAACAGGTCCATCAGGGGATGAAGTGTAAACAGGTACGTCGGGGGTGAAGTGTAAATAGGTCCGTCAGGGGATGAAGTGTAAACAGGTATGTAAGGGGTGACGTGTAAACAGGTCTATCAGAGGGGGGAAGTGTAAACAGGTCTGCCAGGGGATGAAGTGTAAAAAGGTCTGCCAGGGGATGAAGTGTAAACAGGTATGTCAGGGGATGAAGTGTAAACAGGTCTGTCAGGAGGTGAAGTGTAAAGCGATTTAAGTGGGCCTAAGGACTGGATGCCGCATTGTATAAGAACTTATTTTTATCGGAAGACTACATCCTGCACTGGATGGTCCAGGCCTAGCTGAACCCAGCCAATCTTTAAGCCACTAACCGGGTCAAACATGTCTGACTGGCTGAGTTCCGTCTTGAAGTCCGCTGAACCAGCGAGCACCAATCCGGCGACGTTTGGTCGATCGTTGCTGATGAAGAGAGTGACGGCGACCTCCGCGACCTTTCGCACGTAGTTGTGTCGTTTCTCAAGACGAAGACGTGCAAAACGCAACGCTGACTGACCTCCTCGACCTAAGGCAACAAGGCTACATGTCCTACGAATGACACGAACATGTAGAATTTAGTCATCCAAAGCACTGTGAGTACTACTTAGAAGAAATGTGGGAGTGAAAAGAATAGACAAGCGAAAAATTGAGGAGTTGAGGGAGGAGGGTGGTGTGAAAGAGAGTCTCAGGAGGAAGCTGATGAGGGGGTCAATTAAAGTGAGCTGGACACGTGGAATGAATGGAAGGTTTAATAAAGGGAGTGGATGTGCCCAGGGTGGAGGGAAGAGGAAGTGGGATGTGGTGGGATTGGGAGAGGAGCATGACAGCAACAGACGGGGGAGTGGAGACTGGTGGTGGAGACAGCAGTAAAACAGGATCAGCAGTCCATCACGTTTGAGGCAAGCGATCGCTCTCGATAGCTCGCATAAATCAATAATCTAGGGAGCGAATTATCACTCGCAACAATTGCTAAAATCGCTCAGTCTGCCAAGTGTTAGTCTTGACAAGGACTAGTTTCTCGAGAATCAGATTCGCTAGGAAAATCTAGACTCTTTATAACGTGGTGTTCAAGGTCCAATATTTCAGTGAGACGCATTAGGAGTTCCCATATCAGCCATCTCTGGGGAGTGACTACACAAAATAATAGTGATCGCCATGAGCTGCACCAATATCGCAAGAACGTGTTGTGCTGGCCGTGCGGTCTGTATGCTGTTTATAAAGCTTATCAAATGAGTGAACTATCATCAACGTGTACTATTTCTAAATGTTACACGCTGTTGAATGTCGAAACGAATGAAATACATGTATGTACAGTTATGGAATAGATTAGGGATCCAATCTGATTGACTGACTAGTGGAGTAATGGGAATCGAAAATAACAACATGAATCTGAGTAACTGAAAAACGTATCAGTTCACACACACGCACGCACGCACGCACGCACGCACGCACGCACGCACGCACGCACGCACGCACGCACGCACACACACTGTGCAAGTTGATCAAGCATTAAAAATGGCACTATAAATAATTGTTCCACTCCGTCTTTCAACTGCTCTCAACACAAATCTACGACGCACATCTCCGGTACCACTTAACATTGATTCACTGTTTCATGTGCGGATGATGAATTCATATTTTGACGCACCGAGTTTGAATTGAGCGTTTGGCAAAGGCCACAGCGATTTATGATACAATGGAAGCATGCCATTTCACCCCAGTATTGGTGTTGCCTACTAAGCTGCATTTAAGACTAGTTGTCTGATTTTCATACAAAGTGTATGTGTGAATCTCAATTTCAATTTTCAAACCACCAAAGTAAAGGGCAAAGCCAGTGGCCAGGCAGTGCCAGTGGCAGTGCACTGGCCTTGCCTAGTTTACTGTGGTCGACGACATGCCGTAATTCAAAACCATTTCAAGGTATGGGGTTTACTAAAGTAAACATTTATTTCATTGTACAAAAGTCGTAGCACCAACATCTGTCACAATTACACATTTCATGGCGACATAACGGCAGAATCCCAATGTGAAATGGTGGCACAACCACCTGGTCAAAAAACAAACTAACAAATCGCTCACCTAAATTAATATGGCATATCTAGGTGAGCGATTTATCGCCTGCCTGCTGTTTTCAAATGTGAAGCACTGGATCAGGATGGTGGAAGGAGACGAAAACAAAAATCAAAGTCCACATAAATTTCAAGCCCTAATGACAAAAATAAAATAGCACAGCTCAAAATTCATCAAATTATCTACTTGTCCCACAGACAACCAACTTGTCCGTAATTGTGTCTGTGTCAACTTAAACACTATTGTACCACTGTCTGAATAACAGTGGTGCTCTACACACAAAATAATTGAAAATATTATGATTCACTTATCATATCACTTTCAAGGTTCCAGTGTGTTTATGCTGGAAGCAACAAGGAAGGGCGAATGATGAGTAGTTGTTACTGGAATAAGTCTTCAGTGTTTCCACCAAGATGGTGTTGCACCACATGCAGACAGAGATATGGAATAGGTGCTGTGAACACAAACAATAAATACTGAAAAATCATGTGTATTGAATTGTCAATTATGATTTTATTGAACGACCAGAAAATTAGTGTTTCGCTGAGAACACAAGCGTTGTAATGAAGAAAAAAAAAACAAATTTCACCACAAGTTTTTAACCACATTCGTATTTAATCACATACATACTGATTTCATATGAATAGCTGACACTATATATATATATATATATGTGTGTGTATACATATATATATATTAATGTCAGCTATTCATACCAGTCCATTTTCCTATGGAAATAATTATTTAAATGAAAATATTTGCGGAATTTCGAGTCCTGAATAGGGAAATCAATAGTGGAAAAAAACGTTTTATTTTTTTACAAATGGATGTTGAACTAAATTGTGTGAACAAAATGCTGTATAACAATATTTTTGTAGTTCACTGATGCTTAGACTTGCTTGTCTCAGGCAAATAAAGTAAATCTCTAAGTGTCGGCCAGTGATAGTATCAAGCGATGTTATCAACAGAGCCACAATACGAACCATGTTTCTTTGGCAGGTCGACTGTGAACTTGTGTAGGACGTCCCTCGTGTTGCCGGACAGCGTGCCGAACAATGCACCATTTCCATCCATCACGATGAACCCAAATTTGTTGTCGTCTGCGAGGAGTGCCGTTAAAGCCTGGTGTGCACAAACATAGCAAGTTAACAACATATCGGATTAGTAACATTTGTTGTGTTAGTATGGTCATCTGTCATTCATCCGCCCACTCTGGTTACCAAGAGTTTGGGCTGCATTAATGAAGTGTGCAGAAGTGTTGAAACAATGAATAATTAGACAAATATAGTGTATCAACATTGTCCCATACAAAGCATGCATATTACCGAAGAAAACAGGTTATCGAAGAACGGATAAACAAGGTGACTGTAGTACTGTTGTAAATTGCTTTGAAATTTTACGATTAATTCTTCAATCCCTACGGAACACTTGATTAGTCCCAGACTTGAGCATAAACTGATATACACTTCAAATATACAAAAAATACCCCGAGATTTTACACCGCAGCAGTTAGAAATTTCATGAAAACAAATTCTAACAGATACAAAGCTCAAATCTATTCAACTTCAACAGATACAGTCTGACTCACCTCCGTGTGGAATTTGTTATCACAGAGATACAACGATGTGTTGATTGGTCGGAAGGGCTCAAAGTCAATGTTTACTTTCTTCTCTTTCCCCTCGTCTGTGACGATTGTACCACAGTAGATTACCAGACCATTTGGCGGTACTGAAGCAAGCAGAAAATATACTGAAAATCTGTTAAAAATTTGTGCAACTGTGGTGGATAAGAAAGAATCGACTTTGATCACCAGATCAGGTAACTTGTGACAGTTTGAATACAGAAAATAATTCAGTAGCATTTTCTGATGTTGTTGTTCCCATGGTTCCCAAGGGCAGGGTTGAAAAAAACATTATTTTTTTTATTTAAATCTGATTTTTTTTTAATCTGGTATATAGACATTTATATAGATGTTGATATTTATACTCTTTCAAACGTGTTCTTTTCAAATCGATTTGGATACTTGTCTTAACAGAGGGTACATGGTTTTTGCTTATATAAAAACATTAGACAATGTCCACAAGGCCTCACCCCCTGTAGTTGCATAATCTGTCTTGAAAAGGAAAGCATGCTGTGTGCCTGTGACTGTAGCAGTGCTAATTATTGTTTGCTGGGTGGATTAGCACCTGTCCAGGGTCTCCAACCAGACAGCAAACTGGTATTACACAATTGTAGCCCATACTGTCTCACTTGAGTCAACATACTGAATTGGTAACAACTAGCACAAGCTCTAAGTGGACTTTAACTCAGGGCTGCTGACTTGAAAAGATACTTCCTATGGAAGACAAGTTTGTGTGGCTTCACTGCATTCAGAAAGGGAATAGCTCAAACATACACGTCATAAAATATTTGACTGTCAGGCTATCTGGTGTCAATACAGCTACACAAGAGTGCGCACTTTGTGCTTTTGTAATAAAAAAACATACAAAACTCTGTTGATCTCGATGCTTGTAAACAATTATTTGTGTTAAATTTGTATAAATCAGCGATTAAAACAATTCGAAATAAAAAATCATAAATCAATGATTTTTTTGGAGTGAATTAAATGAAATGATTTAAATGAAATGATTTCAATCAAACAACCCTGCCCAAGGTTGAGACTAGTTCTTGCACTGCTTTGTTATTTTTTACTGCTCCATATTGGCAGCATTTGCCTCCACTTTTCACCCTCCTCTGCCTTCCTCACAACCCTACTAATGCCGTCCCACGATCTCATCAAAACTAAATAACTAATTTACACAGACAACCTAGCTTGTTGTAGTGGACACTAGGTAGGTTTGATTTTTTACAAAATTATTCTGAAATGCTTCAAGCAAAATATTTAACTGAAAAGCAAGCTTTAAGTTATCATATATTTAATCAACCTTCAACTGTTTTACAAACTACACAGAATGACTTGTTTCTATATAAACAGCCTCACCTTTGTTGTATAGTTTTAGTCGTTGCTGTACTGATGTGATCGCACCAAGTACAGATAATCGGTTCACTCGACTTTTAATATTTGATGCTGTCCCAAACTCATCTGCCAACATCTTTGCTACTCGCGAGATCTGGTCTTTGGGTGGAATGATAAGTGAAATCATACTGGTGCCATTTCTGAAAAAAATAAAGCATAGACATGGCTGTAATTTTAGATGTTTGTAACTCTGCATAGAAAAACATGGCAAGGGTTAAATCAAAAACAACTATAATAAATTAGTGAAAACATTACTAAGTGTCATAACTATTTTTGACAACATAATTGAATCTTCATAAATTCTAAATCACTCAATTCCTGTTTGCTGTGGATGGCATAAATAATACAATTTCCTGGTTTGGCAGTTTCATTCCAGTATGTATAATCAGGTTTTAGCTCATTCCCATAAGTTATAAAAATAAACACAACACTCAAGAGTACATTTGTTGCCAATTCTGTCTCATTAAAAATCACAGTGATGTTTTATAGGCATTTTCTCTCACATTTTTACCAACAATTAATAATTACTACTACTGTATACATGTACCATCACATATACGTCATTCCCCACCCCAAACTACCAGTACCACCATATGCACACACATTCACTGTGTATGAAGTCCAAGTGTGGACTCCAGCTGGAATCATTTTTAACATTTCTTTCCAAAAACCAAACAGCTGATTGAAAATATTTCAGTATGAACTTTATCTTTGGGCACCCTTCCCAGCAATGATACGACGAGAAGGTCCAACTTGGGGTAACACAAATCAATTCTCTTTAATCACAGAATAGGCATACTGTTAATTTTATGATTAAGTTTGCAATTAACATTATCACAACTTGTGATTCACAAGTGAAATGTGTTTGATTACGATTGACACGAAATAGTCTCAGAAAACGCCCTTACCCTCGCGCAGCTTCCAAACTTTTTATCAGCTTTTTTATTTTCCAGATTTCTACATTCCTATCCGCACTTGATTCTCCGTCCGTAGACGACATTTTCGCGTTAGTGGCTTCCTAATAAATGGCCTAGTAACGTAACAGACGGTAGTTATTCGGGTCGAACGACGAGTCAGCGGGCGAAGTGCTCGACAGACACGACGCAGGTTTCTCGACCTCCCGTGAAAAAGTGCTGCGTAATTTAACACACAGCCAGGGCAAAACCTCACTGTCTTAGAACGTTTTATCCGTGTCCTCCTGTCTTATTTGACGGTGACTTGTTTAAATACGATCCTGTGCAGAAAAGTAGCACAATTTCGATGGAATCGTGCAACAAAATCCCACTAATACCACGTGAATCCCACGACGTCACGGATATGACCAACTATATGTAAACGTCGATTTCATTGGTTCGTATTATATACGCTGCGCCTGCAGTTGCCGTTTCGTAAGATGCATTCGTTTTTTGCAGTGTGACAAATTAAAACAATGCTGTATTTACACATATCGTGCTTATTCTGAGAAAAATAAAAATTTTGCCTAGCCCTTTGTTTGTTGCAATTTCTAATAGCATCAGTAATATTTGTTAAAAAGATCTGAACAACAGCAGAATAGAACCAATGAAAAGCCATGTATTTAGTTTTCCGGTTGCAGTTTCGGTAAAAGGCTGCTTTTATAGAACAGCGTTTGTGAGATCATTTTTGACAGGTTGTTTGTTGGGCTGGTACTGCTAAAATTCGTACCATGCAACATAGGTCATGTTTAATATAAACGGACATGTCCAACATATGTTTGTTGCTATTTTGTGGACTTCCTGGCTCAGGAAAAACTTCGTTAGCACGTGACATAAGACAGATTTTGCACAAACTAGGTTCTGGTGTCATCCAGGACGTAGAGACATCTTCACTCGTTCACGGACAGTTCCAATGTTTTCATATTTGCTATGACGAACTTTTGCCATCAGCTGTGGAAAAGTCTATGATCGAGTCTGAACACAGAATTGAACATGTCAGTACATACATATTTTTAACCGTAAAGGTGACAGTTTATTATACTTTGCACACTGGTAAATGCCTGTAAGTAATTACTATATACATTACATACACAATTAAAATATGCATTAAAATATAAATAAGTTATAATGTAATAAATTATTAAATATAAATTAATAAGATATAAAACCACCAACAATTGTACTCAATGTAGAGTGCCCTTGCCCATGTAGACCATAACATTATGTGTCAATTAACAATGTTTATGCTATTGCTGTCATATTTTATCAAATCATTTTCAATGTCAGATGCAAGTCTACAGCCATAAATATTATTGCACAAGTGGGTGTCAAAGTTATCAGTGACAATGGGTGTTTTCTCCAGTTAGCAATAAATCAATTACCGGGTAATTAAGTTTATGACCTGTGACGATTGACTTACTGTCAAAGTAACAAATAAAGTTTGAGAAATAAGCTGCTAAGCAGAATATTCATTATTATTACTGAAATTCTGTTGTTTTCATTTACATAGCAGATATTTTAATTTAATTAATTATCCTTATGGTCCAGCATTATTACAATAAATGGTATTTTATACATTACATAAATGAACAACACTACAATTCTCTATTGCAGATTTCAAATAGCTGTCTAACATGTACATAAATTTGTAAGTTGTAAATGCGACAAAATAAAAAGACTAATCTGTTAGGAAATACCTGTATATAAGATTTGATTACTAGACAATTACCTATTTAGGCAGTGTTAGTTAGTTAGCCATTTTTCATTAATTTTGATGTCTAGGGCATAATCATATTCATAAGACAAAATTGTTTTACTCACAAACTTTGATTATTGGTAATAATATATCTAACATGCATAGATAATTATATATAGCTGATTCAAATAGGGTCAGTAGGCTGGCTCAACTAACACTTGGTGTGGGGTAAGTTGAGCCACAGTGTAGCATAAGTTGCGTAAATGCATTATTTGTATAATTTACGTAGACCTTGTAAAATAAAATTAAAATCGGCCAACGCATCATTCCAATGGGAACAACACATCTCTGATGAGTCTACATGGTTAATTAATAGGCTGACACAAATAATTAATAATTTTAGACTTATATAGGCCAATTGCAATCAGTGTAACTAACTGCTAATTTGTTGCCTTGTAACTATCTGATGCCCCCAATGTCTTCATTCTTTAGCTGCTGGGCAACTAACCCTCACTTGAGCCTTTGGTGGCTCAACTAGCCCCGTTTCAACAATTAAGCTTATTTAATTAACTTCGCTTTAATGCGCAATGATTTAAATAATTTTCTTCCCTGTGCATGATTAAGCCATTTGTTAGTGCACAGACAATAAAGTCTGGTCACATGCGTTGATTGTTTACACACCACCAGACATTAATCACAATTACCAACCGTTTCGAAAAGCATAAAAAAACATACTTTTAGCGCACATGTTCTAACCGTTGTGACAAGTGTGACCTATCATACTTCAGTCGTGTTCTAATAACATGTTCAATCACTGGGTGGTACCATGTAACTGTCGCTGCTGTAGTTTCCTGGGAAACATGGGTGGCTCAACTGTCCCAGTGGCTCAACTAACACTGCCTTCCCCTCCACCTCTATTGGTGGATGCTGAGTGACATGTCTTATGTAAACGATAACAATCAGGGTTTTGTTTTGGTGAGCAGGTGTTTGTGTACTTGATCCCAATGTTGTTAGTAAAACTAGCTTCAATTAAAATAAATAAGTGTAATGAAAATTAATGAAGCAATTGTTGATAGCTGTGGATCTTTACAGGGGTCCTTATTATTATTGCAGGGATTTGGTTGCAGAAACTAATTAACTAAGTTAATAACTTGAAAATATATTAAAGGTCCCTCCTCAATTAAATGTTTTGCATGTCTCATTTTATACTCGTTTATCAAACATATCGAACCTATCTAGTATTGACATATATGCATTCTTTTATTAAGCTGAGTGCGCCATCGATGAACCTGATTCACAATGGGCTAAATGAATTGAGGAAGGAGTTAATAAATCAAATATTTTCTCTAAACAATCCACCTCTAAAGGACATGCTGAATGCTTGACTGTTCTTTCTGCATGGTGTTCATTGTTAACACATGCCACATTTGCATTGTTTACAGCCAAATTCCCAGTGGAAAGATTTCAGGAAGAAAATTGTTAAATGTGTCGAGAAGACTGTTCAGGAGATAAAATTCAGGACGCCAGCAGACCAGGGGTACACGAAGGACACTGTAGAAGGAACTTCGTATTGGCAGAGGGAGCCACCGGATGAGAAACTGTGGCAGCAATATACATCAGTAACTGGCTGTAAGCATCTTTTCCATGATGGCATCAGCAGTGACAACAAATATGTTATCATTGTGGATGACAATATGTACTACAGAAGCATGAGATATGAATACTACCAACTGGCTCGTGACTGTAAGTAAACAAATAAATGTAAAATATGAATACCATATGCATGCGCGCACATAAATTTGCAAAACTGTAATTAAATCCAGACATGGTTTAAGAGTGACGCTCACAAATGTGTTAGCTGTACACAGTCATATCTCAGTTTGCAGGGAAAACTCCTTTTGAGCATGCATGGTAAACCAGCAGACATAGATAATTATACAGTTTCATTTATGGGTTGATGGTACAGGTGTGTAACACTCCGGGTTGGCACATATGTATAGTGAAGTGTTTTCATGGTAAACCCAACATTCATTTGGTGTTTTTTTGTGGACTTAACCGTTAGTTAACTAATAATTATATATATGTGTGTGTACTGGTTGGTGTGGGTTTTGCCTTAAGTAATATAATAAGGTTTTCACAAATATCCGAAGATACATGGAATCAGTATTCGAAACAACTACGAGTTATTTCATCTATCAAGTACAAACAGTTGGTTTGAGTGAATTACTCACCAATATCGAACGACCGAAATATACTTTTCTCAAAGCGAGAATTTGCCTTAAAAGAAAGAGTGTCTTCGAATAAAAGCCTCGCTGTATGGTAATATGCAACACATTAAATGTATAAAAATCACGGGGCTGTTCGATTACTTTCCTGTACTGATTATTATGAACAGTTGCATACATCTTCATCTGATAAGGTGAAATATGGCGTATTTACAAAATGCACTTACTGGTATAACACATCGTTGTACCAGTAAGACCACCTGGTTATTAATATTGAACTAGATATACGGAAACATGTCTCAAAAACCTGTTTATGCATAATTTATCTTCAAAAAAGTTAACTTTGTCAGAAATTTATACTCCCAGTGACCGATGTATGATTTTATATCGGACTAATGACGTATCTAATGTGAGATGCAGCAAGATCACAAAATGAGGCAAAATCTGGCGTGAGACTATAAATTACATTCAACCACAGAGGTGCTAATATGATTACTATTTCAGTTTAAATTAATCTCATGTTTTGTTTATGTTCAATGTTATAATAATTATATACTGTAAATTGTGACTTGACCAATATGTGAATTAACTTTATTCATTATATATTATATGAGTGAAATATAGATGACTACATTTGCATAGCAAGGCACAATGGTTGTACAATTCGTTTTCAGACGAGATCGGTTTTGCAGAGTTATACATTCCGTGTGACACCACCGAGGCACTGGTGAGAAATGCCAGAAGGCAGGAACCTGTTGCTGATGATGTCATCATTGCCATGGCAACAAAAATGGAACCCCCAGACCCTGAGGAACCTTTCGAGCAGAACTGTTTAATTTGGAAACATGATGAATTGAAAGCAGAACACATGCAAGTTTCTTAATTCCAACTTCATAAAACTTCTAGAATGACAAGACAACAGTTTTTAATGGAGTTATTCAAAGGATGTAAGAGGATTGTTCTTACAAAAATATTCTGTGATCTTTTTTACCAACATTTGACTAACTGTATTATTCCGTAATACTTAAGCCCTCTGCTAAATGTGTGCAATGTTGCTATTATCACTGACAGGAAAAGCCAGATCCTAAATTTAAAATGTTGCTATGACAGATAAGATAGGCATATATATGTATTAATTTAGACATTTCACCTGTAGAAGTTAAATGTGCTACTTTGTATTTGAATGGCAAAGTGGTGAAATGGCAGCTAAATTGCTGATTTATGACCATACCAGATTTTATTTTATTTGGTCTGTCTCAATAATGAAATTGTTAAATCTTCTTTCCATTTATGCAAATGTTTGAAACGTGTTTACAGATGTTGCATCGTGAATCTGCTGAGTCATGCAGTGGCGCATCCTGTGAAGGGTCTGAGCACGGAAGACACAGTAGGGCGGGAAGAGTCGAGGATTGTCTGCTCTGCCAATGTCATACATCAGGCTGATAGAATATTGCGCAAACTTGTCACTGAACAAATGGTACATTTTAAAAGTAGGTAGCTGTCTTTGTGGTGTTTAAAGGTCCCCTCCTCAATAAATTTTTTTCGCTAGTCTCATTTCAAATTAATTTTGAAAAAAATCAAACCTATCTAGTGTCCATTGCAACATGGTAGCTCATTTGTGCAACTTTTGTATGTAGTTTTTTTTTTGTGAAATCACCAGAAAACTATTAATTTACTTAACGTTTGGTCAAACATGGACTGAAGTAAAAATGGAAACGCTGAAAACTCATGAATTTCACCCTTGGTGAAATTTTGTAACTTTGTCATGTGATCGGCGAGAGAATGGAAGTGACGCCCATGATCGGCATTGACCTGCCCAGTGTATATCAATTTAGATATCTACTATTTTGAACCTTATCAGATCTAAAGTCAGTTCTTTAGATGATTTGAATAAAATATGCATTTTTTTAATGAAATCGACTGCGGATGTTACATAAAATTACTACTCACAAATTATATAGTTGGACATCAATTAACCGGATTTGCGATGGTCTAAAACAGTTGATGATGGAGTTTTAAAAATGTGCACGTGTAGCATTTCCACCTATGTGTGGATTATGTCAGTCTCCAAAGCAACCCTGTCTTCCCATGTTGAGTTCATCAACCAAGAAAACGTATAGAAAACCATAAGAGAAGTCACTTCACAGACAAAAGTTATAACAATACAGTATATCGATATATAATCAGTGTGGATGCAACATGTTACCATCATTAATAATTGTAATTTAAAATTTGTATGACAAGATTGAAATGGTCTTTAACATTTTCATTTCCTACTTTTACAAATGTAAAGATGTACTTAAAAAAATTACTTTCCAGGACTTCATTCAAAATTACCAGACACTGTGAAATTCTCAACTTTTGGCCCTTGGCAAAATTGCACAACCAGTTTTGTTCATTTACATTGCCTTAGTTCACTCATCTGGAAACGAGTAGGCCCTATCTGGCTATACACAGTGGTGGTTATTTGAACAAATGGTCTGCACACTAATTGCAGCATGGCTGAATGCTTCCAAGTGAAGTCAAGTTGGTGCTGGAATAAACAAGTCTGCCAGGGGAGAAGTGTAAAGCCCCCTGGACAGTCCTATGGACTGGATACATCGCTATATAACAACATGTTCTTTTCCTTTTTCATATCTAAAAATAATCAAGTATGTTTCTGCTTTGTTTCAGGCACACAATGCAGCAAGGAAGGTTTGAGAGAGTATGCGGCCTGTCTTAACAATGCTCGTACTGAAATCTTGCAAGACATGAAGACCAACGCCAAACACATCCCCAGAGAATTAGAGTCGTGTACAACAGATGCTGCAGAAGACAGCAACAGTACTCTCTACAAGTTTGTAGCAAGCTCGTACCTACAGTCTGTGGAGAAGTTCAAGATCGCACTGGAATGAGACTCTGGAATATAAATAATTATGTAATTGTTTATGACACCAATGTGTGGTGGTGGTGTGTGTGTGTGTGTGTGTGTGTGTGTGTGTTAGGACATGAAAGTAAGAGTAAAAAATAGAAATGAAAGTGAAACGAAAGTTACATATACATAGTCAAAGTTGATGTATGTGTGCGTGCATGCATGTGATGTGTGCAGTGAATTGTATATATTCCCTTGATAATAATATATAAAAATAAACACACATCAGTACGATGTCAGTGAAAAGCTGATGTTTTTAGATAACAATAAGCCAATATCAGTTTTTGATAGTCGTGCACCTACATAACACATATTTAATAATACTTTTGTAAAATACCAGTTACCAATTCATCTATATTTCCTTATAACGACCATAAAAATAAATACACATCAGTACGATGTCGGTGAAAAGCTGATGTTTTTATATAACAATGTTTAAACATACAGACGAAAGCTGGCTTTCATGAAGGTTTGACACAATAGGTATGTGAGAAGATGGCAATAAACCATTAGTGATCTCTATAATATTTATTTCCATTCATGGAGATTTTGTTGTATGAATTTCTATAAAGCTTGCTCTTATGATTCATTTAGCCAATCGTAAATCAGGTTAATTGATATTCAGATATGTAGTACTTGAATAGTAAGAGTAAGTATAACAAAATAAGAATACTGTATTCGACCTAATAAGCCTATAGTAGGCTTGAAAAGAAATTGGGCCATGGAAAAATATCAAGGAATCTTATAAGTACACACCAACATTTTTTTCTCAACAATAAGGTAACTGTTTAACACTAGTGGGCGACTAGTGTAGAACAACTGAAAAGTGGTGCAACTGTTTCACACTAGATGGTGACACTTTTCAGTTGTTCCACACTAGTCAAATTACAATTAAGGATCCTGTTGATTAAAAAGGGGCCTACGCTAATTAGGGCATGTATGCTTAATAGTTTGAATTACTGTATATATACTTCTGCTAAACCATTTAAAGAATTGACTTTGATCATTAGATCGGGTAGTTTTCAATGTGTGAATAGGCTGATTTCATCATATATAGACGTGGGCTACACATTTTATAGTATATAGAGGTGGGCTACACATGGCTGCTGTTTTGCCCTTTTTCAGTTCATCAAAACAATTTAATCTGATGAGTTTAACAAAAGTAAATAACACAATTGCAAGCTAGCATGTCATTTAGTCTATACTATATAAGTTTGATTTTGTACATAGCGAGTCTGAAATGAGCTAAAAATAATTAAACAGCAGAGGCAGCTTTAAATGTTGACTCGATGTTAACAAACAATTGTTAAAGTTAACATTTATCCTTTTGTTGGAAACTAACACTTCTAACTCGTGACCCAATACAATAAGTGTAATTGAAATCATATGACATCCCGCCGATAAATCACCGTGTTACAAAAGTTGGAATTGGTAGTGATGTCAAAATACCACATGATCTCCTGATGCTGCGGCTAAGATAGAAACGTGGCAAGATGTAACATTTTACAATATGCAGTAGTTATTTTTATCCAGTTAATCCACTCGTATATTTCACTATAAGCACTAAACCAGGCTGAACATATTTACATTGTAACCCTGTTATGCAACATCAACTACCTGGGTAGTTGTCCATAAAACAGTTTTCTGCAATCCAAAATTTACCATTCCTATGTTCCTAATACTGACTAAACTTTTGGAATAAAAACAGTCGATCATAACACGTAATTGGAATGGTGTAATTGTAACTTACTTGAATTTTTTGAGAATTTAAATAAAAAGTAATTGTAATTTATTTTGTTTTGTGTAATTAAACCCTGCCCTGGTCTTCACTTATTACCCCGCGCACGATATAAGAAGTATATGACACAGATCACCATTACCCCCTCTACCCTGTCGGTTCTCTGGATTCACAGTAGTTGCATAATCACCGAAGTCACACCATCTTGTCTTTAAGCAAGCGTTCTGCCAAACTTGCCGATGGTTGCAATCCAATACACTGTCCACACACTTGCCAATTTAAGTAAGTTTCTCAGGCAATAACTGGCCCACTTTGATCCATAATACGAAGGAGACGGTCTCTCAAAAGGCCTTCTTAAGACGTTGTGGCAGAATATTCTCTTGGGCACTCTTGAGAAAGGCGAGAAGTCCGAGACGCTTAGTCTTTTTCTTGAAGTAGTTTGTCACAACATCACCTTCGGTCTCTTCTGAAACAGGCACATGTTGGTATTACGTTGGACCAATGTTGTGACAGTCACAGTAGTTGATTATTTAAACATTCAGTGCAAATAACGCTACCAGACGCAAGGTGCTGGGAATATTAGTGTAAAAACGCATGATAATATATTATGTTAAGGAGGGTATAATTTTACAACCCCTCTTCATTTAATATGGAAGGTCTAATTTTATAATCCCTCTTCATTTAATATGGAAGTCTAATTTTACAATCCATCTTCAATTAAATCCGGATGGTATAACTGTACAACCCCTCTTAAATTAATTATGGAAGGTATAATTTACAACCAATCTTCAATTAATTATGCAAGGTATAATTTTACAATCTGTATTAAATTTCTCTTGCCATAATAATGATTGCATTATTATACCATATCATGTGCATTGCATTTGGTGTTTCAATCAGCCAGTAATAGTATCAAGATGTTTCATCACAAATAACATTTTACTTGTTGAACCACTAGGTGGCACTCTTGCCTGCAGCAAGACTTCAGACAGACTCTCCAGGTCTTAATACTTCATCAGAAAACACCTATTTTCAACTTCGTACACATATGCTAAGCAAATTGTACCATATTTTGATGGACCCCTGGTCACAACCATCAAACCACTGCTTGCTCGAACTGCAAATACCGTATTCGACCTATTAAATGTACATGCCCTAATTAGTGTACACCCCATTTTTTTATTAGCGGGATCCATACTTATTGCAATTTGACTAGTGTCGCCATCTGGTGTTATACAGTTCGCACCACTTTTCAGTTGTTCTACAATAGTCACCAAATCACACCACTAGTATTAAACAGTTACCTTACTGTCTAGAAAAACAAATGTTGGTGTACACTTATAAGAACAGATTCCTTGACATTTTTCCATGGCCCAATTTCTTTGCGTACTCTATGAATATTAGGTAGAATACGGTGTTTTAAATTTCAGAGAACAAATAGATAATGTTCTAACATTTCAACAGAAGCAGTGGTGGTGGCTAAATGGTTTGATGCTCGCCTCGTGACCAGGTGGTACACGGTTTGAACCCCCAGGTGGGTTTGTACCCCAGGCTTCATGACAAGGAGGTACAGGGTTTGAACCCCAGGCCTCGTGACCAGGAGGTACAGGGTTTGAATTCCAGGCTTCCTGACCAGGAGGTACAGGGTTTGTATTCCAGTCCTCGTGACAAGGAGGTACAGGGTTTGAACTCCAGGCCTCATGACCAGGAAGTACAGGGTTTGAACCCCAGGCCTCATGACCAGGAGGTACAGGGTTTGAACCCCAGGCCTCATGACCAGGAGGTACAGGGTTTGTATTCCAGGCCTCATGACCAGGAGGTTCAGGGTTTGTATTCGAGGCCTTGTGACAAGGAGGTACAGGGTTTGAACCCCAGGCCTCATGACCAGGAAGTACAGGGTTAGTACAGGGAAATATAACGTGTTGTGAATATCATATTTGTTTGCCATTATGTACCATAATATGCAGACATATCTTAGATATGCTTAGAATAAAAAAGTAACAACTTTCGTAATGGTGTGTGGCGAACTGCAAAGTGTCGAAACTCATGGAAAAGTCACGTAATTTTTCAACTTCAAATGGTCGGTGCAAGCACAAATCAAATGTCATTTTCACAAATCTACATTGATATTATTGAAAACGTAATGTCGAATCGAATGCTGTCTGACTCTAGGCGTTCTGATATCAACTTTTGAACTTTTATCATCAAAAGATAACAGCAAAATGAAAGGTTACGTTTACATCATATTGATGGGTGAATTTTCATTAGTTAAGATTAGTATTACCCACAGATTGGCATCATAATTTTTTTTCAAATTAAACTTTATTCTGATCAGGTAGGACAAAAACTGACGCAGTGCAAGATCTATGAATGAAGAATGACCAAAAAGCACAGCGAGCTGCTTGGCGTTCGAGTAAGGTCAAAATTTTACAAATGAATAAACAACATAATGACGTTTTTAGTGATGTCAATTTTACTCCAATACATGTAATAATAATGTCTTGCGAACATGCAGAATTGAGCCAAATTTCTGTTGAAAATCCTTGCTTGACCCTATTTTTGGTGAATATTTACCAGACCTGGTAAAAATAATTTAACAGTTTGTCCGATGATTTCACCAAAATTAAATAACATAAACAAGCTACATGTTGCAGTGCTAGCTGCTACTAGATGGGTTAATTTGTTTCACAAAATAAATCTGAAATGAGATAAATGATGAAAGGAACATATTGCATATTTGGGAGGATGAAGAAGAAGGTGGCCTGGAAATGTCCTGAAATGGTGCTCACTCACCTTGGCTCTGCTGGGGGTCCACAGACGTTGGCAGAACATTCTCATTGGCCGATAGCGAGACGAAGAAGGTGAATGGTATAAGCCACAGGCAAATGGTGAAAAATGCTAAGACCTGAAACATTCAGGATACAAGATGCACAACAGAAAGGAGATATTTAAAAATCTTTCATTTACTTAGACCATCTCCCTGTACGTTTGCACCATTCTCTCTGTCAGAAGTCTAAACAATTTCTCTGCTTTTATAGAATACGTTGCTCATTGCACCTGTTCTTTACTCTACAAGATGTTTCAGTTCATTCCACGCTAGCTTTGTCCACTCCTTTACATCGTCCCTCCATCTTCTTTATTTACCCCATCATGCCTTCGAAGATGGCTTTGACCAGAAGAAATATGGGTAGTTCCTGTCCACTAGTACTGTCTACTGTACGAGATCAGAGAATGCAGAATGAAATGTCCAATTAAATTTGCACTTGAAGATACATTGGCTGCAATTTTAACTAATAAAACTCCCCTCTAATTAATCATGGTGTCTATTAATGGGAAGGATTTTTAGCAAGAAGGCAGCTTACCTCAGAGAACGGATGCCACACAACGGTGAAGTAATCGAAAGCTAAATAGTGGTTCACCACAAGCAGGGCTGAAAACACATCAGGAAAGACAATAATTAATTGTGCAGTTTAACTAATTATGCAACAATATATTATAACATGCTGGCTGCCTAAGTACATAGTCTACATTTACTGGGCTGCCTGAGCAACGATACTAGTAACCCTTCAATTTGAAACCTTGTATAGGTGATGGAGTTCTGTTAAAGAACAGCTTTCATGTAATAATTGTATTCTGACTGAATGCTTCTCAACAAAGTTGAGTTGGTGTTGAAATGAACGGGTATGCCAGGGGGTGAAGTGTAGAGTTTGATGAATGGTTCTAAGGACTGGATACTGCAACATATTAACTGATCAGGACCTAATGAATTTCATGCACATATTTTTTAAATTTAACATTACTTTACCAAAATGTTCCGTAAACATCCTACCCACAATTCTCCATACTTCAATTCTGATTGTAATTCTAGCAACTGAAAATATAATCAACCGAATTAAAAAAACTATTTCACCGACAGCTCTACTTGATACAGGTGTACATGTAATAATAACTGAATTTCAGCATTTGTAATAAAAATCACACATTCGAGGGAGGGAGGGGAGGGAAGGAGGGAGGGAGGGAGGGAGGGAGGGAGGGAGAGCACCAGCTCTGTGAGTGTACGGAATCTTTTACTTCCTGTGGTATAGACACCAGGCAGAAGGGACCAATAGCTTTTAGTGTCTCTTCCAAAAGATACAGGCAAAGTAGGGTGAGCGAAAAATAGCCCAAGTTTCAAAACGGTGGCCAGTGGACTCGACCCCTGGTGCTCCAACTGCCGAGCTACCATGCCCCACTTTGATAAGTGAAAGTTTTTGACTCACCAACAGAGACTATGAGTACTGGAGACGTCATCTCAATATAAGGGAAGGTCTGGAGGAGAAGGAGGTAGATGCTATTGGTGACAAGACCTGTCACTGTCAGACTGAGTGGAAGGTCTTCAAGCACCACCAGGCCTACGTGGATGGCGATACTCGACTGGAATAGTAAATACACAACAGCAACAATGACTAAAACATTAAATGTAACATTTTAAACTTAGATACACTTTCAACTCAAGATCATAAACTTGATAAAGTTCTGAAAATTTAGACATTTTAATTACACAAAAACCCCAACTAGCTCTGTATCAGTTAACAAATGAAAACGACGGTACATTTAACTGGATGTTTACAATTACTCAGTAGTTGGTGACGGTGGCACGTACCCATATCATGTACTTGATTATACGTCCAGTGATGACAGTAAACTCCTCCACCAACTCAGCCAAGTAGTACAGTCCAGCAGCTGACACAAAAACAAACAACATATTCAGTGTCATATTTATATAAATATGTACTTAAAATCCATTGCATCCGTCTCTCATTTTAGGGACTTATTGTAATCAAGACTAATGCAACAGCTTACCAAAAAATGAAAACATAGCCAGGTAATTTACCAAACTGTTTGTAAGAGCTAAAATTACATTCTGGCTTAAATCGCACTATAATTTCACATTATATACTGGCTTACATGCCATGGTTTTTAGACTAGACAAGTGTTTCTTAGATGGGTCTGTGTTTACCTTTAACAATGTGCACCGAACACAATATGTATTCATGCACTGCATCAAGTCTCAAGTAATTAAATACTCTAAATAGCCAATTAATTATTGCTATTGGGCTAACGCAGAACTCAGTTTTTAGGTTAACATTATTCATGTCATATGACTGAATGGGTCGAATTCAGCAGAGCTCTGTAGTCTGTACTAACTGGCCATTTGTAGATATTCTCACATGACCTAGCCAATCTATAAATCTCCCAGAATGCACTACCCCGTAGTATAAATTCAACCTTTCTTTGAGCAGCTGAGCACTATTTCAAATTAATGCATTAATTTCTGGGATGGGCATTGGGCTTTGGTCACTGGCGTTGCAATGCTTGTCATGAACATTGGGAACTCGCAAATCTCAAATGGTTTGCTCCAAACAGCCCATAAGGATAACGCAGCAGTTTTGGTGGTCTGTATATGCACATGCACTGGGGGTAATTCATAATAAATGCAGTATAATTTATTGTTGGTCACTGAAGTTTGATTGTATGGTATATGTTTGTAAGCTTCCCCTTGTGCGTGTAGGTTACTGGGGGGGGGGAGGTTACCGAGCCTTCATAGAGATTTTGTCACGCCAGAGGGACTGTCTTGGTGCATGTTTGATTACCTTTTTATTGAATATGGCCGGGTGGTAAATCGTAGCTTCATAATGAGAATATGCCATCAATTGGCTTCTTAAACTTAAAGAGATTGTTGCTGTTTTTTTTCTATTTAATTTTTATTTAATTCCATATTCGAATGACTGGGGGTGAAATGAATGGAAAAGTTTTTGCATTGAAGCGGCATGTAGGCCTAGTCTTAGGCTTAGCGGCTAGGCTAGGGCAGGGGCTAAGCCTAAAGCCTAAAAATGTCCACGGTTTCATATCAGATTAGTATCAACATAACGTTCAGCATTAAAGATCGAGTAGCAGCAATTTGATTTATCTTCATTTTACTTACCGACTGATAACGTGATAAAAGATATCTGGATAATCAATGCTAACCAACTCAGTGCATACATAAACCACATTTTTTCGAAATTTGTTACAGCAAACCAAGTGCCTCAGCGTCTTGTATTATCGCCCGTCTACACGCAGAGTTGTCCACGCGACGTTTTCGTTGTAGACGGGTAGTATTAATTTCCCTGGCGGTCGGCAGGTTCGAATATAATCTGGATTGGTGGATGATCCTTGCATTTTGTACGATTCTTTGTCTATGAGTCGCAGTTAAATGTTTTGAAATTAGCAACTCTAACATATCGTTGATAGCGTGGAATATAATACATGTATATAAATACATGTCTATGACGGATTTAGGTGCTTTGTTTGGATTTGACGATCCTTGATGACCTTATGATTACAGAGTAAGAGGCCTGTTTTAATTTCTTGTTCGTTCTGGACGCTCGTGGACTAGTGTAGGCCACTGTTCTAGTTAGTCAAAACTAATATATAAAAATAATAAAAATAATGCGTTTTCACTAAACCACAGCGAAAAATCATTCCAAATTAATGTGTTGCAGTCGTTCGACTAAGTGTAGTAGTTTTGTGTGTTGGCATCTTTTCTCAAAACATGTTTTCGTCGTTTGATAATTATAACTATTTCACCCATTAACAGCTTTGTAACAATTTGTTTACACTCAATCGATGAAATAAGTGTTAGTGATTTCAAATAAAAATATATTGTATGTTTCTTTTTAAAATCCGAAGTCCACCCAGTTGCTCTTATGGTTTTTGGAAGACATTACAAAGTGGGTAGATGACGGGTCACCAGTGGATGTTGTCTACTTAGATTTTCAGAAAGCTTTCGATAAAGTGTCACATCAAAGATTGTTACTTAAACTAAAAGCCCATGGTATAGGTAATGATGTAATCAACTGAATAGAAGAGTGGCTTACATACAGAAGAGAGAGAGAGAGAGTAATATAGTAGATGGTGAGATTTCAAACTGTAAATCTGTTTTAAATGGGGTACCACAGGGATCAGTATTAGGCCATATACTGTCTTTAATATATATATATATATATATATATATATATATATATATATATATATATATATATATATATATATATATATATATATATATATATATATATATATATATATATATATATATATATATATATATATATATATATATATATATATATATATATATATATATACACACACACACACATAATTACTAAATCATGCCTATCAGCTACTCACTAAAAGTATTATCTCTACCACTATTGACTTATATACAATTCACATGGTATCGGTGGGGGTCACTCCGCCACTAGGTCACCCTCTGTGACCGACCCACCATGTTGTTACTAAATTTTGGGAAGTGTAAATGCATACACATAGGACATGGAAATATGGACGAAGAATATAAAATGGGGAGGCTGTACTAGATAGAACCACACAAGAAAAGGACTTAGGAGTAACAATTAGTGCTGACATGAAAGTTTCAGAGCAGCAGACAGAAAGGCTGCATGAATCCAGACATCTGGACAGAATTCGACGAATGGGAAAACCTGTGTGACGACAGGGAAAACCTAATACTTGATGGGTTGTAGGATATGGGTTGTAGGTAGGATAAAATACTCAAGATAAGTTCCTAATTTCTCATTGCGCCTGAGGTGCCGAAGTTATTAGACAAGTTAGCGTAAGAATACGGCATTGGCAGTGGTGACAATACAACGCAGCACCGCGAGATCGCAAGAGGAAAGTTCTTCCGAATAATGAAGAATGCTGCCAAGTTCACTGGGGTATTTCTTGAACACGAAAACCAATTTCCGGCAGCCGAAAATGATATCACCTTACCAGAGATGCTATGGATAAGAAAGCGGCCGAAGATATATTAGGTCTTGATGAGATTGGACAGCAGTTGTTAGAGAGATTTGTCAAAGAAATAAACCTTACTGTGTGGGTCCCAATGAAGAGAACGAAGCTCAAAACATTTTATTAAAATGCAAATGTATTATTGATGGCATGGTTCTTGTGAAATCTACACTGTATGTCCAACACTGATTAAAAACATGTCATGACTCTGTACATTTGTGTATTGACAGGCTCATCAACACGGTAAATGTCGACTAACTTAGGTTGGAATGTTTAATAAGATTTAACAAGATTTAACAAGATTGCCATCAAAGGCAAGTGCCCAGATGGCGAGTGGACAAGGAAGCCATACTCGGGACATTGTCTTATCGAGAGCCCAATTTTTTCCATTTATGTGTAACCCGCCTTCGTGAGATAGGTGTCAACCTTGTTTTTAAACATATTCGCGCTGCAAGCAGTTACACAATCTGTATAAAGTTGTTTAATTAATTTATTGTTCTCTGTGAGAATGAGTACTTCCATTTAGTATCTTAAAAACTTCATTTGATCTCCTCTTAACCTCCTTGTATGTACATATATATCTCTATATACGAGCACTCTTGTGTGTGATGTATGCGTGGGTATGTGCGTTTTTGTGTGTAGTGTGTGCGTGCGTGCTTGCGTAATGTATATATTGAATAATAACAAACAAGTAACGTGAATGTTAGTTGTGGGCTTTGACATCCGCTAATTAGTGTTTGTCGATTCGATTGTTCGCCGTCACGTGGATGCACGCGTGACTCGTGGGTCCGAATGTTGAGCCAGTGGTCATCTAAATGAATCGGTTGTATCTTCGTTGTCATCGCAAATGACCCTCTACTAATTAGCTAATTAAGTGCTTTATTTAGAGGATGGATTTAAAGGGCTCGGGTTAGTATTGAATGACGCACAATGCTGAGTAGTTGGACCCGGAGCGCGACCAAGAGCACCGGAAGTGATTGACTAAGTTTGCAGATGGACACCATTAAATTACATGTTACTAGTTATTCCTGTCTATTTTCTATAACACAGTTGTCTAGCCAAAGGCTAGATCATGTATGCGACAATGCTCATTAGTTCTACACGTGGTGCCGGTAAATCGGCAGTAATACAAATGGACACGATGTTATGGCTATCCGCTGAAAATATAGATTAGCAACATAGTAGAATATATTGGTGTTTTTGTATTGGGTAAAATTGGTATATTCGTTTCAGTACCAACATTATCACATTTAAAATAAAATAGTACTGTTTTGTTTATTTTGAAAACAACTGCAAACCGGAAATATTATTATGTAAATGAATAATTAAGACAGCTAACTCTTAAATTACTTAGCGGTATTTGCAACTTATCTTCTTTGCCTTTCTGACTCGGTGTTCATTATGCAGTTTACATAGCAGATTACATTGCTTTGTTGGTCAACTTATTTGGTATATCAGAACAGCTGCTTATGAGCGCCGAACAAGGTTCCAACTATGTAGGGCTCCATCTCAATGCCAATAAAACGAAAACTGTGCTGATGAACATAACATACACAACTTGTGTTAAAACACTGGAAAATAGAATGGATTTCGAATACATCGGATCAATAGCCCCCTAACTCAATGAAGACCTTCATGTTCAGGTAAGCACAAACTTGAAGTCAGATATTGGTCGTGACGCCAAACTAGCCTTCTCCAAAGCTTATGTTGAGAGCGTCCTACTGTGCGGATCAGAAGCATGAACAGTCAACCGCAATTTTGAAGACCGAATAGATGGATGCTATACCCAGCTTCTGTGGCGCGTGCTTGATGTCAGATGGCTGGACCATATGACCAACGCCCAACTACCACCTTTGTCGACTGCGGTAAGAGGATTTTGCTGGTCACTGCAAGAGGGCATTCGATCAACAAGTCTTCAAGCTTGGTAATTTCTTAGAGTTACAGCTTGGCGGGGCAGGAAACCCCGACGTACCACGAGAGATGTAGGCCGTGAGCCAGCTGAGGTCTCCTCGTCGATGCAAACGAAGAAAGTGTGGAGGCAACGTGTTGCCGCTTTCATTCCGTCCAAGTCCGGACGACGGATGCTGTTGATGATGATAATCATCATGATATGATTGACTGTTTATCTTAATAATGATCATCATCATAATGTGACTGACTGTTTATCTTAAGCAAGCCAACTACGGAATAAACCACTTCACCTCAACTTAGTTTATTTTGATGAATTCGTATATCGTTCAGATACGTGTTCTCAGTTACACAAATTATTTAATTTTTAAACATTTGACTTTTTAATTTGTTTGACTTTCTCATTTATGAAAAAGATATAACATCACAAATGTGCATGATTGGCTGGGTAAAACCAACTGAGCTACCATAAAAGTTCACTTATGTTGGATAAATTATTAGACAACGATAATAGCCTGTTGTCAAATGCTCGACGGAGCGAATGACGTCACCCTAAGCTGCACGTGCCGTCCAACTGTCCAATCAGCCGCTCTAACGAGCTAGCTTTTGGTTGTGTAGAAAGACGACGCGAGCGTCGCCTTGACGAATTATCACAGTTCGACAGAGCGCGCACTGACTTCACTGCGAGTGTTAGAGCGTCTAGGGTAGGTGCGATTAATTTTCTAATATTGTACTTGAATGTCGAAAGGTTAGTGTAAATGTAGTTCCCTTTATTTTACAGTGTGTTATCTAATACGCAATGACATATCGTGCGTCCTATAAATGAAATGTGCTGCATACTAGGGATAATTTCATTGAGGGATAATTGTCATTGAAATGTGTTTTATTTTACTAAATGGCTTTTCTGTCATTTATTTTGTGTTCACTTGGTCCCAAAAATGTTGTGGGTCCAGGATGTACATTACAATTATATTATACATTCACTCAAGGATGCTGCCGAGACTATCTTTACTAACGCCAGGAACACATCTTCTAAGCATAGCGTTCTTGTTTGGAACGAACTGGTCAGAGACTCCCACCAAGCTGCTAGATAGTTTTTATTTTCTGGCGGTCTGCTGGGAGTCCTCGTCACGGTCCTTTGTATGACAATAAAAATTAGACGTTCTCATTTTAAACACAACAAGAGATTTTGTGAAAAAAAATGGTGGAATGCTTAAAGCTGAGTGACTTGCTTCTTAACTATGCAGTAACGACTTCAACAATTTCCGGAAATACTTAAAACATATAAATAATGCCAGGCTGCCAAATCCTAGCAATGTCGGTGGTGCTTCAGGTGTTAAAAGCGTCAATGTGTCCGCACACGCCTGTACGGACATGCCCCAAACGACAACTGAATATTGTCAATTTTCACGCATACGCAGTCATTGGCGGTAAAATTTTACTTGTCCGACGACAACAGTAATAATACACATTCCAAAACAGCATAAACACACCACTATGCATGTATTATTGTAGGTGTGAGTGTATCAATATATGTATACAATTACATTCTGCACAAACAATGTGTTTAAAATTCACTGGTTGAAGTGTTTGGTATATGAGCTAGATGCTACCGCGACCACAATTTTGGAACCAAATACCACGCGCTTTGGTCAATAATGAGGTATGCGGATATGCATGCCCCACATTCCCCTACGATTTTGTTTAACTTGTAAAAGGTAGCAAATCCAAGATGGCTGCTACCATGAAAACTGGTGCAATTTTAGACTTATTTTCCGTCATGGTTTATCTTAGATAATTCCATACATGCTTAAAATTGTGTCTGGAGCCTATATGACATTGGTAATAGCGCTTACACATTTTTATTAATCTATGACGTTTTCACATATATGCGAGCGGTAGTAGTGGTGGCCCTAGGTGGTCGTTTTCATGGTTAGGTCAGAAAGTAAACATCGCAATAACAGAAGTAGCGGAGACGGGTGGTGGTGATTTCGGCCCTCGGAGAATTCGGCCCAACTGCCATGTTGTTTAGGTTTGGTGATTTCGGTGACTGATGTGACACGCAAGATCTACTCAGTTTTAGCTAGTAATGGATTATCCTTAACTTTAAAGGTTTGTTATTCCTGTACTTGTCATCAAATGGATGTTAAGTTTAACTAGATACTGTTGAAGTACATTGCTGTGGCTGTTTCGTACAGTGAGCAGGTGTGAATAAAAGAACATGCTTCACGTTCAAAATTATCTGAAGAAAAACACTGTATATATCAAAGACCATATGCAGGTGGCTCCGTTGTATTAACGATACAATAATCGCTTACCACTGTCATTGCGCTATATTCGATTTAATTAAAAACAGAAACTGGGGAGAATTTCCCCTGATGAGGGGAAACGCGTGAAAAAAATAGAAACAAGATATCATGATAATTATAATTTAATTTATTTAAATTATTAATCTGTATATAATATTAAAGTTTTTGTGTGTAATATATTTTATATTATAAGATATGCATGTTAAGGATACAACGAATTGTAGTTCTAATGATCGACTAGTTGACTGCGTGTTAAAATAGATAAAGTGCTTTATTTACTTAAATTACATACATAAGGTAATACCTGACATAGTGGTAGTCAACGTTTTCGGTAAAAAGGAATTAACAGCAGGATTTTAGCGTAAATTAGTACACACTGACATCGTTGTTTTGTTACACAGTGTTCTCCGTATTCGCTAGGTGGCAGGATTTTTAGCCTAAAGTGTTCTTTTGATCACAAAAACAGCCTTATTCAAAGCTAACGTAGCAAACTAATTAAAACTAAATTGTATGATGGCGCCGTGCAAACGGCAGTTAAAGGCCACAAGGCACTTAATTTGTGGCAGTTGCAGTAACTGGGTGGATTTCGTCAAGTCTGGGTGCGAGAAATCCTGGGCTGAGGTCCAGGCAGATAGTTTTAGTTTTGAGTGTAGGGGATGCGCAAGGATGAAGGAACTAGAGGTGAAGTTGGAAGAGCTGAGGCTGCTCGTTGTGGCAATGGTGGGAAGGGAACAGGGGAGTTGTGCCAGTAGTTCCGGAAGACAACCAGAGTGAAGGAGAGGGGAGTAGGGGAGACAGGAGGGAAGGAGCAGGGAGTGGGGGAGACGGGAGGGAAGACAAACGGAGTGAAGGAGAGGGGAGTAGCGGAGACAGGAGGGAAGGAGAAGGGAGTGGGGGAGACGGGAGGGAAAACAACCGGAGTGAAGGAGAGGGGAGTAGGGGAGACAGGAGGGAAGGAGAAGGGAGTGGGGGAGACGGAAGGGAAAACAACCGGAGTGAAGGAGAGGGGAGTGGGAGAGACAAGAGCAAAGGAGTGGGAAGTGGGGGAGACAGGAGGGAAGGGGTCAGGACAGAATGTGATGGAGGGGATCGAAAGGAAGAGTTATTCTGCAGCAGTGATAGAGGGGGTGAGGAAAAGAGCGAGGGTATTTGTGGGGGATTCGATAGTTAGGAAGACCGACAGAGTCTTAAACAAGGGAGATGATGTGGTGGTCTACTTCCCTGGAGCCAAAATAGAGGCGATAACTGAGAGGGTAAAAAACATCGTAGGCTCGGGTAAGGGTGGATCTGTTTTAGTACACGTAGGGACAAATAACGTAGAGAGGGAGGGTACAACTGCCATAGTTAGGAAATATAGGCAGTTGGTCAGAACACTAAAACAGACGCGGGTTGAGCAGGTAATACTGTCAGGGATTTTACCTGTAATGGGCAGGAGGGGTCACAAATATCGAAATTGTCGGGGATGGCAATTAACATGTTAGTCCAGAGGCTGTGTAGGGAAGAGGAAGGTGGATTTATGGGGAAGTTTTGTTGGGAGGGCAGATATGTACATGACGGATGGGGTTCATTTAAGTGGAAAGGGGGCGGCAGTATTCGCGGACAAACTTTCAGCAGCAGTAGATAGCGACTTGGGTACAATGACAAATATTTTTGGAAGTAAACATTCTTTAAACTAGAAGTGCAGGGGGTTACCTAGAGGTGTCTCAAGCAGAACAAGAGGCCACTAGCACAAATAAACCAATATCAAATCATCCAAAAAACATCTCTGAAAAAGGTTATAGATGCGTATGTTTAAATGCAAGGAGCGTAGTAAATAAGAAAAACGAATTAAACATTATGGTAGAAGATATTGACCCTCACATAATTGGTATAACTGAATCATGGGCAACATATATGTAACAGATGCTGAATTAGGACTGACAGGATTCGTAATGTTTAGGAAAGATCGAATAGGAAGAAGGGGCGGGGGAGTTATTTTATATGTTAAAGAATCTATTCAGGCTTATGAAATAAAACTAGAAAGGGAAGCAGATCGCGATGAAGCTGTCTGGTGCAAAATTGTTTCAGGAAATTCAAAATTAACTATTGGATTAGTTTACCGAAGTCCAAACATAAACGAAGAGGACAACACAAAAATAAAAAACGCTATAAAGGAAGTTAGTAAAGGAGAATGTATCATAATAGGATATTTTAACCATGGACACATACAATGGAATTCTCTAGAGAGCACGGGGATTGAGGATCAACAATTTCTATGTTTAATCCAGGATAGCTTTCTTACTCAGCACGTACTAGAACCAACAAGGGGAGAAAATGTATTAGATATAGTTTTGTCATCACAAAAAGAATTAGTGGACAATGTAAAAATATTTGAACCATTGGGTAATAGTGACCATAATCAAATACGTTTTGACATCAATATAAAATCAGAAAGTAAAAATAAGAAAACGTAAAAGAGAAACTTCCACAAAGGTAACTACAAAGATATGAGAAAATACTTAGCACAGCTAGATTGGAATAACATGCTGATGAATAAGACCGCAATTGAATGTTGGAATATTCTAAAATATGAAATTGAGAGTATCATCGATAAATTTGTTCCCTTCCGAAAACAAGGAAAACGGTGTAGAAAGAAACACTTGTCAAAAGAGGCTATTAGAAAAATAATGCTAAAACAAACTATGTGGAGGGTTTATAGGCGTACCAGAAAGGAAGAAGACTATGCAAAATACAAAGAGGCACTTAATGCAGCTACAACTGAAATCAGACAATCTAAAAGAAGCTATGAGCAAAAACTAGCATGTAACATAAAAAATGACAGCAAGAGTTTTTATGCATATGTCAGGAGTAAACAAAACGTACAAGACAAGGTTGGACCTCTAGAAGACAGTGCTGGAAATATAATATCACAGGGGTTTTTAATGGCGGAAGACCTAAATGGTTACTTCAGTTCAGTGTTTACCAAAGAAGATATTAGTTCATTACCAGTTGCTGATGCTAAATTTCAGGGGGCTAAATCTGAATATTTAGGACCGTTAGTTGTAACTCCAGAATTGGTAGCTAAGAAAATAAAGGCAATGAAGGAAAACAAATCACCGGGAGTGGATGGGATTCCTCCAAAATTACTAATGGAAACAGTAGATGAAATCAGTATACCACTTACAAGAGTATTCAACTTGTCATAAAAGAGGGAGTTGTTCCCTTTGAATGGAAAGAAGCAAACATCATACCATTATTTAAAAAGGGTTCGAGAAATAAGTCAGAGAATTACAGACCAGTGAGTTTAACGTCAGTGATTTGTAAATTATTAGAAAGGTTAATTAAAGACCATATGGTGGACTTCCTCGTTAAGCATAAATTATTAAATTCATCTCAACATGGATTCCTTAAAGCGAGGTCATGCTTAACAAATATGTTATGTTTTTTGGAAGAAATCACTAAGTGGATAGACGTGGGATCGCCTGTAGATATTATCTACTTAGATTTTCAGAAAGCTTTTGACAAAGTGCCACATCAAAGATTGCTACTTAAATTAAAAGCCCATGGTATCGGGGATAGCATAACTGACTGGATAGAACAATGGCTGACTGACAGAAGACAACGAGTTGTAGTAGATGGAGAAGTTTCAAATTGGAAATCGGTTTTGAGTGGGGTACCTCAAGGATCAGTATTAGGACCTATATTATTCTTAATTTATATCAATGACTTGGACAACAGTATAACAAGTAACGTACTGAAATTTGCGGATGACACAAAACTGTTTAGAAAGGTTAATACTGATGGTGATAAACAACATTTACAAAACGATCTAGACAGACTAGTGAAATGGTCTGAGAAATGGTCTGAGAAATGGCAGATGCTGTTCAATTTTGGGAAATGTAAATGCCTACATACAGGACATGGGAACTTGAATGTAAACTATAAAATGGGAGATACTGTTCTGGGTACTACTGTAAAAGAAAAGGACTTAGGAGTTACAATAAGCGCTGATATGAAAGTTTGACACATATATCAGGAGGGCGGGTTATATGTAGGTGAACATTGTTGGACTCTCGATAAGCCAATGGCTTCCTTGTCCACTTGCCATCTGGGCCTTTGGCTTGGATGGCAAATCTTGTTAAATCTTGTTAAAATGGAAAAATTATAACGACGTATTTTATGCGAAAGGAAGCGAAAGCTATAAAAGCAGTTACAAAGTAACAATTTCAGGTTATTGTGGAAATAAATCAATTAACAAATGAAATAATAAATAGAATGCTTTATTCACAGAAAGACACACATTAAACTTCATGTGCTCGCTACACAATCGTTTGGGCCGATATCACTATGCCCGTTGTGCTCTGAGGCCGAAGTTACCAGAGTTGTGGGCCGGACTCTTAAAACAAAAGTGCTGTGCGAATTCACCGGGCCGAATTCATCATGAGCCGACATCACCTGTATCCGCGCTGACAGTTCGATTCGATCCTATGTGGGCCGTGGTTAGGCAAAGTCAATCGCCATACAATTTTTTCTATCTGGCTTTTGCTGTTGTATAGGAGAAGGACACGCTCGTCAAAAACGTACGCATTTTATGAAACGTGAAATCTTACAAAAATGCCATAAACAGAGCAATAGACACATATTTCATGTCTGTATGCATTCTTATATGTATATTACTAAAGTTACCTGACAATAACCATGTAAAAGTGTGAAATTATTACCTTTTTGTCAGAACGCATGTGTTTCTGACATCTCACAGAAAACCTGATGTTTTGTTAACGCGAATACAAAACGGGAATCTCATAGGTCAATATAATTATTACAGTGTGGTTTGACAACACTAGAGACCAGGAGACTAAGAGGAGACCAAATAGAAGTGTTTAAAATAGTGAACGGTTATGAGGATGTTGATAGGAATATGTTCTTCAAACTTAAAGCAGCATTAGTTAAGGAGCAGTTGGTTGGACATGAGAAAGTACTCTTTCTCACAGAGTATGATAAATGAATGGAACAAACTGCCAAATGATTGTGTTAATGCTAGTAGTGTGAATATGTTTAAAAATATAATTGACAGATATCTGATAAGTGCGGGCTACACATAAATGAGAAAATTGTTGGACTCTCGATAAGCCAATGGCTTCCTTGTCCACTTGCCATCTGGAACTTGTTGTTTGGGATGACAATCTTGTTAAATATCGTTAACTCTATAAGGTCACGCTAAGAATTGCCGTCTGCTGGCCATAGAGTTACATCATTAATCCCCTCCCCCATAAACTACTAACTTACTAACGGGTGTTTTATTTGTGTCTGTACTGTTGGCCCACTCTGGCTTCATTCTACACGAAATCGCGTTACACCATGTGACCCAAAGGCAACAACATGTGCACACTATGGCGGCTATTTATGAAATCCTTTCTATGTGACAGATAAATGTACTCATAAATAATTATTTGGAGCACATTTCTTCTGCTTCTTGATGCCCAAGTGTCCGTTGTATGTCACGGAATACACATGTGAAACGGTTAGTGCTTATCGGTTTTAAAACTTAACTTAAGTTATTAGTTCCGTAACCATTTGGCTACGGAAAGCCCAAATCCGCGCATACGATTTTAACAGGCGAGACTTTCGCCCCAAGACCAATAGTGGGGCGGACGATTCCGCCTAGGCCGTGGTCGTTGACGCCCGTGTCGCTGCCTGTATTCTATGGACATAACTTCCACTACTGGAAATAATGTGGGCACATCATCCTCTTTCAAAGTGATTTCTCTGGTCCGGCTCGCAGCCGAAACAAGTTTTCTCGAAGCGAGCAAAGCCGGCTCTGCCGCGTCGGCTTGACATTTTTTAAAAACAAAGTTGGCTGCGTATGGAACTGAAACCAACAACATGTTACTTTAGTCTTACTACTGTTTGCATTGCAATCAAATGCTGCACAATAATCCATTATGACGCTCGTTTCTAAACAACCGCTATCGCTGTCAACAGTACGACAAATGAATAGAAAGTCCCAGTCTCACAGCACTTCCTTGTCATCAGTGACGTCACGTCGAAGCTTGCCGATATGCGCGGGGAAAATATGCATAATCGGGGCAGGCCGGTAGAACAGAGTATTATTTGGAATTATTAATTAATTGAATTCTAATGAATTTTTCGGGGTTGTGGAAATATAAATATACTACAATGTGTAATATAATATGATTTCAAGCACTCTTCGTTGTTATTCTCTTTAACATTTTTAGACAATCCTCATATATGTGTTACGACCCCATGCACATTTGTCTTCTGGTCTATTCTGAGAGCATCGAGTCCGTTATCAAGTACGTCTTTGATCATGATCATCTGAACTTCGCTCCTATGCTACTACGAAAGGGAAAATCTGTGTGACGACAGGGAAAACCGAACACTTGATGGGTTGTAGGATATAATTATCCAAGAATTACAATACTCTAGATAAGTTCCTAATTTCTCATTGCGCCTGAGGTGCCGAAGTTACTAGACGAGTTTGCGAAAGCATGCGGCATTGGCAATGGTGACTATACAACGCAGTACCGTGAGATTGCAAAAGGAAATCTCTCCCGAATAATGAAGAATGCTGCCACGCTCACTGGGGTATTTCTCGAACGTGGACACTGATTTCCGGTAGCCGAAGATTATATACCACTTTACCAGAGATGTTATGAATAAGTAACCTTCCAATGATATAATATTATTAGGTAGTAATGAGACTGGACATCAGTTGTTAGGAGGGTTTTGTCAAACGCTAAACAGAAGGAAACCTTTTTGTGTGGGGCCCAGTGAAGAGAACGACAGCTTTGACAGCCGCTAATTGGTGTTTGCCGATTCGATTGTTCGCCGGCACGTGCACTGTATGCACGCGTGACCCGTGGGTACACATGTTGAGGCAGTAGTCACCTAGATGAGTTGTTTCTTCGTTGTCGTCGCAAATGACTCTCTGCTAATTAGCTAATTAAGTGTTTAAGGGCAGTATTGAACGACGCACAATGGTAAGTAGTTGGACCCGGAGCGCGGCCAAGAGCACCGGAAGTGATTGACTAAGTTTGCAGGTGGACGACATTAAATTACGTTCCTACTTATTCCAGACAATTGTCAATAGACTACTTGCCTAGCCAAGGGTAGATCATTGTGCTAATTTGCTTAATTTTGTTTATGGGCATATTGGCATGATGACAAAACCATGCAAGTGACAATGCTCATTAGTTCTACACGTGCTGCTAGTAAAGCGACAGTAATATAAATGGAAACGATGTTATGGTTATCCACTGAAATCATAGATTGACAACATACGTTTGAAGTCGAATATATTGGTGTTTTTGTATTGGGTGAATAAATGAACGAAAAATCAGTTGACAATGTATGATGTTGTTATACAAAATGCTCATGTAGAATTGATTTATCCGTTTCCCAGTACCAACATTACACGTTTTAAATAAAATAGTAATATTTTTTTATTATGAAAATAACTGCAAACCAGAAATATTATTATGTAAATTAATAATTATGACATGTAATTCTTAATTTACCTATCTTATTCAACTTATCTTCTTTGCCTTTCTGGCCTGGTGTTCATGCTGCGATTTACACAGCATATTACATTCCTCTGTTGGTCAACTTATTTGGTACAGCAGACAAGCTGCTTCTGAGAGTGGAACAAGCTTCCAACTATGTAGGGCTCCATCTCAATGCCGATAAATCGAAAACTGTGCTGATGAACAAAGCATATACAATTTGTGTGAAAACACTGGAAATGGAAACAATTTCGAACACATCGGATCAATAGCTCCTTAACTCAACGAAGACTTTCATGTTCAGGAAAGCACAAACCTGAAGTCAGATATTGGTCGGGACGCTAAACTTGCTTTGCATCCTACTGTGCGGATCAGAAGCATGAACAGTTAACCACAATTTTGAAGACGGAATAGATGGATGCTATATCCAACTTCTGTGGCGCGTGCTTGATGTCAGATGAATGACCACGTGACTAACACCCAACTCTATAGTGACCTACCATCTGTGTCGACTGTTGTAAGATGATTTTGCTGGTCACTCCAAGAGGGTATTTCAAGCTAGTTTTTTGGTAACCTGATAGAGTTACAGCTTGGCGGGGCAGGAAACCCTGACGTACCGCGAGAGATGTAGGCCGTGAGCCAGCTGAGGTCTCCATAATGTATGTCTTTCTGTGAATAAAGCATTATATTTATTCTCTCATTTGTTAATTGATTTGTAACCCGGAATTGTTACTTTGTATCTGCTTTCATAGCTTTCGCTTCCTTTCGCATAAAATACGGCGCTATATTTTTTCCGTTTAACACGCAGTCAATCAGACGATCGTTAGAACTTCTACAATTCGTTGTATCCTTAACATTCATATCTTATTATATATAATATATTAAATCAAAAACTCTAATATTATATACAGTTGAATAATTGAAATAAATTAAATTACAATTATCATAATATCTTGTTTCTATATTTCAAATATTCACGCGTTTCCCTTCATCAGAGGAAATTCTCCCCGATTTTTGTTTTTTAATTAAATCAAATATAGAGCAATGACAGCGATATGAGCACAACGGAGTCATCTGCATATGGTCTTTGATCTATACAGTGTTTTCCTTCAGATCATTTTGAATGTGAAAGATGGTCTTTTATCCACACCTGCTCACTGTACGAAACAGACAAAGCAGAGTACTTCAACAGTATCTAGTTAAACTTATATATAATAAATCCTTAAAGGCTAAGGCTAATGCATTACTAGCTACGCTGAAATCAACTAAAATGGCGGTGTGCTAACATCTTTGGAAATTTGCTTTCAAAGTATTGGGCTATAATCCACCATACCTAAAGACAATACATACCAGTCTAGATTTTTTTTCGCATAGTCTCTCCAATTTCATGATGTCAGGAAAAAGAAAGAAGCAAGATATTTTGTTCCATTCATTGATTGTACTCTGTGAGAAAGAGTACTTCTTGATATCCAATCTACACTTATCCTTTACTAATGTTACCTCTTCTCCTCTAGTTCTACTATCTTTCTTGAGTGAGAAAAAGATATTTCTATGAATATTTTTTATACCCATTCAATATCTGAAAAACTTCAATATGATCTCCTCTTAATCTCCTTGTCTCCAGAGTTGTTAAACCACATTCTTTCAGGCGTTCTTCATAACTAAGGTCTCTCTGTTCTGGAATAATTTAGTTGCTATTTCTCGAACCCTTTGGAAATAATGCTACGATGTAGGCTTCTTTCCATTCAAAGGGAACCACTCCCTCTTTTAATGACAAGTTGAACACCTTTGCAAGTGGTATACTGATTTGTTCTATTGGTTCCATTAGTAGTTTAGGATGAATTCCATACACTACAAGTGATTTATTATCCTTCATTGGCTTTATTTTCTTAGCTAACATTTCAGGAGTTACAATTAACTGCCCTATATAGTCAGATTTAGCCTACTGAAATTTAGCATCTGAAACTGGTAATGAACTAATATCCTCTCTGGTAAACACTGAACTGAAGTAACCATTTAGGCTTCCTTGTGATTGCACGTCTATGTTGGCACACCATCCTCTTTCAAAGAGATTTTAGAACCAGGGATGCACATGTTCTTGTCCGGATCGCAGTCGAAGCAAGTTTTCTCGAAGCGAGCAAAGCCGGCTGTGCTTTGTCTGCTTGACGTTCTCTTTTTTTAAACAAAATTGGCTCCGTAGGGAACTTAAACCAACTACATGTTATTTTATTCTTACTACTGTTTGCATTACAATCAAATGCCGCACAATAAACCATAATGACGCTCGCTTCTAAACAATCGCTATCGCTGTCAACAGTACGTTGAATTAATGGAAAGTCCCGGTCTCATGGCACTTCCATGTTATCAGTGACGTCACGTCGAAGCTTGCCGATAAGCGCGGGAAAATATGCATAATCGAGACAGGCCGGTAGAACAGAGTATTACTTGGAATTATTAGTTAATGGAATTCTAATGAATTTTTCGGTGTTGAGGAAATAGAAATATACTACAAGATGTAATGTAATGTGATTTCAAGCAATCGATGTTGTTATCATTGGATCTTGGCTTGGTGCAGCAGCGATTTGAAATTGGTGAAGAGAATTTATAGAAAAGCGTCGAATATCGAATAGAATAAGTATTACTATTGCATATATATTATACATCAACATATTGTAGACATATATTAGGGAACAAGATTTGTTAATTATTAGTCAGAGGCAGTCTTTTAGCGTAAGTTAGTTTCGGCTCTGTCAGGGAAGTCAGCGAGCGTTAATAGGGTTGTTTACCATTCGAAAATCTTGTAGACATAAATAAAGAAACCGTTTTTGTTAACAGATGTAGTATTTTTCCCGGATTCAAACTCAACGAGTGATAAAAGGGAGTTTGTTTACAGGTCGTGAATTCAACTGGTGCATCGAACTATCGTTTACATTGGTTAATATATATATAAGATAAACTGATATATTTACTTAAATTACATACATAAGGTAATATCTGACATAGTGGTAGTAAACGTTTTCGGTAAAAAAGAATTAACAGGAGGATTTTAGCGTAAATTAGTACACACTGATTTCGTTGTTTTGCTACACAGTGTTCTCCGTATTCGCTAGGTGGCAGGCTTTTTTTGCTCATACGAGCTTAATAGAAGACATAGTTAGCAAGTATATTAGCCTAAGTTGTTCTTCTGAACACAAAAACAGCCTTATTCAAGGCTAACGTAGCAAACTAATTCAAACTAAATTGTATTATGGCGCCGTGCAAACGGCAGTTAAAGGACACAAGGCACTTAATTTGTGGCAGTTGCAATAACTGGGTGGACTTCGTCAAGTCTGGGTGCGAGAAGTCCTGGGCTGAGGTCCAAGCAGATATTTTTAGTTTCGAGTGTAGGGGATGTACGAAGATGAAGGAACTAGAGGTGGAGTTGGAAGGGTTGTGCCAGTAGTTCCGGTGGGGGAACAGTAGATGAATAAGTGGGAAAGACACGAGATATGCTAGGGAGAGCTCATCTCAGCCTGGGAGGAAACTGAGAGGAGGGAAGGTGACAGGTCGTAGAGAGACAGGACGTAAGGAGACGGGAAGGAAAGGAACAGGGGGGGAGACAACCGGAGTGAAGGAGAGGGGAGTGGGGGAGACAGGATGGAAGGAGAAGGGAGTGAGGGAGAAGGGCGGTAAAAACAACCGGAGTGAAGGAGAGGGCAGTGGGGGAGACAGGAGGGAAGGGGTCATCACAGAATGTGCTATTCTGCAGCAGTGATAGAGGGGGTGAGGAAAAGAGCGAGGATGTTTGTGGGGGATTCGATAGTTAGGAAGACCGACAGAGTCTTAAACAAGGGAGATGATGTGGTGGTCTGCTTGCCTGGAGCCAAAATAGAGGCGATAACTGAGAGGGTAGAAAATATCGTAGGTTCGGGTAAGGGTGGATCTGTTTTAGTACACGTAGGGACAAATAACGTAGAGAGAGAGGGTACAACTGCCATAGTTAGGAAATATAGGCAGTTGGTCAGAACACTAAAACAGACGCGGGTTCAGCAGGTAATACTGTCAGGGATTTTACCAGTAATGGGCAGGAGGGTTAACAAATATCGAAATTGTCGGGGATGGCAATTAACATGTTAGTCCAGAAACTATGTAGGGAAGAAGAAGTTGGATTTGTGGATTTATGGGGCAGTTTTGTTGGGAGGGCTGATATGTACATGAAGGATGGGCTTCATCTAAGTGGAAAGGGGCAGCAGTATTCGCGGACGAACTTTCAGCAGCAGTAGATTGTGGCACAGGTACAATGACAAATATTTTTGGAAGTAAACATTGTTTAAACTAGAAGTGTAGGGGTGTTACCTAGAGGTGTCTCAAGCAGTACAAGAGGCCACAGGCAAACCAATATCAAATCGTCCGAAAAACATCTCTGAAACAGGTTATAGATGCGTATGTTTAAATGCAAGGAGCATAGTAAATAAGAAAAACGAATTAAACATTATGGTAGAAGATATTGATCCTCACATAATTGGTATAACTGAATCATGGGCCATAGACATAACATATGCTGAATTAGAACTGACAGGATACGTACTGTTTAGGAAAGATCGAATAGGAAGAAGGGGGGAGTTATTTTATATGTTAAAGAATCTATTCAGGCTTATGAAATAAAACTAGAAAGGGAAGCAGATTGCGATGAAGCTGTTTGGTGCAAAATTGTTTCAGGAAATTCAAAATTAACTATTGGATTAGTTTACCGAAGTCCAAACATAAACGAAGAGGACAACGCAAAAATAAAAAACGCTATAAAGGAAGTTAGTAAAGGGGAATGTATCATAATAGGATATTTTAACCATGGACACATACAATGGAATTCTCTAGAGGGCACAGGGAGTGAGGACCAACAATTTCTATTTTTAATCCAGGATAGCTTTCTTACTCAGCACGTGCTAGAACCAACCAGGGGAGAAAATGTATTAGATATAGTTTTGTCATCACAAACAGAATTAGTGGACAATGTAAAAATACTTGAACCATTGGGTAACAGTGACCATAATCAAATACATTTTGACATCAATATAAAATCAGAAAGTAAAAATAAGAAAACGTACAAGAGAAACAAAGATATGAGAAAATACTTAGCAAAGTTAGATTGGAATAACATGCTGATGAATAAGACCGCAACTGAATGTTGGAATATTCTAAAATATGAAATTGAGAGTATCATCGATAAATTTGTTCCCTTCCTAAAACAAGGAAAACGGTGTAGAAAGAAACACTTGTCAAAAGAGGCTATTAGACAAATAGTGTTAAAACAAACTACGTGGAGGGTTTATAGGCGTACCGGAAAGGAAGAAGACTACTTAATGCAGCTACAACTGAAATCAGACAATCTAAAAGAAGCTATGAGCAACAACTAGCATGTAACATAAACAATGACACCAAGAGTTGTTATGCATATGTCAGGAGTAAACAAAACGTACAAGACAAGGTTGGACCTCTAGAAGACAGTGCTGGTAATATAATATCACAGGGGTTTTTAATGGCGGAAGACCTAAATGGTTACTTCAGTTCAGTGGTTTCCAGAGAGGACATTAGTTCATTACCAGGTCCAGATGCTAAATTTCAGGGGGCTAAATCTGATTACTTAGGACCGTTAGTTGGAACTTCAGAAATGGTAGCTAAGAAATAAAGGCAATGAAGGATAATAAATCACGGGGAGTGGACGGGATTCCTCCAAAATTACTAATGGAAACAGTAGAACAAATCAGTATACCACTTGCAAGAGTATTCAACTTGTCATTAAAAGAGGGAGTTGTTCCGTTTGAATGGAAAGAAGCAAACATCGTTCCATTATTTAAAAAGGGTTCGAGAAATAAGTCAGAGAATTACAGACCAGTGAGTTTAACGTCAGTGATTTGTAAATTATTAGAAAGGTTAATTAAAGACCATATGGTGGACTTCCTTGTTAAGCATAAATTATTAAATTCATCTCAACATGCATTCCTTAAAGCGAGGTCATGATTAACAAATATGTTATGTTTTTTGGAAGAAATCACTAAGTGGATAGACGTGGGATCGCCAGTAGATATTATCTACTTAGATTTTCAGAAAGCTTTAGACAAAGTGCCACATCAAAGATTACTACTTAAATCAAAAGCCCATGGTATCGGGGATATCATAACTGACTGGATAGAACAATGGACGACTGACAGAAGACAACGAGTTGTAGTGGATGAAGTGGTTGTAGTGGGAAATCGGTTTTGAGTGGAGTACCCCAAGGATCAGTATTAGGACCTATATTATTCTTAATATATATCAATGACTTGGACGACAGTATAACAAGTAACGTACTGAAATTTGCAGATGACACAAAACTGTTTAGAAAGATTAATACTGATGGTGATAAACAACATTTACAAAACGATCTAGACATATTAGTGAAATGGTCTGAGAAATGGCAGATGTTGTTCAATTTTGGGAAATGTAAATGCCTACATACAGGACATGGGAACTTGAATGTAAACTATAAAATGGGAGATACTGTTCTGGGTACTACTGTATAAAAAAAAGGACTTAGGAGTTACTATAAGCGCTGATATGAAAATTTCAGAGCAGTGTGGTATTGCAGCTTCAAAGGGTAATCAAATTCTTGGATTGATTAAAAGAAATATAACATACAAGGGAAAAAAGTTAATTATACCTCTTTATAAAGCATTAGTTAGACCTCATTCAGAATACTGTATACACGTATGGATACCATATAGTAAGAAGGATATAGATACGCTTGAACGCATACAAAGGAGAGCAACTAAAATGATTACAGAACTGAGAGACCTTAGTTATGAAGAACGCCTGAAGGAATGTGGTTTAACAACTCTAGAGACAAGGAGGTTAAGAGGAGATCAGATTGAAGTTTTTAAGATATTGAATGGGTATGAACATATTGATAGAAATATGTTTTTCTCACTCAAGAAGGATAGCGGAACTAGAGGACATGAAGTAAAATTAATAAAGGATCAATGTAGATTGGACATCAGGAAGCACTCGTTCTCACAGAGGACAATAAATGAATGGAACAAATTGTCTACATATTGTGTAACTGCTAGCAGCGTGAATATGTTTAAAACCAAGGTTGACACATATCTCAGGAGGCCGGGTTATAAGTAGATGAACATTGTTGGACTCTCGATAAGCCAATTGCTTCCTTGTCCACTTTCCACCTGGGCCTTTTGCTTGGATGACAAATCTTGTTAAATCCTTTAAGTTTCACGTGCCGCCCAACTGTCCAATCAGCCACTCTAACGAGCTAGTTTACGGTTGTGTAGCGAGACGGCGCGAGCGTCGCCTTGACGAGCTATCACAGTTCGACAGAGCACGCACTGAATTCACTGCAGGTGTTAGAGCGTCTAGGGTAATTGAGATTAATTTTGTTTATTAATATTGTCACTGTAGTGTCCAGTGAGAATTTATTCTGACCCCGTTTTCCTTTATTTTATAGTGTGTTGTTATATACTCGATAACATATCGTGTTTCCTACAAATGTATTGTGCTGCGTACTTGGGATGATTTCATTGAGGGATAATTATTATTGAAATATGTTAGTATGTATTGATGCAATTATTTTATTTTACTACATGGATTTGCTATTTCATTTATTTTGTGCTCACTTTATCACAATAATGTTGTGGACTCAAACCTGCGCCACACCCAGCTATTTCACACACATGGCAAATTAGTAGGTAATTGGAAATATTTTCTTTCGGATGGCTTTATACACCACATTGCGGCACTTATCGTGTTGCGAATGCACGTACGCACACACGCACGTACGCACGCACACAAACTGGAACTGAATTGATTCGCAGAAACAATGTCGATGTTTGTGAATTACGATTTTCTTCAACCACAACTATTTTGATTACTTGCTCAACATTTCGACTGCCATTGGCAGCCTTTATCAGGAATTCGTCGCTGACTCTCTTCTCTTTTTGTCCGTTGGATGCACTAGTAATATTCTGATGTTTTGATGAAGTCTAACAGATGTAGCGATCAAATGATGTTTTAAAATCCGCTGTATAGATTCTGTTACTCCTTTGACACAGGGGAGAGTGACCATACCTTTTGGATTTATCTGTGTTCTTTTCTTTCTTCTCCTTGGTTTTTCCCTTTTGAAATTATTGTTCCTTAATCTTCTTTATGGTTCAACTTTGGTACATACATCTTTTAGTGCCTTGGTGATGTGCTCCAACCCTTTATCGTTGTCATCTGGCTCTGATACAATGTTGTTGCATCTATCCAGCAACGTTTTGATAACCCCCAGTTTCTGACGTAACGGATGGTGAGACGGGATGTTTAGATATTCGTCTGTGTGCGTCTTCTCCCGATATACTAGGAGTTTCACTGTTCCATCCTCCTTTCGTATAATAAATGTGTCCAGGAAGGGCAGGGAGTTATCGCTTTCTTCTTCATATGTGAATTTAATGCTGCCTGTGATGTTGTTGAGATGCTCTGTCAGTTCTTGTTCACGTCCCTTCCTCACTACTTCTGTCACATCATCCACATATCTCTTCCATAGTTTCGGTTTGCAAGTTACTGGTGCTGTGAGAACAACTTGCTGTTCCAGTCATTCCATGAATAGATTTGCAATTATAGGTGACACCGGACTTCCCACTGCTGTGTCATCAACATTTAGATTTGTCCGTGGTTTCAGTTTTATGTCGTTTTCTAGTCGCTTCTTGATGACATCCAGTGTCTCGTTGATCGGGGTGTTGGTGAAGAGGGACATAACATCGTGTGATAGGAACATAGCATTATGTTCGATCATGATAGAAGCCATTTCATTGACTAATTGCGTCGAGTTCTTTATGTGGTGTGATGTCGTACCCACAATCGGAGCTAGTAGGTCTGCCAGTGATCTTGATACGTTGTACCAACTGACCCTGTATAATCCACAATAGGTACGAGAGGATTGTCTGGCTTATGGATGATCGAACTACATTACATCCTCGGTACATTCTCAGCTATCGGATATAAGTACTTATACTATTCTTCTGTGGTTTTGTCTTCTTCCTTCAATGATGAACACTAACTGTCTCTTGTATTTTTGCGTAGGGTCTTTCTTCAGCTTCTCATACGTCTTATCGTCTGATAACACGGTGGTAACTTTTTGTTCATACTCGTCAGTGTCCATAACTACTGTTACTTTTCCCTTGTGTGCTGGCAGGATCATTATACTTTTTTTAGCTCTGCTAGCGCTTGTCTCTCTTTCCTGTTAATGTTCGATTTCGGCAGTTTCGCTATTTTCATAATTCCAGCCACCTGAGATCGTAGTTGCTCTGATGTGGTGATCGGCAGCAATCGACATGCTTTTTCCGTAGCGACAATGAATTCCTCCACTGGCAGCTTGTCTGCCGAGAACCCTGGTTAGGTCGTCGGTTAGCCTGTATTTTGATACATTCACTACCCACTTCTTTAATTGAGTGCCGGACAGATCGATGTTGTTTCCGTCGCTCACTCTTGTCGTGGTTAGTCTCTTCAATTTGTTCAAATTCTCTCTCGCGAACTCTCGTCAAGTGCGAGAATACGTATTTACTCACGTTGCTTGGCAACTATTCGTTGATCTCCCATACTATCACTTCTTTCTGAACATGTAATCCGCCTAACTTAACGTCCTTTGCATTTTGTGTTTTTATTCCATATTTTATATTTAAGCTGGGAGATGATACCCCGTCATCACGGCACCGCAAGGAAAACACCAAGTGGTTTCTATATCGCACGATTTTCCTTTCCTGCGACTCAATCTCACGTATTTTCCGGACTGTATTCTGTCCATATTCTCGTCTAATATTCGTGAAAATGTTCATCAAGTTGGTATATATATATATAGAGGAAGAACTTGCCGTCCCAGAATTCCTGATGAAGGCTGCCGATGGCAGTCGAAACGTTGAGTAAGTAATCAAAATAGTTGTGGTTGATGAAAATCGTAATTCATATATATATATATATATATATATATATATATATATATATATATATATATATATATATATATATATATATATATATATATATATATATATATATATATATATATATATATATATATATATATATATATATATATATATATATATATATATATACATATATATATACATATATATATATATATATATATATATATATATATAATATATACCAACTTGATGAACTTTTTTACGAATGCCAATGTTATAGGATTATTTAAAAGTTACCAATTTATATTCTTAGCCAACGTTCTAATTAGTCATAATATATTATATTACGCAGAACAAGTGATAGCAGGAACAGTTAGAAACATTTCAGTGCGAGATTATAACTCTTTAGAAGCGGTTGCTAATGCAAATGAGATTTTCAACAATATTTCCTTAACATTATGTGCAAACAGCAATATCTACATGACAGTATTTTCGCGATTTCCTAAATAATCGTTTTTCAATATGGCGGACCACGCATTTGATGGCATTTTGTTACGGGAGTAATCTTATGTTTCCAGATACTGTTTCGGAGATGACACGAGCTAACTTTTTGTCGATCGTTGCGTTACTCGCCCTGGGCGGACCCTTCCTGACGTTAGTGGTGACAGGTGAACCCCGACACTTCAAGCTCGGTCTCCTGATCCCATGGACTGACACGGACACACCATACAGTGGACAAACTAGCGCAAGTGCCGTCGGCTTGGCAATAGATGCCGTTAACAACAACACTGTACTCGGGGCCAATATGAGACTCACGTGAGACGTTCTGTTCTTCTGTGTGGTGTGTGTGAGTGTGTGTGTGTGTGTGTGCGCGCGCGCGTGCGCGTGTATGTGTGTGTGTGTGTGTGTGCGTGAGTAAGTGACTTAGTGACTTAGTGAGTAAGTAAGTGAGTGAATGAGTGAGTGAGTGAGTGAGTGAGTGAGTGAGTGAGTGAGTGAGTGAGTGAGTGAGTGAGTGAGTGAGTCTATTGGCCACGTACAGTCAACGTGCCATCCGTTCGTAACATTTTGGCCGATGATATACAAACAAACAACGTTCTCCTCCGCCACTAGCCCCCGCGTCGTGCTTGTAGTGTGGTGACACGGGACTCGGGTTGTGACAGCAAGATCGCCATCGCCAATAGTGTGAGACTTCTCGTCTACGACAAAGTTGACGCGTTCATCGGACCGCCATGTACTGAAGGTCAGTTAATTTAACTGTCTCAAACTGACCGGTCGGTGTACTAAGTTGCATAATATATTACTTATTACTGATCAAAGAGGACAGATTCATCCTTGAATCCATCACATATGTCATCAGACATTGAATACCCTTGTCATTTGGGCGCTTTTGTCGAATGCCTAGAGAGAACATTATTATCAAATCTTGTTAGACAATGTCTAATTTCCTCTTTACCTGAACCTAGATATCCCAGGCGATAGTCAATAAATAGTCCTAGTTAATCCAAACAGAGAACATCTGATTTTCTCGCAATTCTGTCAAGATTCCATGTTCTCCAGGCAAGGGTTTATTACTCTACTAGATTATCAATTTAAGTTAAGTTAATCTTGGATTTTTTATTAAGCTAAATTAAGTAAATTTTTATTTTGAAAGTTAACGAGTTAGGTTAATATTAACTTAGCGTTCTGCAAGTTAAATATTGAGATAAGTTAATCGACCCATGCCTGCAATCCCAATACTGCAATTTCTCCTGCTTGTAGCTTGCCACTCGGTGGCGCAAATGGCCGCCTTCTGGAACATGCCAATCGTTACATGGGTTGCGATGAGCAGCCAGTTTGCCAACAAGAAGGCATACCCGACACTTGGCCGGACGATGGGTTCGTTTGCGAAGATGGGTGGATTCTTGGCCAAAGTTTTCCGTCGGTGCGGCTGGCAGCGCGTTGGATTCCTGAACTCACACCACAAGGTTAGTTGTAGAATAGATTACTCCGGGGGGGGGGATAGCTGTCAATACGTCGCCAAATCCCACGCTATTTGGGTATGTTTTGTGCGTAATTAAGGCTGTGTATTTACAAAGATTTCAGGGCAATTGTTTTGTAAATTTAGTTAACAATAATCAATGAATAAAATGTGTTAGTGAATTAATATATATATATAATAATGATACACTTTATTTATATACTCATATCCAGAGTAAGACCTTGTCCATGAGTGTTTACATTTGACAATAAAATACTAAATATATATAAATACCATTAGTAGTTCAACTATATAAATAATTGTCAATATATATATATATATATATATATATATATATATATATATTATGTATATAAATATATAAAATATATATGTATATATATATATATATATATATATATATATATATATATATATATATATATATATATATATATATATATATATATATATATATATATATATATATATATATATATATATATATATATATATATATATATATATATATATATATATATATATATATACATATATTTATATATATAATATATATATATATATATATATATATATATATATATAATGGAACAATGCCAATTTTGCTTCAAAACTTTAAAAGGATTTAATTGGGGGGGGGTTCAGTTAAATAAATTCTCAAGGATGGTATACTGGCAACGTATTGAGTGCCCACTGTAGCATACCAACGGGTGTCAATTGTTCGATTAATACAGCAACATATTCATGTTCCATAACGCCTGGACTAAATTTGGTTAAGAAAGCTAGTAGAACTAAGAGGGCCCAAAGTAGCGCTAGTAAGAGAACAGTGTAGAGTGGAGTGAAAGTATTATTCTAAGAATAATAAATGAATGGAATAAACCATTGGTTGAATAAATGTTAACAGTGCGAACAGTTTTACAAATAAAATTTACACATGTGTAATAAAGACATGCTACACATAGACGAAATATGTTCCGACTCTCGACAAACCAATTAGGCCTACTTCCCTGACCACGAGCCACCTGAAGCTAGTTGCTTTGTCTGACAATCCGGCTAAATTTGGTATATTCGTAGCAGATTGTGCTCACATAATACGTAATATAAGTAAATTAGTAAGTATGTAAGTAAGTATACGTAAGACATACGAGATGCTTGTCTTTTTCAACTGTAGATGTGGCGTGAAGTCTCCAAGGCCGCCAAAGACGAATTAGTCGCCAATAACATCACAGTGATTCAGCAATGGCGTTACCGACGTTCACCTACTGACGAAATCTTCAGAGGAATACTTCGGAAGATGAGGAGACGGGCCAGAAGTATGCGTTTGTTCCACTTCTTCATCCCCTGGGTCCCTTGCTGGGTGGGGGCCACATCACTTAATATGTTCCACCCTCTCGACGAGTCGTCTCCGTCCATCTGTTCAACCCTCTCGCCGAGTCGTCTCCATCCATCTGTTCCGTCCTCTGGACGAGTCGTATCCATCCATCTGTTCCGCCTTCTCGACGAGTCGTCTCCGTCCATCTGTTCAATCCTCTCGACGAGTCGTCTCCATCTATCTGTTCCGCCCTCTCGACGAGTAGTCTCCATCCATCTGTTCCGCCCTCTCGACGAGTCGTCTCCATCCATCTAATCCGCCCTCTCGACGAGTCGCCTCCATCCATCTGTTCCGCCCTCTCGACGAGTAGTCTCCATCCATCTGTTCCACCCTCTCGACGAGTCGTCTCCATCCATCTGTTCCGCCCTCTCGACGGGTCGTCTCCATCCATCTGTTCCACCCTCTCGACGAATCGTCTCCATCCATCTGTTCCGCCCTCTCGACAAGTAGTCTCCATCCATCTGTTCCACCCAATCGACGAGTAGTCTCCATCCATCTGTTCCGCCCTCTCGACGAGTAGTCTCCATCCATCTGTTCAACCCTCTCGACGAGTCGTCTCCATCCATCTGTTCCACCCTCTAGACGAGTAGTCTCCATCCATCTGTTCCGCCCTCTCGACGGGTCGTCTCCTTCCATCTGTTCCAACATCTCGACGAATCGTCTCCATCCATCTGTTCCGCCCTCTCGACAAGTAGTCTCCATCCATCTGTTCCACCCTCTCGACGAGTAGTCTCCATCCATCTGTTCCGCCCTCTCGACGAGTAGTCTCCATCCATCTGTTCCGCCCTCTCGACGAGTCGTCTCCATCCATCTGTTCCGCCCTCTCGACGAGTCGTCTCCATCCATCTGTTCCGCCCTCTCGACGAGTCGTCTCCATCCATCTGTTCCACCCTCTCGACGAATCGTCTCCATCCATCTGTTCCGCCCTCTCGACGAGTCGTCTCCATCCATCTGTTCCACCCTCTCGACAAGTCGTCTCCATCCATCTAATCCGCCCTCTCGACGAATCGTCTCCATCCATCTGTTCCGCCCTCTCGACGAGTCGTCTCCATCCATCTGTTCCACCCTCTCGACAAGTCGTCTCCATCCATCGCAATCTTTTGCCATTCTTTACCACTCTCTGCTGGTCACACCTGTCCTTTCGAGATCTCTGTTATCGCGACGTTTCCATCTGAATTTCGGTCTTCCACTTCTCCTTCTACCACCCTCGGGGTGGGGGATTGGGAGCCAACATATCAAAAGGGCTGTAGCGGTAAGTATGTCTTACGCTGTAGCGGAAGTTGCAACGGTGGAATTTAATTTGTTTCAATGTAATCGTAAAAATAACAATGACGCCTACACATTTGTCGCTGGATGTATGCAGCAATTTTGGATACCAGTCAAATTATTGCAGTTTTTAATCTATATATTAATACACTAACTTTGGGGGCAGTCTGGCACTATCTCCTCCCAGGCGCCGACGTCCAATCGTATCTTTTTACGTTCCTTCGCCTCCTTGATAGTTTCCTCTGATCGACCAATTAGCGGTGTATTAAAAAACACAAAGGTAGTCATATAGAATTATTTATTTATTATATTAATACAATAACTTTGGGGCAGTCTGGCAGTACCTCCTCCTATTCGCCGACAAATTCACTCATAACGCGCCTTCGTCACTATCCTAGGGACTCTATGTGGGTAATGGCGGACGGATCGTAAATGGGGCCTGCGGCCAACAAAAGCGTGAATGAGTTCATTTTCGAGTACTTTCACATCGGATACGTTGGTAAAATAATTGTTTTCTTCGCTACTTTATTAGACCTTTCATTCGATAGCAACGCACAAACATTTCTAAGCCATTCACCAGGCTGAGTCGAAATTGAGGGGTATCTACTTTGGTTGTTTTTTTTCTGAAAGTTTGTGATTTTGTCGAATTACACACGGGATGTGTATTAAGGGAGCAGTCTAGGTTACCCAGATTTCACAGAACTGCGCATGCGCTTATCGGTCGTGCTGGTTAACATGTCAGCCCTCATTTCTCCGGAGAAATGACCGGAATCTCCCACTTTTATAACATATTTTGAGTAAACCACAGGCAGGTTGGCCTCTAAAATAGGTGGGAGATGGGATTGGTGGAAGGTGGACTCTGACAAGTGGTGGGAAGTGGGAAGTTGGCCCCCCAATACAGATGGGACTGAGCTTGAGACCCCTGCCACAGTCTAGTGTATTTCTTGGCCTTCAACCATGCCACGCATGAGCGATTTTCCACTAACGGGGGTGTCGATTAGTTCTTAAATGTATAAGCTACAGTAAAATCACTGGTGTTTTTCCTGTCATGTTAAGTTAGAACTTCACTGAATACAGTAGACAGTTTCAGCTATACATTTTCGCTCTATGTATAGTTAGTTCCGCAACTTATAAGCACTGTGACATGCTAGCTCGTTTGTGCAACTTTTGTATGTAGTTGTTATGTGAAATCAGACAAACTATTAAATTAATTTTTTTTTATGTTTGGTCAAACATTACTTAAAGTGAAAATGGAAACGCTGAAAATTCACGAATTTCACCTTTGGTGAAATTTCGTAACTTCGTCATGTGATCGGCGAGAGGTTGGAGGTCACGTCCATGATCGGCCTTTGACCCGCATTGTTTACCGTTTTTGATATCCAGTACTTTGAGCCTTACCTTACCAGATTTAACGACTAAAATTAATTCGTTCGATGATTTGAAATTTTTGTTTAATTAACTTGACTGCGGATGTTCTACGCACTAAATGTTTAGACATCAACCAACCGGATTCGAGATAGGCTAAATCCGTTGAGGATGGAGTTTTATACTTTCTTGCAGTCATCGTCATCGCTGTCGAGAAAGCCACCAGGCGTCGCTTCATGCTACTGGCCCAGGAGCAGGGAATGACGAACGGAGAATTCATCTACATTAGCGTCGATGTGTTTCCTGATGAATATCTGACCGATAACTCTTTCTGGTCCACGGGAGACGAAAACGACGAGAAAGCCAAAGAAGCCTTCAGGAGTGTTTACCATGTACGTTCACTTGAGTTTCTTCTTCATCTATTTATTTAAAGGTGTTTTCATTAGCTAACCGATCGACTGTTTTACGTTACTTTATGACACCGTTTCATTTATAATGTATTAGTATATATAACACCTCGATGGGTAACACATAATATCCATCCAAAACGGGTTACTATCATGAACAATATGTTAATCTGTTAATATGTTTAACAATACGTGATTTGGCGATGGTGTAAATGTAGTACGCCAGTTTTACGACATATACAGAGATCGCTTTGCGGCATCAAAAAGAGAACAACAAATCTTCACCTTTAACGTTGAAGTTGAACATTTTTCTCAAAGAAGTTGATTTGGCGTTGGAGTGAACAGGTCTGCCAGGGTGAAGTGTAAAGCGCTCTGAACAGTCAGATTAATATCGCTTATCCGACTCTCGGTCGCTTTCTGGATGCGCCGAGAAGATAATCTGGCCTCAGAGGCGTGGTTTCTCTGTTACCCACTTTCGCCACTCCATTTTGTGTAGGCGTTCCCGTGAAGCGGCAGCGTCGTTATCGATATTCTACAATACAAAAATTTGTCTGATTTAACTTTTCAGTCTGATAGTTGTGTCAATATAATACAAATTTAAAGTTCAATCGAATTGCATCGTATAAACTAATAAAAGTTCACTCTTATTTTATGAATTAGCCAAATGCCTGGATGGCATCGTTATTAGCTATTTATGCGTACATCATTTCCGTCACAATGAAAAGTACACATTGCGTCCATGCGATGATGTGTGCGACAAACGGTGGCACCACAGCACGGTACAAGGACTCGGTTTGTCTTCCGTGACAACTTCTATAGGGTCACGCACGCGTCACGTAACGCTGTTGCGCCTCTGAGCTCGAGTTCCCCAGGAACTAGGGGATGTAAACGTTTATTATTATTGTTATTATTATTACAATCTACAGGTGGGCATTCCTGACATCAGTGACAAGCGATTGAACAAGTTTCAACAAGACGTCGCACTTCGTATGCAGTCACCCCCATGGAACAAATACATGCCCGAGAACTCCACCGTGAGTTGACTCAGTGGGGCAATGCATCCGTTCGATATGGTTGTGAGAATGAACCGCCGACCGACCGACCGACCGACCGACCGACCGACCGACCGACCGACCGACCGACCGACCGACCGACCGACCGACCGACCGACCGACCGACCGACCGACCGACCGACCGACCGACCGACCGACCGACCGACCGACCGACCGACCGACCGACCGACCGACCGACCGACCGACCGACCGACCGACCGACCGACCGACCGACCGACCGACCGACCGACCGACCGACCGACCGACCGACCGACCGACCGACCGACCGACCGACCGACCGACCGACCGACCGACCGACCGACCGACCGACCGACCGACCGACCGACCGACCGACCGACCGACCGACCGACCGACCGACCGACCGACCGACCGACCGACCGACCGACCGACCGACCGACGACCGACCGACCGACCGACCGACGACCGACCGACCGACCGACCGACCGACCGACCGACCGACCGACCGACCGACCGACCGACCGACCGACCGACCGACCGACCGACCGACCGACCGACCGACCGACCGACCGACCGACCGACCGACCGACCGACCGACCGACCGACCGACCGACCGACCGACCGACCGACCGACCGACCGACCGACCGACCGACCGACCGACCGACCGACCGACCGTGTCACTGCTGCATATTATTACCTTTGTTAAGACTACTGCTGCTGTTGCTGCTGGTACTGCTGCTGTAACAGCTGCTGTTACTGCTGCTATGACTACCACTACAACTAACCACTACAACAACTACTACAACTGTTAATAATAAAATACTAATAACGTTTAATTTGCCCGAATTAGCTATTAGCTATGTGCTAACACCGCTATACGTTAAGCAGAATGTTCAGAACATCGTGGTTTTGTTTGTACGCGCTTCGCACGATTTTGAGATAAGCTACTTGACCACTTTGACCGACGTGGTGCGGGTGATTATGTCTGAAATTGTAGGCGCAGCCCACAAAGGTGGACAAGGTCGCGCCATACCTCTACGATGCTGTACTCGCTTATGCTTATGCACTCAACGAAGTGATAATGAAAGGCCAGGACACCCGCGATGGCATGAAAATCGCCGCAAACTTTGCACACAGCGTCTTTTTCGGTACGTCAACAACGTAATTATTTCAAACTGATACCCACGGATCTAATTTTATTGCGATGAGATTATGTTTGATCGATTCATCACATTATTGCTCTCAGATCCTCCTCCGCCACGACGTTCTGTCCAATGCGTTCTCCTCCACAACCCCTGCCGCTTCCGTGTCTCTCCTCCACAACCTCTGCCGCCTCCGTGTCTCTCCTCCACAACCTCTGCCGCCTCCGTGTCTCTCCTCCACAACCTCTGCCGCCTGCGTGTCTCTCCTCCACAACCTCTGCCGCCTCCGTGTCTCTCCTCCACAACCTCTGCCGCCTCCGTGTCTCTCCTTCACAACCTCTGCCGCCTGCGTGTCTCTCCTCCACAACCTCTGCCGCCTCCGTGTCTCTCCTCCACAACCTCTGCCGCCTCCGTGTCTCTCCTCCACAACCTCTGCCGCCTCCGTGTCTCTCCTCCACAACCTCTGCCGCCTCCGTTTCTCTCCTCCACAACCTCTGTCGCCTCCGTGTCTCTCCTCCACAACCTCTGCCGCCTCCGTGTCTCTCCTCCACAACCTCTGCCGCCTGCGTGTCTCTCCTCACTACGCTCCTCGTTCTTATCCGTTGCCCTCTGCTGCGTTTGCCATTTAACTTTAACGGAAACCTCCACGCTTTCATTATCGCATTATGGTTCATACAACATGGCCGAATCACTGCTGTCTGATCTTTATTATTTCATCGTTAATGCACGACACATCCACCCTCTTTATTATTTCTTCATTATGTCTTCTCTCTATCAAAGACATTACCACAGTCCATCTAAGTATTCTCATCTCTGGCATCCTTTCATCATTCTTGTGTACGGCCCGTATTTCATGGCAGGTCTCACTAATGAATCTTTACTTTTATTCTATTTGAATAAATTCTTGACACATTGTCCTGATGTCAGGAATGTCAGGCAAGGTGGCACTCAATTATGTTGGGGACCGCGAACCCAACTACCTGCTGAGCGGGACACTTGCCAATGGATCGGGGGTAGTACTGGCGAAATGGGTCAACACGGGCGATGACATCTTCCAGCAGGTAAATTCATTCTCGCTCTAGGCAGGAATGGTAGTAGTACAGTAACACAGGCAGATCGACCTGTTGAAACGTGGATTTTTCAGTTTATCCCACGCCATGGGCAGATGTACGATGAATCGTTTCGTCCCACTTGCTGTCTTGGTCAACGTGTTTTGGGGAACAAGAGGCGCCCACACCCACACTTCAAGGAGCATTTCCAGGAAATGCCTATCATTACCCGTCCGACCAGCAATGACGGGTCTATAACCAAGTAAAGTTAAGTTCCCATATGCGGGCCACGTGAATTCCAGTTCGCAATCTCATTGGTTAACCCTACAAGTGCAACAGCAACGTTTCAACAGGTCGATCTACCAGGAAATGCAGTGTCGGTTGAGCCATTTTTCACTCTTTTAGGCTAACTAATATTTATAAGTAAAATTGTTTTTACTCACATAAAATATGATTATTAGTAGATCATTTTATACCAAAATAATATATTTAGCATGCATATATAATTATATTATATTATAGCTGATTTAATAGGGTTGGTAAGCTGGCTCAACCAACACTTGGTGTGGGGTAAGTTGAGCCACAGTTATTATTGGGTAATTAAGGGTAATTAATTTTGACAGCTTAAAACGCGCTTCTACGGTAAAGGGTAGATACTGCGAGGTCCCTTTGATCAGCGAATCAAATATGTCAGTGAATATATCATGCCATCACGGTATGTAAATTAACCAGTGGGCTGGGGCATGTCCACACACGATTGGGGCACGCCTATGCGGATATGCCCCAAACGATTAGCTGGGGAAGATTGTAAATTTTCCAATACACGCGGTCTATCGCGGTAAAATTTCTTTGTGCAACAAAAACACTAATGACACACATTCCAAAAATGCACATATTATTGAGAGTGAGCCACGTATCAATATATGCATAACATTACATGAGATTCTGCCAACAAATTATTTTAGGTTACAATTTCCTATCGACGCAAAGAATTTCAATCCGCGGTTCAAATGCTCGATGCATGAGTTAGATGCTACCGTCGAACATAGTTTGTTTAGAAAGACAATACTAGGCCCTATGAGTTGGATGCTACCGTAGAACACAGTTTGTGTAGAAAGACAATACTAGGCCCTATGAGTTAGATGCTACCGTAGAACACAGTTTGTGTAGAAAAACAATACTAGGCCCTGTGAGTTAGATTCTACCGTAGAACACAGTTTTGAAACCAAATACTAAACGGTTTGTTCAATAACGAGGCGCGAGGAGATGCCTCCGCTTGCTGACATGCCCCACCTTCCCCTATTTTAGGGCAAGAAACGCTCGATTTCATTATTTAACCGCTGCTCAACTAGTCCTCCCTTGGGTGGCTCAATAAGCTCCGTTTCGACAATTACGTTTGTTTAATTAACTTTATAACGCGAAGTGATGTAAATGATATTCTTCCCTGCGCATAGTTAAACCATAATTATTATGTAAGTGCTCAGAGAATAAACCCTAATTTACTCACCAGCAGACTTTAATCGCAAACACCAACAGTTGGAGGAAGTGGTCTAGAAATGGCATGAATGCTAAGCGTCATCAGTACATTTCTGGTGTGTTTGCTTCCACGTTATTTCTCTTGGCATCCCATAGTGGTTTGGTATCGAGATCACTGTTCCAACTGTGTTGAGCATCTCTTCCGTCATCTAGTATATCTCACTGTACTCCGCATCTGCATTTTGTCTTACCTCGCTGATGTCCATTATCAGAGTGACTTCTTCGTAGACCTGGAATACACATCCTGCGCAGAACCCTGGGGTAACTTTCTAAGGTCTATGGTGTACTCAAACATGCACCGATTCACTTGGAATACATCGATGAATGTAAAGCTTGAATAGGCCAAAAGCATCCGTCGTTGTTTTTTTAACTCCATTTGTTGCCTCATTGTACCGAACAATACCTTCGATGATCCTTTATTCGAGACGTGGCTCCAGTAAAGTCAGCCAGTGAAAACATAGGTCGTCAGGCTTTCGATATAACAATCGCTTTAGCTCTCAGACTAAGTTAGTTATCAAGAAAGAGTATGCCTCCATTTTTTTCAAGCAAAACGGGGAGGGGGGCGTGCGCCACCACGCCCCCCTCTGTTCGCCAGGACCATGCTCGTTTTACCGTAGAGTACCATATCTATTACTAGGGATTTAATAGTGACCCTCTTCGTTGTTCCACCAGATATTTTCAAAGAACACGCTTTACTCATATGACTACCAGGTGGCAGCACTTACTACTTGTTTTTTTGTAATGTACACTCTGATCGTTTTCATATGTAATCAAAGGAATACCAGTTCATTGGCGAGCCGATCTGGCCTTCTGGCAAAGTTGGACTTAAGAACGCTCCCCTAGATACACCTCTCTGTGGCTTCAAAAACGAACGTTGCAAGAATAAAGGTGAATATTACTGTTATTGCAATATACTAATCATCACTCACATAACTGCTTTAATTTGTGTTACTACTGCTAGTATTGTCAAATAAAAAATACACGAGTAGAAAGTACTTTAAAATATTTATGTTACTCAACAGCAGAATTATATCCGATCGTGGGTTGTCATTATATGTTAATAAAGACTTTAATTTAATAAGAGTTGTTAGAACCATTATTAATACTAACGATATAAACGCACGCATGCACTCACATATTACGTGGACTGTCACTAACGTTTCACTTGTGTATTGTTTCACACCATGATTATGAGAGGTAGAGAGGGAGAGAGAGAGTGTGTGTGTGTGCGTGCGTGTGTGTGCGTGTGCGTATGTGTGTGAGTGACTGAGTGTGTGTGTGTGTGTGTGTGTGTGTGTGTGTGTGTGTGTGTGTGTGTGTGTGTGTGTGTGTGTGTGTGTGTGTGTGTGTGTGTGTGTGTGTGTGTGTGTGTGTGTGTGTGTGTGTGTGTGTTTGCCTGTTTGTCTGTTTGCGTGGTGCGTGCGTGCATGCGTGTGTGTGTGTGTTTGTCTGTTAGCGTGGGGCGTGTGTGTGAACATATACCATTTTATACGTAGCTTTATTTATTTGGTTATTGCACATCTTAGTTCTGGTAAGTAATTGTATCTAATGCTTCAGAGCAAAACACCAAACATAAATTATCAATTCAAAACAATCACTTCAAAACAGCTGTTTTAAATCTGCAAATAAAGTTCACCTTAATCTTTAAAAGACGTTAGTCGGCTTATGAATACAGTGTTCCTTCCATTCTGATTTGTCTGCGAAGTCGTACAACAATGCGGTAATATAATATATTTCGTCTAATTTAAGAAAGCTAATTCTCCGCTCCAAATGTTTTTGTATCTAAACTGTTTACTGAAATTAGAAACAAGAATTGGAGATAAATGAATTCATACAGTGACCTTATTTTTGGCTTATCGAGTGTCCAGCTATTAATCATTTCGACGGTAGCGTGACCTTTATGAGATTTGTCAGTTTATTTTGCATATTCACGATGCTAGCTAGCATGGTAAGATGTCCATTATTGTGGTCTGGTTGGCTTATCATTGTGTATGTGTCTCACTCAGTCTGGAACGCTACATGGGTGATTTTTGTTGCTGTCTTCTCAGCATGTATCGCTGTAGCGCTCGCCGCCGGTCTCGGCACTTTGTTCTGCAGGTGAGTCACTTTCTCGATTCATTTTGTTGTCTATGATGGACACAAGAAAAGTGTCATCGATTGTGGTGATTTTTTTTCTGAGAAAATACACATAAGTATAGTTACGGATCGAATGCGTGGTTAGGAAAGGAGGTGGGTGCGCTCGGCCAGGACAGGATTGTTTAACTTGAGCATCGTGTGTTAACATAACATTATATGTAAATACAACTTTTTATATGCATATTTACTGATTTACCTATGCATTGTGGAGCAGTTTATATGACACTGCCTGTTGATGATGTACAACCGTAGCCTCAGTTAGGCGACTCCTTGCAATCTTTCTAGCCACGTCGAGTCCCCCGTCTGTCCAATGCTTGCCGTTCACGTCATTTTATTGTACCTGTTAGCTTTTTACTGGTAGTTCTCCTTCTGTGCTGCAGTCTCTAGTCTACCTTTCCAATGGCATAGTCGTTTGTATTTGTGTATTTGGTTTTCCAGGAAGATACGGTTTGAGGCAGATCTGACCCGTCAGACGTGGCGGGTGAAACGCGATGAACTGGAGATTGGTGATGAAATGGGAATGGCCACAGTAAGGCGACACCTTCTACATTAGCACTTTTGGTCATTATAATTACCTGTATATTACCAAAATATTCTGCATGATTTTTGCGGAGGCAATTGTTTAGAAATCAGAAAATATTCTATAGAATGTTTATAGAATAATTCTACAGATTTTTAAATAGAAAAAAAATTCAATAGGATTTTTTCGGACATTTCTATTGAATATGTGGTATTCTATGTAGTTTTCAAGACTAAATTATGCTATACTCTGTATAATTCTATACATTTATATGGTTTTCTATACAAAATTCTACTATAATCTGTATAATTCAATAGCAGTCTGTATAATTATATATTTTGTTTTATAGAATTATATAGGCTGGTAGGCTAAGGGCTCGCAATAACACTTTCCCACATATAGCCATATGTCCTTCTGCAGTCACAGCGCCGGTCGAGGGATGACACCATAACGACCCCGAACAACTCGACCAGCAGTGTCGTGGAAACCGAAGGCAGCGACACACAAAGGAAGGCAACAATGGCTCAGCAGAAAGCCGCCTTTAGTGCCTCGTATGCCAAACACGAACATGCCAATGTAGACCTGGCATACTACAGAGGCACCATCGTCACCGTGAAACACCTACATCGACAACACATCCAGATAACGCGCCAAATCAAGCTGGAATTCAAGCAGGTGAGCAGAACGTGTGCCTTTTCACACTGCTAACATTTACGCAATCTTCTTCTTCTCCTTCTACTTCTTCTTATTTTCTTTCTTCTTGTTCTTCTCATTTCTTCTTCTCCATCTCCTTCTTCCTCTCTTCCTATTTCTTCTCATCTGTCTTGTCGTTTTCCTCTTTCATCTTTTTCTCCTCCTCCTTCTTCTATTCCTCCTCCCTGTCCTCCTTAAACGATCTAGGCAGATTAGTGAAATGGTCTGAGAAATGGCAGATGCTGTTCAATTTTGGGAAATGTAAATGCCTACATACAGGACATGGGAACTTGAATGTACACTATAAAATGGGAGATACTGTTCTGGGTACTACTATAAAAGAAAAGGACTTAGGAGTTATAATAAGCGCTGATATGAAAGTTTCAGAGCAGTGTGGTATTGCAGCTTCAAAGGGTATTCAAATTCTACGATTGATTAGAAGAAACATAACATACAAGGGAAAGAAGTTAATCATACCTCTTTATAAAGCACTAGTTAGACCTCATTTAGAATACTGTATACAAGAATGGAGACCATATCGTAAGAAGGATATAGATACGCTTGAACGCATACAAAGGAGAGCAACTAAAATGATTCCAGAACTTAGAGACCTTAGTTATGAAGAACGCCTGAAAGAATGTGGTTTAACAACTCTAGAGACAAGGAGGTTAAGAGGAGATCAGATTGAAGTTTTTAATATATTGAATGGGTATCCTATAAGTAGATGAACATTGTTGGACTCTCGATAAGCCAATGGCTTCCTTGTCCACTTGCCATCTTGGCCTTTGACTTGGATGGCAAATCTTGTTAAATCTTGTTAAATCTTATTCTCCTTCTCCATCTCCTTCGTCCCCATCTCATACTTCTTCTTCTCTTTTATCTTCCACTTCCCCTTCTCTCCTCCTTCATATTCTCCTTCATCTGCTCCCCCTTCTTCTTCTTGATATGCTCTTCGATCACCAGCAAACTGGTCTTTTTTTGATTGCCTTAGCCATGTAATTCGTAGTTGACTCCCTTGCGATGGTTGGAACTGATAGGCTTTCAATGCAACTCTATACGGGGACATTCTAAGTACGTTGCCTGCCCATTGCAAACGTCACTTGTTGGTTGCGTGAAGGAGCTGAGTTTGTTTCGATGCATTAGCTGATAAATTTAATCAGTATTTCACGACCGTTGGATCAGAATTAGCTAATGAAATACCATTCGTCACAGAAAAGCCTAACGATTATCTTGATGGAATTTATAAAAAACTCTATGTTTTTAGCACCTGCAACCGCAGATGAGATAAGGATAATTATAGAGAAATTGAAAAATTGTAGTTCCGGCTGGGATGGCATAAAACTAAATATTATCAAACAGACTTACTCTGGTATGATTGGGCCATTATGCCACATTATAAATTTATCATTTGATAAAGGATATGTACCAGATGAACTAAAAATAGCTAATGTAGTGCCCATTTTTAAGAAAGGTGATGCTACACTAATTAAAAACTATAGACCTATTTCTATATCACCAGTATTTTCAAAGATTGTTGAAAGATTAATATATAATAGATTAAATAAATATATAGTTAAACACAATGTTTTGTCAAATTCCCAGTTTGGATTTAAAAAAGGATATTCAACGTATATGGCTCTAACAATATTAATTGACAAAATAACCAGTGCAATGGACAAAAAGGAACATGTAATTGGACTATTTTTAGATTTTGCTAAAGCATTTGATACTGTTAACCATGATATCCTATTAAGAAAACTTGATCATTATGGAATCAGAGGAATAGCGCTCCAGTGGTTTCAAAGTTATTTGTATGGAAGACAACAAACAGTAAAATTTAATGGAATCAATTCTGTTCTTAAAAATATAACATGTGGAGTACCACAAGGGTCAATATTAGGACCCTTACTATTCCTTATATATATAAATGATTTAGGTGCTGTTTCTCAGATCACCTGTCCCATTATGTATGCAGATGATACTAACATCTTTATCCAAGGGAAAGATTTGCAAAAAATGGAAAAAGATTTAAATATTGAAATAAAAAAGCTATCACTTTGGCTCAAAACTAATAAACTCTCACTGAATATAAAACAAACATGTACAATGACCTTTAGCAGTACTCCCAGTATAAGAAACAGATGTAATGACATATACATAGATGGAATAGGAATAGACACTGTTAATCATACGCAATTTTTGGGAGTAATAATAGATAATAAAATCAACTGGAGTAACCATATAAAGTACATATGTAATAACATTTCTAAGAGCATAGGCATTATCAAAAAGGTAAAGAGCAAACTGAACAAGAAGACATTGGTTAACCTATATTATACATTTATTTACCCATATATTACTTATTGTAATGTAGTATGGGGAAGAGCCTCAACAATATATTTATCTAAAATTTATATATTGCAGAAAAGAATAATACGAATAATTAGTCATGTTGGATTTAGAAACCACACACAGTTTTTATTCAAAACATATCAAATTATGAACATTTATCAACTAAACAAATATATCAGCTGCGTGCTAATGTATAAACATAATAGGGGTATGTTACCAAATATATTTAATGACATGCTTACACATCATACTACTTTACACAGTTATAACATGAAACAAGAAACAGTTTATAAAATACCATACTGTAAAACCAACACCAGACAAAATACACTGGCATATGTTGGTCCCAAATTATGGAATACTATTGTTAAAAAGAACCACTTGGATGATTGTACGTCTACTTATATTTTTTAAAAAGACAGTGAAACACTGGTGTACAGTGATCTCGGCCTTTCGGGATCTCGGCCTGAGTGATCTCGGCCTGTTTTGGTGAACTCGGCCAGTGACCTCGGCCTGTGCGGCAGTGAATTCGGCCTGTACAGCAGTGATCTCGGCCTGTATAGCTAGTGATCTCGGCCTGTTTGGCGGCGTGATGTTGGTAAGAAATAAGTGCCCGACAGTGAACTCGGCCTGTGCGGCAGTGATCTCGGCCTGTAATTTTCTATAAAAACGGACGTTAAATAAAACTTCTTCTTGTCTAGTCAGTGATCTCGGCCTGTTTGAAGGAGTGATGTTGGCCAGAAATAAGTGTTTGTAAAATAAAACTGTGTGTTATGTATTGTGATAACTGCTATATAATCGACTCAATAATGTTCACTATTGCATGGTCGGACTGACTTATATGACAGCGATCTCGGCCTGTATCTATAACGGGCCTTTTTATTATAGTTATGTCCGACATATTTAAATAAAAACTATAAATTATCATCGGCAAAATATGCGTGTTAAATGTAGCCATTTTAATTCATCAGTTATAAGTAACATTTCATTAGTATGTACAGTCCGTTGCCGTAATTTGTACTGATATCATAGTATATATATATATATATATTATGTATAGACAGTTGTTGGATATAATGTAGATATATATTTATTTTTGTTATTCGAGTGGGACAATGTTTCGACTCGGAATCGTGGCTAGTTTGCAGAAGAAGACAAAAGGCATAATGTAGAAAGTTTCTATTTTTATTTATAATTCCCTCCAAATCATTACATAAATGTCGTGACGTAACCTATGCAAATAAATTAAAGAAAAAATAACAGCAAAGATGGGAACCAAGAAAGAATTAGAAATTATATAAAATTGCTACTATAACCATATACCACACAGTACAATGAAATGGTAATCACAATATGAAATCCTTAATACAATCTAAAATAGGAATATATATATATATATATATATATATATATATATATATATATATATATATATATATATATATAATTAAATCATACAATGAATCCTTAGTACAATGTATGTAATACACGCACACACACACACACACACACATATATATATATATAATATATATATATATATATATATATATATATATATATATATTCGGTTCGGAGATCACACCTAACGCATCACAGGGCCATACAAGCGGCCAATATTGAGAAACCCAATACTTCTGATGTTCTTAGAATAATTTTGCCATCCCGCCACATAGCAATTAACTTTCGGGTTGTCATTATTTATGTATATTATCAATAGTGAAGACGACTGTACAACGCACGCAACATACCTGTCCCGCACACTCTGTGTTGCCATAAATTGCACCCGTCGCACAACAGAGCCTCTTGGCGTTTACGCACGATCCGTAAGCAACTGAGACACGCGGACGACTCGCGATTCATGGCGGGAAAGCAGATTCACAAACTATTAAACTGTTATAGTTGTACTTTCATGAGCAATTCAAATATAGTACGTTCGCGCTTGTAAGTGAACCCAGTGTTTAGTCATCGATATTCCCCTCTTTATAAAGCTGGGTGGCGGCTATGATTCTGACCAATCTTAGCCTATTCTGACCAATCATCTTTATGGAACACTTCGCTCTTGCTGCCACACAGTTAGTAGGGCTTAACTTCAGCTTTGGTCATGTTCAGACAGACAACATGAAAAGATCAGCTCAATGAAACAATGCACGAGTAGGAAGCCAATTACTACAGCCTACCTCTACACATTCTTAATGCACACAAATCAAAGACAGACAACATGAAAAGATCAGCTCAATGAAACAATGCACGAGTAGGAAGCCAATTACTACAGCCTGCCTCTACACATTCTTAAAGCACACAAATCAAAGAAAGACAACATGAAAAGATCAGCTCAATGAAACAATGCACGAGTAGAAAGCCAATTACTACAGCCTGCCTCTACACATTCTTAACGCACACAAATCAAAGATAGACAAAATGAAAAGAGTAGCTCAATTAAACAAAGCAATATATTATATTTGTGACGTCATTGTGACACCTATATCGGCTAAGAATAAAATTCTCACACAAATCAAAGAGACAACATGACAATATCAGCTCAATAAAACAAAGGAACGACAGAAAGCCAACTACAACAGCTCTACACATTCTTAACGCACACAAATCAAAGATAGACAAAATGAAAAGATCAGCTTAATAAAACAAAGCAAGAGTAGGAAGCACATTACTATGACCATCACTTTTTTAACGTACAAATAATATTTTAAAACCGATTACATGATAAATATTAACGGGATATTATGTTTGTGAATTCATTGCGCCTATACACCTATATCGGCTAAGAATAAGATCAAGACCGATCGTCTAAAAACATCTTTATTGCATTGAACATTGTTTATCGTAACAATAAATACATGATACAACTTCTTGTACCGATAAATATGGCCTACATTACTATAACAAGGCCCGTAATCAAAGACAGGCCGAGATCACTGCTGTACAGGCCGAATTCACTGCCGCACAGGCCGAGGTCACTGGCCGAGTTCACCAAAACAGGCCGAGATCACTCAGGCCGAGATCCCGAAAGGCCGAGATCACTGTGAACCGAAACACTACATATGGGGAACCTACGAACAAGACTACTCTAGTCAATTGTGATATACCAGTATAATTTAGTATAATAGTCCTATGTATTATTATATATGAATGACTTATTTGTGGTAACCTTTTTTATCATATCTTATAACAAACAAGTTATTGATTATACAAATGTGGTATACTTGTATTAGGAATCACTTGTGAACAACTTTTTTTTTCTTTTTCTTTTTTTCTTTTTTTTTCTTTTTTTTCTTTTCTTTTTTTATCTAGACATCGTGGCGCATAATATATTTAATTTATAATTGAAAAAGGAAACATACGCAATTTGCTTCTTTTCCATTGTCTTAAATGTGTTTAGTAGTTTATCGGCTGATTGATTGTATGTATATGAATTTATGTTATTTGAGACAATAAACATTATTATTATTATTATTATTATTGTGATCGTAATAACAGCGCAATCAGTAGCCGGTTAATTTTAATCCATTCATTTATCATCTTCAGTGAGAATACTTTCTCAGAGCCAGTTTTTATAACGTTCGCTTACTAACGTTATTTCGAGCCATCTAATTATTTTACCTTCTCTGATATAAAAAACATCGTTTATCAATACCTTCATAACCATTCAATATCCTAAGCATTTATTTAGTTTTTTTTCTTGATCTCCTTGTCTCTACGGTTGATAAACCTAATTATTTTAATAGTTTAATGTCATAAGAAGGTTTCTGAGAAACTTAAATAGATGTAAGAGCGATCCTTCGTCTACTCAAAAACACATGAGATTTATTGGGCGCAATTAAGCTTATGGGAATCCACGTTATGATCTTCACAAATTCCTATTTGTTCTCGAAATTAAAATCAGTTTCTTTAGTGTATATCAAATGTGTTGTCATTATGATTGATATATGATATATATATATATATATATATATATATATATATATATATATATATATATATATATATATATATATATATCAATATCAATATCAATCATCACGGCAACACATTTGATGCACTACGCATACGGATTGTGCGAAAAATATTATTAATATCACACTCAACAAAGAACTATGTTAAAATGTAATATGAAATTAAAACGGTTTTGATAGAGTATCAACCATTTATTTGAATGGATGAATCTTTATTTCAACCAGTGGTGCATTTTTCTAGGAGGGGCACTGGACCCCCTTTGGCTTATTTCTTTTGATATGGCGCAACTACGAGGCAGCATGATAAACTAGTGGGTGACCTTTGGACTCCGCATTTATTTCAACAATAGACAACTATAATAGAAGTATCGATAGCATTACAACATTACATAAAAACAACGATATCGAAATGAAACAAGAGATTTAACTTGCACGAATGCATGTTTGTTTTAGATGAGGTCCGTTGCGCACAACAACCTAAACACGTTCGTCGGCGCATGCGTGGATCCACCGGACATTTGCCTCATCTGGATTTACTGCCCCAAGGGTAGTCTCGCGGTGGGTGGTCTTGCATTTCTTCTACCTTCACACAATGAAGTTGATCCGAAATATGCAAATGTGCCTACTTTCGTACATGGGTGCAAGCACGCATAACTAGTGTTTTTAACTAGCCGTTGCGTTTTTGGTCAATTTATTGCTTCTTTGGTGATACATATTAAATTCCAATGATGATTCATGTGTTGATATTAACCGCATGTAAACCTTTTAATTTCAGAAAACACCACATATCCACATATTATATTTATCAATATAGTTTTATTTTTATGCTGAATGGAGAATTTCCACACCGCCGCATGTTCTTTTCTTTATTATAGCTATTTATTATTTAATTACAGTTAATTCTGTAAACACCAGCATTATATATCTGATGGCATAAATTAAACCAGTTATTGCAAATGCATGGTTAAAATTGACAAAGTAATTTTCCCATTCTTGCTGATAACAAGTCAGTCTTTTCAGAAATACTGAAATATAATTTTGTGTATCGTGAATTTTTTTTGTAGATAGAGTACAGGGGGTGAGGATCAACAGTTTCTATTTTTAATACAGGATAGCTTCCTTACTCAACATGTGCTAGAACCAACAGGAGGAGAGAACGTATTATATATATTTTTATCTCCACAGACTGCATTGGTGTCAAAATACATGAACCATTGGGTAACAGTGATCATAATTAAATACATTTTGACATCAAAGTAAAATCAGAAAGTAAAAACATAAAAAACACAGGAAAAACTTCCTCAAAGGTAAGCATAAATAAGGATTAAGACCGCAATTGAATGTTATAACATTCTAAAATATGAAATTGAGAGTATCATTGATCAATTTGTTCCTTTGATAAAACATGGAAAACGGTCTAGAAAGAAACACTTGTCAAACGATGCTATTATATAACTTCCAAGCAAACTATGTGGAGGGTTCATATGCCTAACATAAATTACACAGAGGCACTTAACGAAGATACGACTGAAATTAGATAATCTAAAAGAAGTTATGATCACAAATTAGCATATAACATAAAACATGACAGCAAGATTGTTTATGCATATGTCAGAAGTAAGCAAAACGTATGAGACAATGGACCACTAGAAGACAGTGCTGGAAATATAATATCACAAGTTTTTAATGGCGGAAGGCTTAAATGGATACTTCAGTTCAGCGTTTACCAGAGAGGATATTAGTTCATTAGCAGTTCCAGATGCTAAATTTCAGGAGGCTAATTCGTACTATTTAGGGCAGTTCTTTGTAACTCCAGAAATGGTAGCTAAGAAAATAACGGCAATGAAGGATAATAGATCACCTGGAGTGGATGGAATTCCGCCAAAATGACTAATGGAAACAGTAGAACAAATTAGTACACCACTTTCATGAGTGTTAAACTTGTCTTAAAGAAGGGAGTGGTTAATTTTGAATGGCAAGAAGCAAACATCATACCATTATTTAAAAAGGGTTCGAGAAATAAGCAAGAGAATTACAGACCAGTGAGTTTAACATAAGTGATTTATCAAATTTATTAGAAAAATTAAGATTCTTAAAAGCATGCTTAACAAATATGTTATGGATTTTTACAAAACGATCTAGACAAATTAGTTAAATGGTCTGAAAAACGGCAGATGTTATTACATCTTTGGAAATGTAAATGCCTACATACAGGACACGGGAACTTGGATGAAATGGGATATACTGTTCTACGTACTACCGTAAAGGAAACGGACTTAGGAGTAACAATAAGTGCAATAAGGGTGATTAGATGGCGTGTTGATGAAGCGTTTGAGTCGGGTGTCTTGATCTTCCCAAGTTGTCATGAGATGGTCATGAACCGAGACACAGTCACTGCCAGTCTCATGCTGTTCGCGTAATTCACTTGCCTCTCGTGTGAACGGTCTTCTTGACTTGAGCCTCTGGTTAGTGCGCTGCTCCGTGTATTCACTTGCCTCTCGTGTGAACGGTCTTCTTGACTTGAGCCTCTGGTTAGTGCGCTGCTCCGTGTATTCACTTGCCTCTCGTGTGAACGGTCTTCTTGACTTGAGCCTCTGGTTAGTTCGCTGCTCCGTGTATTCACTTGCCTCTCGTGTGAACGGTCTTCTTCACTTGAGCCTCTGGTTAGTGCGCTGCTCCGTGTATTCACTTGCCTCTCGTGTGAACGGTCTTCTTGACTTGAGCCTCTGGTTAGTGCGCTGCTCCGTGTATTCACTTGCCTCTCGTGTGAACGGTCTTCTTGACTTGAGCCTCTGGTTAGTGCGCTGCTCCGTGTATTCACTTGCCTCTCGTGTGAACGGTCTTCTTGACTTGAGCCTCTGGTTAGTGCGCTGCTCCGTGTATTCACTTGCCTCTAGTTTGAACGGTCTTCTTGACTTGAGCCTCTGGTTAGTGCGTTGCTCCGTGTATTCACTTGCCTCTCGTGTGAACGGTCTTCTTGACTTGAGCCTCTGGTTAGTGCGCTGCTCCGTGTATTCACGCAGTGTGTGTTGTTCATCCCGTTGAGCACTCACGGCAAGATCAAGTGTAGCTTTCTGCCGTCGTGTTTGAGGAGGGAGTATGCCAGACGATGTTGGCAGTATCACGGTGTGAGTGTACGTCACACATCCAGTAATGGTTCGCATCGATTAATTTAGGGCAGTGTCTAATTTGTTGGTATGGCTGTTACGTAGCAAGACCTGGCAGCAGTATTCTGCAGGTGCGTTTTCAAGCGCAATAGTTGATTTTCTGAGAGTCGTAAATTCGGCTCCCCGTGTTGTGCCTGCCATATGCCTTATCGACCCAACACGAGAGTTCACCTTCTTAGCAACTTTCGATAGGTGTTCTTTATACGTGGGACTTATGTCAAGTCTACCACAAGGTAGACAGGGTTTTCAGTGAAGGGAAGCATGTTACCGTTCAGTGAGACATTCAGTTTCTTGTTTTCGTTTGGCTTAGTCGTAGTCTCCATTGGTATGGGTAAGAGGTAATCTAGTGCATGTCATCTGTTAGAGATGCTTATATGTCTGGAGTAGATATTCGGAATACAGACAGACCAGGGTCATCAGCATATGCATATTTTGTGGCTGTGGTAGGTGAAATGTTTGATACATAGATGTTGAAGAGGGTTGGCGCAAGGACAGAGCTCTGAGGGACACCGTTTCTAAGGCGTTTTAGCTGGCTCCTCTCTCCCCCACTCGTGGACAGGACACATGTTACGCGTTGATTAAGAGAAATACAAGGAAAGCAAATTATTAATCTGCATAAAGTAATAATTATGCCTAATTTAGAATACTGTATACAAGCTTGGACACCACATCGTAAGAAGGATATAGATACGTTTGAACGAATACAGAGGACACCAACTAAATTTTTCCAGAAATGAGAGACCTTAGTTATGAAGAACGCGTAAAAGAATGTGGTTTAAAGACCCTAGAGGCAAGTAAGTTAAGAATATATCAACTTGAAGTTTTTAGGATATTGAATGAATATGAAAATGTTGATAGAAATATATTTTCTAACTTAAGAAAGATAGTGGAACTAGAGGAATTGAGGTAGCATTAGTAAAGGATCAGTGTAGATTGGATATCAGGAAATATTCGTTCTCTCAGAGGACAATACATGAGTAGAGCTAATTATCTACATATTGTGTAACTGCTAGCAGCATAAATATGTTTAAAAGCAAGGTTGACATAATATTTTGGACTTTCGATAAGCCAATGGATTCCTTGTCCAACTGCCATCTGAGCCTTTGCTATGGTTGGCTATGTTGTTCAATCTTGTTAAATCTAATTATAGTTAGCGATGCGTTAATCGAATTCGATTTATTAATTAATACTACGGTCAAGCTTGAATAATATGTTTGAATTTTACTAGTTATTGATTTAAAAAGGAACTAAAATGTTATTTTGTTTCTCTTGAAATAAAACATGACCCATTATGTTCAGATTTAATCAATAGTTTCATTAAATGCCCTGTCGCTGTTTGCGTGTTTGTAACTAACAATAGTGTACGTACGTACAACATATACTGTGTCATTGTGTTTATTATCATGTGCGTTCTATTTTGTATAACAGAGAATAGTATGGTCATTTACCTCCAGGACGTGAACATGTGAAATTGTAATGTTTCGGTGTTGTTTGTACATATGCGTCATGTTTTAGCTAAATCATTGTTGTTTATATAACTAATTAATTATATATTAATATATACATATTTTACTATGCATATATGTCATGTCTTATTATTGATTTATTTTCTAATATATATATATATATATATATATATTATATATATATATATGCGTAACGTTTTGGCTAATTTATTATTATTTATTTAACTAATTAATTTGAGCACTTATGTTTTCAGCACCTCGGAATAGACTTTGCCCACATTTACGGCGCTATGTAAATGTGCACATTTTTTATTTCTACATAGCACGTACTACGAAACAACTCCATTACCGTGGACAACGTGTTCCGTCTCTCGTTCATGATGGACCTGGCGAAGGGGATGAGTTATCTCCACACATCCTGCATCGTGTCACACGGCAACCTGAAGAGCTTCAACTGTCTCATTGACGAGCGCTGGAGTCTCAAGGTGATATATGACATATTTCTTCTCCCTTGGTCCTCTGTATAAAGCAACAGTTAGGCCTCGTGTAGAATTTTGCTTACAAGCTTGGAAACCATACCGTAAGAAGGATATAGATACGCTTGAACGAATATAGAGGAGAGCAACTAAAATGATTCTAGAACTGAGAGACCTTAATTACGAAGAACGCATAATAGAATGTGATTAAACAACCATAGAGACTAGGAGGTAAAGAAGATATTAAACTGAAATTTCTAATATATTGAAAGGGTATGAAAATATTGATAGAAATATATTTTTTTCTCACTCAAGAAAGATAGAAGAACTAGAGGACATGAGGTAACATTAGTAATGGATACATTCGATTACTTCCCCCCCCCCTCGACGAGTCGTCTCCGTCCATCGCGATCTTCTGCCATTCTCTCCCACTCTGGGCTGTTCACTTATGTTCTGTCAAGATCTCTCCATCTTATTGTCGGTCTTCCTCTTCTCCTTCTACTACTCTCTTCTGTTTTCCTTGCTGTCTTTGTCAATCTTTTCCATGCTTTCTGTATGTTTCCTGTCCATCGCAGTCTACTCCCCACTACCTCTATCACAGATCAATGACCAATTAGTGTTAGGTCACCAGAAAATGGAATACAATTTAGTCATCATTTGAGGACCCAACTTTTTATCCGTGTTTACCCTTCTTAGCTTCGCTAGTGATACTCTAAATTTGGGGAAATGTAAAATGCCTACACAATTTATACAATAAAATGGGAGATACTGTTCTAGGTACTACCATAAGAGAAAAGAACTTCGGAGTAAAATATACACGGTGACAAGGTTTTTGAGGTTCAATTACTATGGGCAGTGCGACGTTTCATACGGAAACATTTCTAGACAACCGGTTTACCTGTTTACCTGAAATGTTCCTCCTCAATTCGGTTTCTAAGCTAGTCTCGTATAAAATTAATTTTGCGAAAAATCAAACCTACCTAGTATCCTCTGCCACGTACTAGTTCATTTGTGCATATTTTGTATATAGTTTTTGTGAAATAATCAGACTAACTATTAAGGAATAATACATTGACTAACATCAAACGATTATGACATTGCGTGTCTCACTGACACCTGGCTTAGCAGCGACACTGACACGAGCTGTGAAATGGTGCCAACAGGATACGCCTTCCATCACGTCCTTCGCAACACCGGTCGTTCGGGCGGTGGAGTCGCCGTCCTATTCAAAGCTTAACTACCTATCACGATGCTGATGTCATCGAATAATGACAACAATGACCTTACACACTTCGAGTATCTTGAGTGTCGAGTTGAGTTTAATGGCATCACCGTTTGACTAGCCGTAGTGTGTCTCCCCCCAACGTCAACACAGAACGGGCGAGTTTGTTCTTCTGCCAGTGGCCACTATTTATCGAACACTTGGCGACTGAAACGAAACGACCGAATTTTAATTTGGACTATACAGATATAGATGCGCTTAAATCCAAACACTCGCTTTCTACCCGTGGCCTTATGCGATACATCAACGGGCCGACCGATCAAAAAGTTCACACCCTTGACATCGTCATAACGAAAGACACCGGCAGCAAAATCACCGAACTTACTGTGACTGACCCATGTCTCGGTGACAAGAACGGAAACATATCGGAAGACCACTATGTAATATCGGTCAAGGCAGACAGGGAAGCCAAGTGTGACGCGCAAGTACGTCCAGCATTGTAAGCTACGGGCGATAGAAAAAAGAAGGAGAATCTGAAGCGTTTATTTGTACCTCTTGAGGTGTTAGTTGACAACTACAACGTGTCGCTGAAAGAACTAATCAATTCTAATGCTTCCCTCTGTAAACGAATCATAAAACTGACTTTGCACGCTCTCTGGTATTCAACTACGCAATGCAAAACATAAGCGGCGACACTTGGAAAGGCGATTCGAGCAACATCTACAAACAAACAACGTACACGAGTCTACTCAGTCAACATGCCGGAAACAGCATTCTGCAGAAACCGCGCTAGTGAAAATACAAAGCGACATCCTCAGCCTCTAAAGCGTGTATGTTTTAACATCAAGCCACGGATTAGGATTTCTTCACAATACTGCCGTCATGGTTGGTGACCAGCAAATAAAACAATCGTCTTCCGTCCATGATCTTGGGGTTATGTACGATCAACATGATCCAACCCGTGAATTCCTTTGCCGAACTGGATATTGCCACCTCAGAAATACCGGCAGAATCCGAAATGGCGACGGCACGGGGTTGCCTCGTTATCGTAACTCGTTTTATTTGAGATTTGAATCAGAGCGGGTTATAAATAACTGGATGGCTGCATTGAAAAGCAAGCTATCTGGCTACTATGCGCAATTAAGGGTTGGTCGGTTTAGGCTGCTAGTCTACAAATGAAGTATTTTCTTAGTTTATTATTATCATTATTTATTGCTATACATTAATAATGCGCCATGTTTCCGGGTTAAAAACCTGCTCAAAGGCGCTAAAAAGACAATACTAAATCATTAAAATAAATTGAAAAAATAAATAAAACGTGGTTAAGAGACATGTAAATATAAGTTCAACAAATAAGTTAAATAAACAAAATTAAATATCAATATGTATATATTGTATACGAGCTTGGATACCATATCATAAAAAAGATATAGAGAGGCTAGAACGAATACAAAGGAGAGGAACTAAAATAATTCAAGAACTAAGGACCTTAGTTATGAAGAACGCCTAAAAGAATGTAGTTTAGCAACCCTAGAGACAAGGAGGTTAACTGAAGTTTTCAAGATATTGAATGGATATGAACTACCGGTATTAATTAGGCCAATGCTAGCAGCGTAAGTACGTTTAAAATTGGACGTACTATTGTTTCGAGTTACGTAATCTACGTTAAACGTTCACATGCGTAATGTCTCCTCCCCCGGGGAATTTCGAAGATTGTTTAATGTACAGACCCACGGGCACGCCTACAAAATTCCAGCCACATACATCCGAAACTGACGGAGATACGACGGAAGATACATACCGAATCACAAGCTACTGTTATATTGAATATTGAAGTTTGATAAAAAAGAGTCCCCGGTGGTTGGTTGGTGAACATGAACCGGGGGTTTCGTTGGCTAACAACATTCAAGGTTTGCTTGATTACTGGAGCATCCCAAGAATGGAGGCCGGTAGATTATCTACTGCGTTATGTTACAACGCTATATCGCAGACGTGTCTAAGGATAGGGTTCTGACAAATTTTGGTTGACGGTATTTACCTTGACTGTGACGACACGTGTGCCTGCTTTGTCTATCATTAACTTGTGTCGGATGTAGTGCATTAGTGGAACATGAAAATCAATTCATTAATTGCATTTAGATTAGTGAGTACGGCTTGCCGAGTTTCCTGGCTGGATTATACGGATCGGAAGACCAGAATACCGTCTACAAAAGTACGTGTACACTTGTTTATAAGGAATACAATGATATACAAATATATATATATATATATATATATATATATATATATATATATATATATATATATATATATATATATATATATATATATATATATATATATATATATATATATATATATATATATATGTATATATATATATATATATATATATATATATATATATATATATATATATATATATATATATATATATAACATTTGGTAGTGGTGCATGGACGATTACACATTGTCAGTGTATGTTTTGCACCTACTAGCTGAGTTGTCCGGCGTTGGAGGAAAAGCCACCACTGCAAGAGCTTATGACCCAGTCACGTATTTGAGTGGGGCAATGCCTGTGGCAATGACAACTTCTTGCCTAACTTCCAGTTTCAAAAAGCGTTAGTACTGTACGAATGAATTTAAGTACCGTACGAAGGAACTGATGTTGACGTTTGATGCTGATCACTTAACTCGGAGCAATCGTTGAAAACACGCATAGCGTTTTTACAATTGAACCTAACCACGAACTCCTATTGTTATTTAATCTACGTCAAACGTCCACATTCCTAATTTCTCCACCCCCGGGGAAACTGTGATTTGTTAATGTGCAAACCATCTCCGTTGGCCCCCAGGCACGCTTACAAAATCTCAGCCCCATGCACGGGAAACTGATAATTAATACGATTTAGGAAGTAGTATCGTTAAAGATACAACGACGTACTCCTAATATAGTATTTTTATTTCGGTGACACAGAGAAGATTTGGACCGCACCGGAAATACTCCGTGAAAATTTCCCGCCACCTCGCGGGACACAGAAAGGTGACGTCTACAGTTTTGCCATAATTTGCTACGAGATCATGACGAGAGAGGAGCCGTACAACTTTGATTTAATCGTCCCCAGGGGTAAGTGTCCAAAAGCGCACGCACGCACGCACGCACGCACGCACGCACGCACGCACGCACGCACGCACGCAGGAAGGCAGGCAGGCATGCACGCACGCACGCACACCGTACCCGACTTCATATACGCTAATAACATTTTAAGAAAACCTAGGATGTAGATTATCAGTAATCTGTTTTCCCTCTCTCTCCCTCTCTCTCTTTCCCCCTCCATACCTTCCCCTCTCCCTCTCTCGCTTTCTCCCTCTCTTCCCCCTCTATCTCCTTCTCCATATCTCTGTCTCTCCCTCCCTCCCTCTCTCCATTTATCCCCTCTGCGTCTCTGTCTGTCTGTCTGTCTGTGTGTGTGTCTCTCTCTCTCTGTCTGTCTGTCTGTCTGTCTCTCTCTCTCTCTCTCTCTCTCTCTGTCTCTCTCTGTCTCTCTCTCTCTCTCTCTCTCTCTCTGTCTCTCTCTGACTCTCTCTCTCTCTCTCTCTCTCTCTCTCTCTCTCTGTCTGTCTACTGTTTTTCTCCCTCCCTCTCTCCCTCCCCTCTCTCCCTCTCTCTCTCCCTATCTCCCACTTTCCCTCTCTGTGTCTCTCCGTCTCTCCCCTCACCTTCTCTCTCCACATCTCTCCCTATCCGTCTCTTTATATTTTTTTCTGTCTCTGTGTGTCTCTCCGCTTCTGTATCCCCCTCTCTCTTCTCTCTCTATGTCTCTCTTCTATATATATATATATATATATATATATATATATATATATATATATATATATATATATATATATATATATATATATATATATATATATATATATATATATATATATATATATATATAGGATAGACACACAGAGACAGAAATATATATATATATATATATATATATATATATATATATATATATATATATATATATATATATATATATATATATATATATATATATATATATATATATATATATATATATATATATATATATATATATAAATATCGTGAGTCAATAGATCACCTACAATGCAATCTTCTTGCAGATGTCATCAGTCGCGTGCGTAATGGAGAGAGTACGCCGTACCGTCCACAACTGTCGGAGCTGACCAATATGGGACCAATCATCGTGGACTTTGTGAAGCAATGCTGGGATGAAGTGCCGGAGAACAGACCAACTTTCGCCCAGATACGCCCTTTCCTTCGTAAAGAGGCTGGCGGAGAGTAAGTGTGTCCGAGGGTATATATTATAGTCCAGGGAAGTTCTGTGTTCTGTGGCATGTTAACTTAATTGTTAAAACAAATAAAATCATATCGTAAAATATAATATAAGCGCAATTCGAAAAGTCATTGCTTTTGGCACAGTTCATATTTTTTTTAAACAGGTGAGCTTTTAAAATTAGTTTTTTAAACAACTCATCGCTCCGTACAAATTATTCTACAAAACAGGTGAGTCTTAAAATGTGTTTTTTAGAAACAACACTGTTAGTGTCGATGTCAGTTGTCATGGCTGATCACCCCAATTTTGCCTAGCTTGTGGACGCGAAGCAGGTAGGATTCATTAGAGCGCAACGATCACTGTGTGACGCAATTGGTGGTTTAACAAGATTCAAGAAGATTGCCATCCGAAGCTAACACAGTTCAGAAATTCCTAATGTTAACCATTCTTTTGTGAACGGATATCAGCACGGCTTGTCGTTGTATCAACTTCGGTAATGCATGGTTAGACACACGCCGGTTTTTTTTTTATAGGACTTTGATTTACCTTGATCCTCCTCTTTTTCATCGTTGATGCAATCGAAGAGATGGTGAGGAAATGTAGACTGGTGTAATCCTCTGCCCTATGATTCAAGTATTTGTCAATACGTCCCTTGAATTGTTTGATGTCCTCTGACGTAACCGTTGCCTCCGGAAATATATTCCAGCCCTTTACAATCTTTCCGAATACTTCTGTAATCTTGAGTACACATTGGTGATCATGAATGGGTGCTGTCTTCTTGCAGACATACATTCTCCTTGACGAAGAAGTCAGCAGGAAGCATTGTTTTTACCCAGATGAATATGTTGAGCACCTCTAATAGGTCGGCTCTCAGCCACCAAGTCTCAAGAGTATTGATACTTAAAGCTCTCAACTTGTTGTTGGAAATCCATATGACTCAAATCCGGTATCATCCTGGGCGTCCTACGTTGCACACTTTCTAATGCGGTTATACATGTCTGTTTGATTGAATGGGGCACCATGACGGAATGAAGTAGTGCAGATGTGGTCTTAAAAGAGACTTGTGTACGTGTGGCACTACCTCCTTGGTCTTATATTTGATAGCTCTTTTGATCATATCTAACATAGCATTTGCCTTCTAGGACGCTTTAGTACACTGTTGCGTTATTTCATCACGCCACAATCTGTTTCCTCATGTGATGTTGCTATGTGGTCACCACTCAGGACAGTAGAGGGTAATCAAGAAATATTTAGCAGTGTTAAGTTGGATAGACCTAGTCTGTGTAGACCAAACATACACCCGTGAGTGTGCACACAGAACCTCTGATAATGCATTAAGTGCAATAAAAGGCTAGGCAGTCAAATCGGTTAGCAATTCCAGTCGTGAACATTTGGATTGGAGCGAATTCAAAACAGGCGACAACTAATTGGATCTAATCTAGACTGGAGAAAAGGATATGCTTTCGGATACGTGTTAAGGAGAATGGATGTTTGTAGAATTACACATATACATTTTAATAGTCTGCTAGCCAATATTGTCATTTACATGTTTATGATCTTATTGTATTTCATTAATCTTACTGTAGTGTATTACTATTTTATTCTACAAAAGTCTCTTTTTCACACATGACCAATTTTAATTACCCTATCTGATTTCATTGTATTTTTACTGTATTACCTTTTTATTTACGCTTGTTACCAGATATGTTTACTGGGTAAGCATGTTTTTTGATATATTAGTTACCTTCTATTAATCATGTACAGGTCAAACCTGACTATTAAAGTCACCCTCAGGCCAAAGTGACCTGAATAGCGAGGTGACCGTATTAGCGGACTAAATGTCCAATACTTTACTGTTAGGGAAATAATTTTGGACTGACACAGGGTGGCCATAATGGCGTAATGCGACGTTGGACTGTATTTATGCACATCCGAACGTAATTTATGTTCCATATATACGGCGCTTTATCAATAAAAGTTATTGTTATTATCATTACAGGATCTGCATCATGGACAATGTATTGAAAACGATGGGAAAATACGCCGAGAGTTTGGACGATATCGTCTCTGAGCGAGTTCAACAAGTGGCTGAACAGAAACTGAAAACGGACCAACTACTCTACCGCCTGTTACCCGCGTACGTACTGGTCACAGATCACTATTTTCCACCGGATTCATGACATACGAATGAAGTGCCAGTAATTTTGAGACAGTCCCTCTATGAAATTTATTTTGTTCCCTGAAAAATAGTTCTGGACATGGAAAAGGGCACAATTGCGGATTGCTGCGCACATGTTACAGTGTTTAGTTACTGGTGGGAGCATGTGCATGTGACAGTGATGGAAATATCCCCGTGTCTGTGATGGAAGGATCCCCGTGTCAGTGATGGAAATATCCCCCTGTCAGTGATGGAAGGATTCAAGTGTCTGTGATAAAAAGATCCCCGTTTCAGTGATGGAAGGATTCCCGTGTCTGTGATGGAAGGGTCCCTGTGTCAGTGATGGAAGGATTCCCGTGTCAGTGATGGAAGGATCCTATGTACGAACACAGATTTGTCAAAACCGCCAACGCCGGCAAGTGACGCTGTTGGTCCATTCTACCTCTATTCCTATTAATATTAAAGACCCCACACAGTAAAAAACATATCGTGGAGTCATGTAACCAATGGTATGGATCTCTAAGAACCCATACGGTTTCTGCCGCCAAACAACTTGCTCTGAAAATAGAGTAAGCACCACCCGGCGCTGTATAAGACCACACATTATTACATGTTATCACGTTGCATTTCGGCATTGCAGGTGCGTGGCGGATCAGTTGAAGGGAGGTAATACGTCCGTGGTGCCAGAGGACTTCCGCCAGACGACCATCTACTTCTCGGACATCGTGTCGTTCACGACTCTTGCTGCGGACAGTGAGCCCATGGAGGTCAGTTTTATGTGTTTTACAAATAGCAAATAATGTATGCACTTAAGTACAGACATTCAGTTATTCACATTTGTATTACAAAGGGAGGGGAGGGGAGGGGAAGGGAGGGGAAGGGAGGGGAGGGGAGGGGAGGGGAGGGGAGGGGAGGGGCGCTGTAGAGCTTAGGGGTGGGACTGAAGTTTGTGTCCAGGTTGGTTGCAGACACCACTTGTCCGGACAGGCTGCATAGGTACGATGATAGGGAATGTCGTTCCCGATATCACGTGTCTTCTGTGTGTCTGTCTTGCGTGGACCGGAGAGTGTGGGCAGGTTCTCTGTTCCGGTTTCATTTAAAAAGCACGAAGCTACTACTACAAACTGTACCATACACAGCAGATTTTTTTCAAAACTCCTTTCTCACTAAGGTTTTTTGGCCATCTCGTTACAGAAAAAATCAAGTATATCGAGTATCCACTTCGACATGCTAGCTCGTTTGTTCATATGTGCAATTTAGGTAAAATGTGTAATTTAGGTAAAATGAAATAATCGGACAAGTTAGTGCTTTACGTTTTATTATTTGTCAAAATGACAAAACTGACTTCTTTCTTTAATTACACCATGTAGCATGTTAACACAAATTATTTACTATAATCAATGGTATATAATATGTTGCGCATGCCATATATGTATTTCCTATTACGTATCATAATAAAATGGATGGTTTTTGGTTTGGGTATATCTATGGTTGCTCTGTTCATATACTTTTATTTCGATTTGGAATTGAAATTAATATTTTGTAATTGGAATTAGAATTGACGTAGAATGGGAATTAGTATGTGTAATGTGTATAACTGGAATTGGAACTTACCTGATGTAACTGACCCCCAAGTCTAAACAGTCCAAGCTCGTAATTGATCAATTTTAATTTAATTTATTTGATTCTCGTTTTCTTTCAGATCGTGGATTTTCTAAACGACTTGTACTCGTGTTTCGACGCCATTATCTTGCGCCACGACGTATACAAGGTGAGAGGGCATTAGGAACTCCCGCGCATGCGTGAACATGTGTCATATCACCCCTGCCAAAACGTATACATACTTTCCAAAAATAAAATTTTTCACCATTGAATATGGCGGCGGCGGCGGCAAAAGGTTTGTACTGCAATCGATCCCATAATGCCTTGCATGGCAAGGCTTAGCCACCAAATAACATAAGGTTATTGAAGTTTATAAATACGTGGCGTCTGCAGCGTAAAACGTCATCCACCATTAACAAAGAGTATACGCAAACAATGATCTAACACAAACCATGCACAATATATTGTGAGCGCAATACGAAAGCGATTTATCACAGATACAATGAACACGAGTACGCTCATAATAGCAATTAATCACCACCGGGGAGCAGCTCACAGTGGTCCTGTCACCGGGGAGCTGCTCACGATGATCCTGTCACCGGGAAGCTGCTCACGATGGTCCTGTCACCGGGGAGCTGTTCACGATGGTCCTGTCACCGGGGAGCTGCTCACGATGGTCTGTCACCGGGGAGCTGCTCACGATGGTCCTGTCACCAGGGAGTCGCTCTCGGCAGTCTACCCACCGAGTAGCCACTCTCTACGGTAGGGCCACCGGGGAGCCACTCTCGGCTATAGGGCCACCGGAGAGCCACTCTCTGGCGGTAGGGCTACTGGAGAGCCACTCTCGGCGGTAGGGCCACCGGGGAGCCACTCTCGGCGGTAGGGCTACCGGAGAACCGCCCTCGGCCATGAGGGAGGTGTTCTCGATGCTAGGGCCACCGAGGAGTCACTCTGGGCGGTCCGGCCACCGGGGAGTCTCTCTGGACGGTCCGGCCACCGGGGATTCGCTTTGAACGGTCCGGCCACCGGGGAGCCACTCTCGACGGTCCGGCCACCGGGGAACCACTATCGACGGTCCGGCCACGGCATATTGTAATACGTATATCGAATTTTGCCCAAACTTACCAACTCCGATGCAAGTCAGTCGCAGACACAGCGCAGACCCGTAATCAGTCCATGGTTAGAAAAGGGTTTCAATAAATGTTCGATATGAAATTGTTATATTGTTATTCTTTGCGAACTTAAATTAATAAGCACGAAATGCACACACAGTCACTTATGGAGCCGCGGGATGATTTCTGAGAAAAAAATGCAGTTCAACAGCATTCTTTAAAAACGGGTTTCGTTTGAACCCCCGAACCCCCCAGGACAGAACTGTTGTAGAAGCAATTGTTGCATCGGCAGGTGGAGACGATCGGTGACGCGTACATGCTCGTGAGTGGAGCGCCCGTCAGAAACGGAAGTCTTCACTCGTCCGAGATTGCCGATGTCAGCCTGGATCTGCTGAGTGCGGTCACCCTGTTCAAGATCCGACATCGACCTCGCAAGCAACTCCAGATACGCATTGGTTTGTCTTTTGTTGCCAATTCCTTACTTCCTTACTTACTTGCTTACTTACTTACTTACTTACTTACTTACTTACTTATCATCTTTGGACCGTAGTCGGTGAATAAGGTAGCTTCCGCCATTTCGTACAATATCTAGCTGCATTCTCCGCCATCTTCAAAGAATTCATCCCAGTTTGTTTCTGTCTACTTCCACGGTCCTTCTCCGTGTTGATTTTGGCTTTCCTCTTTTCCTGTTACCTTCAGGTGCCCAGACTAATGCCATTTGTTGTTGGTATTCCCGTTGTCCTTCAGTAATGTATATCATACACATGTGTATATAAGCAGAAAAGGCCATTTATCCTCAAACATGTTTTCTTTGGTTGGTATTTCCGATGCTATTTGTAAACCCAAGTATTAATATTATTGTTTCTGTTATTGGGATGCAGTTTCTGAAACCAGTGTGTGGTAATATTACTACACAGTTCGAGTGAACGCAGTGCGAAGCCATTTTGCCGTGGCCTGAACAAACGTATGCTGGATTCGTAGCTTAAATGGTTGTGTTGTTGCTATTTGTCCCTAGGTCTCCATTCCGGTCCGGTCTTGGCCGGGATTGTCGGCAACATCATGCCGCGCTACTGTCTTTTCGGTGAAACGGTGCAGATTGCTGGTAAAATGGAGTCTACGGGCAAAGGTAAGATGACACGAACGACACGCACACACATACGCATAGATGATCAAGATGTACTGTAATATAAACTTATCACGACGACGTTACGGAATGTCACTGCAGAAATACATTAAATGAGTTAATTATTGAATTGTTCAGTTATTAATATAATCAAATACAACGCGACATTGAGTTCCTTTACCTGGGCCACTGAATGGCAGAGTCACAGAATGGTAGCCAAGCAGTAGTTATTAAGTCATGGAAGATCTCAAGTTGACTTGGACCAAATACAGTGAATATTTTACAGTTCAAGTAAAATATTCACTGTTACTTTAGGTGCGTACTTATGACAACATACATAATATTTATACGATTCGTCAGTACGGTCAAGCTAAAACAGTCCAGTAACAATTACTTTCTTAGACAGTTAACAAATGTGTAGATTCGTGGCAAATGCATTCTATTTTGCATAAATTACACCTTTGTCGTTCATGTAACATGTAAATAAAGGCATTTGCATCACAGCTTGTCCATGTCTGTATATATTTAAAGGTTTTTAATTTTAAAAAGTAATATAACTTGTTATTGTCACGTACAGCAATGCAGATCCACGTGAGCAACAGCACGTACATGGCGCTGACGGCATGCAGTCAGGATTACATACTCATACCGCGGGGAGAGATGATGGTCAATGTATGTATGATCTACATCACGCGATCACATCGTGGTAAAGTGTGTTCACCACACTGTCATGTCACAACCACCACGTGACAATATTCACATACCAAATACACATGTGCTACAAACACCATGTGGTCACATTATCTTGTTGTAATCACCACGTAACCACAGTGTTTTTACACCATCATGTGAAGATGTCACGTCACAGCCAATATGTATATTCAAGACAAAATATGACCTAGTCAAAAACATACGGTATCTTCCTGTTGAACGTCGCCAACTTCATAATGTATGTTTGTATGCATAGATGTGTATGTACTAATGCACATATGTATGTATGTATTGATGCAGTCAGTACTGGGTTCAGTGGCAATATCTTGTGAACCGCTGTCCATGACGCTAAAATATATCATTGACATAACCTGCTAACTGTATTGGGAGAAATTGTGTTTTCTTCTGAGTCAGAGTTCTTGCAACGGTGCTAATTTCGTAATGATATTATTCAAATCATGGTATTATTTTGTTACAAGGGCAAGATATTGTTCAAGACTCATTGGCTGCATGGCAAGAAAGGCTTCACCAAACAACTTCCGTTGGTTGGAAGGTCAGTCTTATTATAACACTCAATATCTCTTTCTCTATCTCAATATTCACAACACGTACGACACCTATTGACTAAGCATAAAACTACGGTTGTGGGTCGTGTTTGTGACGTCAATGCCTATGTTTGTGACGTCATTGCTATACGTGTATGACGTCATTGCGATATTGCTGTATGTTTCTGACGTCATTGCGATATGATTATGACGTCACTGTGATATTTTTGTGACATCATTGCGATATGTTTGTGAAGTCATTGCTGTATGTTTCTGATGTCATTGCGATATGTTCGTTACGTCATTGCGATATGTTTGCTTGTGACGTCATTGCGGTATTTATGCAATCAACAACGCAAGCCAGATGTAAATATATGAAAAGGCCAAATGAATGACGTTTATTAAGATTATGCCTAATAGCATATTATTCCAATTAAGAGCATGAAATAAGGACCCTGTAACATATCCCAAGCCTGTGGCTGAGCTTCATACAAAGCCGCCTGGACACAATGCTCCCAGAGCCCACATTTCGACATAGCAATACAGTACATGTAGTAATATTGCTACAACACCAGCCAATTCATGGCATCGTCACCAACACATTAAAACATTAACCCAACACCGACAATAAGTTTGTGACGTGTCTGCAACACAAATCGGGCAGAATTCGAAATTGGCAATACAAATATTTCATATTGTTTTATTATAATATCCGAAAGGGTTTAAATGCATATGTAATCAATTCTAATATCTGCTGTCGTACACTATACATTATTTATAAAACACACGACACCTGTTGGTTACGTCAACAAATATAGTGCTAATTCACATGCGTCGCGAATTTCGTCTATTGTGTTGTTCCTACAGATTAGTAGAACAAAATGGCGTTCTTTTGTTATCTCACAAAGGCTCACCAATGCTGACGATGAATTGATATATTATTTTTGTACACGTTATTGTGCGCAGTGAAACGGTGTGCATTGATTGACACGTATTACTGCAATATATTTCTGTCTTTGGAAATTGTCTGTTTATCGTCGTAACCGTACTTCGGGTAGCGCAGAATGGGTAGCCGAGAAGTTTTCCAAATGGGGAAAGTGGTTTTGAGGGGCAGATGGGTTGATAGAAAAATTCAATTCGGGGAAAAGTGAGCATACAGGGGTGCGTGCCGGAACGCATGCTTGTGGGAATGACGACAAGTGGGAAGCTGGAACGGCTGGCATGCAAGGAAGATTGAAAATGGGGAAAAGGACACGTGAGAAAAGGAAAATCTATCATAAAGAAGATGCGCTGGTTGGAATGTTTTGTGGATAGGAGGAGGGTAGGTTTGTATAGAAGCCAGGGAACGTGGATAGGAGGGTGGGTTTGTAAAGAAGATATGGAACGTGGATAGGAAGAGGTTGGGTTTGTATAGAAGATGGGGAACGTGGATAGGAGGAGGGAAAGTTTGCATAGAAGATAGGAAACGAGAATAGGAGGAGGGCAGGTTTGTATAAAAGACAGAGAACGTGGATAGGAGGAGGTTGGGTTTGTATAGAAGATAGGGTACGTGGATAGGAGGAGGGTAAATTTGCATAGAAGAGAGGGAACGTGGATAAGAGGAGGTTGGGTTTGTATAGAAGATAGGGAACGTAGATAGGAGGATGGTAAGTTTGCATAGAAGCCAGGGAACGTGGATAGGAGGAGGTTGGGTTTATATAGAAGACAGGGAACGTGGATAGGAGGAGGGTAGGTTGGTATAGAAGCCAGGGAACGTGGATAGGAGGAGTTTGGGTTTGTATAGAAGTCAGGGAACGTGGATAAGTGGAGGGTAGGTTTGTATAAAAGACAGGGAACGTGGAAAGGAGGAGGTTGGGTTTGTATAGAAGATAGGGTACGTGGATAGGAGGAGGGTAAATTTGCATAGAAGAGAGGGAACGTGGATAGGAGGAGGTTGGGTTTGTATAGAAGATAGGGAACGTAGATAGGAGGATGGTAAGTTTGCATAGAAGCCAGGGAACGTGGATAGGAGGAGGTTGGGTTTATATAGAAGACAGGGAACGTGGGTAGGAGGAGGGTAGGTTGGTATAGAAGCCAGGGAACGTGGATAGGAGGAGTTTGGGTTTGCATAGAAGTCAGGGAACGTGGATAAGTGGAGGGTAGGTTTGTATAAAAGACAGGGAACGTGGAAAGGAGGAGGTTGGGTTTGTATAGAAGATAGAGAACGTGGATAGTAGGAGGGTAGGTTTGTATAGAAGACAGGGAACGTGGACAGGAGTAGGTTGGGTTTATATAGAAGATATGGAACGTGACCAGAAGGAGGGTGGGTTTATATAGAAAATAGGGAATGTGGAAGGAGGAGGTTGAGTTTGTATAGAAGATAGGGAACGTGGATAGGAGGAGGGTGGGTTTTTATAAAAGATAGGGAAGGTGGATAGTGGATATGGGTTTGCATAGAAGATAGGGAACGTGGATAGGACTCGGAGGGTGGGTTTGTTTAGAAGATTGGCTTATCTGTGATGAAAATAAACGAAATTAGTTTAACAAAATATCGGCTGATGGGAGAAGGGAAAGGTGGGTTGTGGGAGAAGGAAGGTGGAAGAACTGAGGGCAGGCATCTGTGCCTATGGAGATGTGGAAACTGTGTGAAAAAGACTCCCAGAAAGGCACACGTAGACCGAAAGTGGAGGACAACTTTGCTGATGGAAAGTAGTAAAGAAAGGTAGCGATTAAGGCAGGATAGATTTAGTCGCCCTCGTTCCGTTCAAAGGCAACACTAATGAAGGTCATATTCTTCTAGATGAATTTCGAACAATGCGCGTTGCTATGGTTACAGTGATGTGAAGTTGGATACAGAAGGCAATGCAACGGCACCGGTGGCACTCCCGCAGCCGCCCTTGAGACCGTATCCGAAGTTTGAGCATGAAATCGGCGCGATCCTCCCAGCAGACGATGTAAACAGTGGAGTTCCCATACCCAGCGGGTCTAACGCCATTGATAGTCACAGCGAGAGTGGAGTTGTGGACACCGTCGTCGACATGACATCTTCGTGTACGATCAATGTATCCCACGCCAGCAGCTTTCCTGGAGTCGTCGGGTTCACCCCGTCACCCGACGACGGCATGCCCGCCGTCGAAGGTGTGTGATTGAACGTGTGCACTTCCACTATACTTGGTAACAGTATCTGCGTAACATGAATAATTTCAGCCAATACGATATTGATTGTGCACTTCCACTATACTTGGTAACAGTATCTGCGTAACATGCATAATTTCAGCCAATACGATATTGATGTGGCTGAATCGTTATTAGATAATGTACAATAATAAAAAAATTATTAATGAACTTGACAGATCTATGCGCTTTACAATAAAAACTAATTAATCAAAGAAGCCTTTCAACGTAGAGCCCTTATCGTTCTGATCAAATTGCCCGAGTAGCAATTAAAACTAAACCATTTCGACATATTTTAAATAACGGTGTCCATCTTCATATAGTTTCGTAATTGAAATGTGTCGTTGTGCTTTTCTGAAGTATTTTGCTAATTATTTAAGATGTTACACAAAGCAAATACACATCATGTATGCCAATTAGAAGTGTATTTCTCATGTTAATAAGACTTCCTGCACTCCATGTGACTTACACAAAATTCAGTCATTTGTTGCGAACACTTTTGCTAGTAAACCAGTTTTTATTCATTTTCTGCACTTCTACATTTGAATGCTCTTTTTGTCATTCTGTGGCCCGGTATTGTGGAAATGCACATAGAGTATGAACACTGTTTACAGAGGTGGATGTGTTGCTAAACTTTGTGTTACTGCGTCGAAAGGTAGCATACAGCTATATATTGTGTAATTTTACAAATACTGGAGATACATTGTAAATGGTTACATGTTAAAACGTTTCCTGTTGCAGAATAGTTATGTCACGCATATTCAGTTGTTGTAATTATAATAATAGTAATTAGTAAATAATTGTAAGTCAATTGATTGTTAGCTCATTTACCGTAGTTCATCATATCCGTCGATTGGTTGAGCTAGTGTAACGTAATTTACTCTGTAATGTTGGTAGGCAAGATGTCGAACTCCAACGTTAATATATCGATGACATTAACATTACAACTTTGTTAACTCTCAGTTGGAAGTACTGGCAAAACACTTCGAATGATCCACATGTTCGAATTATGCCATGTGTTTAGACGATGGAGCGATGGACCAGGTTCACGGTTCGAGTTATGATGGGTATTGGAGTTATCGAAGTTCGAGTTATTATGGATATTGCAGTTATCGAATTTCGAGTTATGATGGATATTGCAGTTATCGAAGTTCGAGTTATTATGGATATTGGAGTTATCGAATTTCGAGTTATGATGGATATTGCAGTTATCGAAGATCGAGTTATGAAGGATATTGGAGTTATCGAAGTTCGAGTTATGATGTATATTGGAGTTATCGAAGTTCGAGGTATGATGGATATTGGAATTATCGAAGTTCACGTTATGATGGATATTGGAGTTATCAAAGTTCGTGTTATGATGGATATTGGAGTTATCGAAGTTCGTGTTATGATGGATATTGGAGTTATCGAAGTTCGCGTTATGATGTACATTGGAGTTATCGAAGTTCGAGTTATGATATATATTGGAGTTATCGAAGTTCGAGTTATGATGTATATTGGAATTATCGAAGTTCGAGATATGATGTATGTATATTGGAATTATCGAAGTTAGAGTTATGATGTATATGTATATTGGAATTATCGAAGTTAGAGTTATGATGTATATTGGAGTTATCAAAGTTCGAGTTATGATGTATATTGGAGATATCGAAGTTCGAGTTATGATGTATATTGGAGTTATCGAAGTTCGAGGTATGATGGATATTGCAGTTACCGAAGTTCGAGTTATGAAGAATATTGGAGTTATCGAAGTTCGAGTTATGATGTATATTGGAATTATCAAAGTTTGAGTTATGATGTATATTGGAGTTATCAAAGTTCAAGGTATGACGGATATTGGAGTTATTGAAGTTCGAGTTTACGAAGTTGCACTGTATGCCTATATACATTGAAAATTGACCTCGTCGGCTGTAGGCCGTATCTTTAGGGCACATACAATATGTAGGGTGTCGCCTTCTAACAGCACACAGCAGCAAAAGGTGGTGCCGTTGACAAAACACCACATGTTGGGTAGGCAGCTAGCCAATAGGCCTGCACATGGATGCCTATTTATAATGATTAATGTCAACATACATCCACAAGGATGCCTATTTATTATGATTAGCCTCAGTATTATTATGTGGAGCTGTCTCTGCGTGAGGGATTATCGTATAACAACACGTGGATGTTACATGAACGACACGTATTTACATTGTTTGTCAAATCGTATTGCTTGTTGTAATTCTTTAACATGAGTACAACTGCGAACAGTGCTACGTTCGGTTTTGAATGACATGATTAGTACGACTTGTCCTACAGTTTGATCCAGCAGATTCGTTGATATGTCATAGTGTTAGTAACTTAGTGTTCGTATAGTACTTGTTGTTAACATGTTGCTATAATAGTTGTATTTGTTGTTAATATGTTGCTATAATAGTTGTTTAGTTATTGTATTCTGAACCAGTTAATATTTGCACGGGATATGTTGTGTTAAGATAAGAGTAAACACAACATTGCACGAAACAAATCTTTTAATACAATTCGGTACTGCACTTTTAAAAATGCTATCACAGCTACTAACTACATATCTGTTTTGCACAAAAAGCAAACAGTGTTGAGGTTTATGGCGTTTGAAGAACACCGTGAACGTTTCCTTCTCTCCCACAACACACAATGTCCAGGTCATAGTCTGTTTCACTAAGTCCACGTTTACAGTTTCGTTCTTGTTCTTGTTATCGAGGTATGTTGTTGGTATAACCCGCGATTATTGATGTTAATATTAATGTGAATATAGTTCGTTACTTGCATATTGAGGTATTTAAGTTCACGTTTGCATAAACAACTATTAGTTAGGTCATCGCTAAAAACAAATGCGTTTAACTAAGAATCCACAACTATTGGTTAGATCATCGATAAAAATAAATGCGTTTCACTAAGAATCCACAATATAGATGTATATCGATTTGTTTTCGCTCTTAAAACAACTCCATTTATTAATTTGGAGTTAAAGCATATCAGATTCTAGTTTTACGTAAAGTTAGCGTGTTTTCTCGTCAAAATACGTCTTCAAAATGTGAACTATGATTAGTGCGTAAATGTCTATCCGTTAGATTAGTCAAGGAGTCTGGACCAGCTCAAAATGGGGTTCGTTCAACAGCCACGACACAATTGGTTTTCCACTACAGGCTCCTCGTGGATGTCTCTGGAGCATTTCTGGCCCTGGTGTACAACCAATGTACAACTGATGTACAACCAATGTACAACTGATGTAAAACTACATTGTGGCATCACTAAAATTTACAGCCAAGCCGTCCAGATTCTTGAGTATTTGTTGTTAATATGTTGCTATAATAGTTGTTTAGTTATTGTATTCTGAACCAGTGAATATTTGCACGGGATATGTTGTGTTAAGATAAGAGTAAACACAACATTGCACGAAACAAATCTTTTAATACAATTCGGTACTGCACTTTTAAAAATGCTATCACAGCTACTAACTACATATCTGTTTTGCACAAAAAACAAACAGTGTTGACGTTTATGGCGTTTGAAGAACACCGTGAACGTTTCCTTCTCTCCCACAACACACAATGTCCAGGTCATAGTCTGTTTCACTAAGTCCACGTTTACAGTTTCGTTCTTGTTCTTGTTATCGAGGTATGTTGTTGGTATAACCCGCGATTATTGATGTTAATATTAATGTGAATATAGTTCGTTACTTGCATATTGAGGTATTTAAGTTCACGTTTGCATAAACAACTATTAGTTAGATCATCGGTAAACACAAATGCGTTTAACTAAGAATCCACAACTATTGGTTAGATCATCGATAAAAATAAATGCGTTTCACTAAGAATCCACAATATAGATGTATATCGATTTGTTATCGCTCTTAAAACAACTCCATTTATTAATTTGGAGTTAAAGCATATCAGATTCTAGTTTTACGTAAAGTTAGCGTGTTTTCTCGTCAAAATACGTCTTCAAAATGTGAACTATGATTAGTGCGTAAATATCTATCCGTTAGATTAGTCAAAGAGTCTGGACCAGCTCAAAATGGGGTTCGTTCAACAGCCACGACACAATTGGTTTTCCACTACAGGCTCCTCGTGGATGTCTCTGGAGCATTTCTGGCCCTGGTGTACAACCAATGTACAACTGATGTACAACCAATGTACAACTGATGTAAAACTACATTGTGGCATCACTAAAATTTACAGCCAAGCCGTCCAGATTCTTGAGTATTTGTTGTTAATATGTTGCTATAATAGTTGTTTAGTTATTGTATTCTGAACCAGTTAATATTTGCACGGGATATGTTGTGTTAAGATAAGAGTAAACACAACATTGCACGAAACAAATCTTTTAATACAATTCGGTACTGCACTTTTAAAAATGCTATCACAGCTACTAACTACATATCTGTTTTGCACAAAAAGCAAACAGTGTTGACGTTTATGGCGTTTGAAGAACACCGTGAACGTTTCCTTCCCTCCCCAACACACAATGTCCAGGTCATAGTCTGTTTCACTAAGTCCACGTTTACCGTTTGGTTCTTGTTCTTGTTGAAAGGACTTTTTTGGAAATTGACTCCCGGACTAGAGAATGGAGCATGCATAAAGATACGTGTTTTTGCAACATCAAAAACGATGCTCACTAGACGTTTTAATTATGGAACTGAACAAAATTATACAATATCACTCGTAAAGCACACATTTAACTCTCGTCGACAACAATATTATATCGATTAAAGCTGCTGGAACTATCTTTGTTATTGACATCTGTCAGAGCCTGTTCATGTTTTTGCCGGTTTGTCACAGAAATAAAGTCCTAACAATGTGAAACTGGTGTAGTACGTCGCGAAATCGTTAGACTGACATGTTGCTTTAGTTGTTGTTGTAGTCATTGCTTGTAGTATTGTACCTATAAATAAAAGTGCTTACACACGCATTTCTGTTCGTATGAATTTGTCCTAAAATACTCTGAATGATATTTTATATGACGCTGTTTACATACAAATTCCAGGTCTCCCGGACTAAATTATCCCGATAAAACGTGTGTGTGTGTGCGTGCGTGTGCGCGTGTGTGCGTGCGTGCGTGCGTGTATAGGTGTGTGTTTCCAAACGTTCATAGTTACTACTTCTACTACTAATTCAAGCAGTTTGATGTATACATTGTGCGCGTATGCAAGCAAACATGATTTTAAACATTAAATTCCAATCCGGCGTCTCGCAAAGGAACATTAACCATCAGAATCTTGTGACTCCCATAAACAATCGAAACATTTACACATTCGAGACAATGTGAATGAATTTGTAGCAGCTGCAGTTATATATTTAGAACAGATGTTGATTCAAATGATTTGCATAATGCTTTTTGTGTCGATGATACATCACCGTCACACGTCTGACTAAAGTAGCTTGTTCTCCACCACTCCGCAGGCATGGGTATTGTTACCAGCTATGTTTAAATAAAACTGCACCAACGAAGGGTAACAAGCGAATTATCAACTACTTAATTTGTAAGGTAAGTCGAGAAAATAAATAGTTAAGATTGAGAATTTTGGGAATTGTTGCGATCGTGTATTTTTGTTTGGTTTGATACAATCAGTGTCATTACCAAAGCTTGAAAGTAAGGACGGGGATAGGGATATATAGTAGTCCATTTTATCAACACCTATATGCCGAACATAGCAAATAAGATATCATTGGAAATGTATTTGAATACACTTCCCAACAGTATTACAGTTGACATACAATTATGCAAGAATGACGTCATTATGACATCATGCCTGAACTATGTTAATTATTCAACGTTTTAATCTATATGCCAGACAGGAGAACCCCAATAACGGAGTCCCACCTAGGGAATTTACGACACAATGTTTATTTGGAAGATATAGCACACACGTGTGAAATTCAGTTGTTTGTCACCTAGTAATTGCTGCTATCGTGTATGTATAGTGGTTAGTAGTTATTGTAAATTTTTGACCACGCAAAAATGAGGCATGTCACGATTGACTTCCGTTTCCGGTTGAGTGCGCATGCGCACAGCCTTCTGTGTAGCACGAGCGCCCTCTAGCGGGTGTAGAGCGCTCCCTGGTGAATGGAGGTGTCTTGTCTGCGGTTTGTGTGTGACAGTGCCTTGTCTGCGGTTTGTGTGTGACAATGTCTTATTGTCTCCAGGTTGTGTGTGATAGTGTCTTGTTTTCTGCAGTTTGTGTGTGACAGTGTCTTGTTTTTTCAAGTTGTGCGTGACAGTGTCTTGTTGTCTGCAGTTTGTGTGTGACAATGTCTTGTATTCTGCAGTTTGTGTGTGTGTGACAGTGTCTTGTTTTCTTCAAGTTGTATGTGACATAATAATGCACTTTAGATAATTTTACATCTATGATCTTCGTATATTTCTTGTCCAGGATGGTGGTCTCCATCAGTACGTCAACCGTCTGGCTCCTGCTGCTTGTGATGATGACGGGCAACGCCATGCTACTGCCGGGGCTAATGCCGCCTGACATCGCCGCCTATAATTTTAATTCTAAGAGTAAGTTTACTTACAAAGCCTCCGTATAAAGCACAATCCACAATTTGGGTCAAACAATATAAAAGAAAATGTGAATTATGTTCACCTATGAATTTAATACTGGATGCAACAACGGTGTTTGATATATATATATATATATATATATATATATATATATATATATATATATATATATATATATATATATATATATATATATATATATATAGCATTATTATGTGTCTTGTTTTCTTCAAATTGTGTGTGACAGTGTCTGAGATGATGAGACACAGCAATGCAGACTAGAGACAGTGTCATAAGTGTAGAAATATATGCTGAGATGATGAGAAACAGCAAGACAGGCTGGAGACGGTGTAATAAAATAAATAAATGTATGCTGAAATGGTGAGAAACAGCAATGCAGGGTGGAGACAGTGTCATAAACTATAGAAATATATGCTGAGTCAGCGAAAAACAGCAAGGTACGCTGGAGACAGTGTTATAAAGTACACATATGTATGCTGACATGGTGAGAAACAGCAAGGCATGGTGGAGACAGTGTCAGAAAATAAATACATGTATGCTGAGATGGGGGAATAGGAGAAGGCAGTCTGGAGACAAATTATAGAAATGTGTGCTGAGACAATGAGAAAGAGCAAGGCAGGTTGGAGGCAGTGTCATTTAGTATAGAAATGTGTGCTGAGACGATGAGAAACAGCAAGGCAGGGGGAGACAGTATCAAAAAATAAACAAATGTATGCTTAGATGGGGGAATAGGAGAAGGCAGTCTGGAGACAGTGTCATAAATTATAGAAATGTGTGCTGAAACAGTGAAAAACAGCAAGACAGGGTGGAGACAGTGTCATGAAATAAATTAATGTATGCTGAGATGATGAGAAACAAAAAGGCAGGCTGGAGGCAGAGTCATAAAGTACAGAACAATGTGCTGGAGACACTGTGACTATTTTGTATTTTAGCTGTGTAAGTGCGTGAGTGCGTGCGTGCGTGCGTGCGTGCATGCGCGGGGTTGTGGTGTGATAAAGTGTGAGCAGAAGGGAATGGTTACTTGGGGCACCACTATATCGGGCGTGTCTATAGAATCATAAATTAAATAAATATATGCTGAGACAGTTATGTTATAACAATGTAATATAAAGTACAGGTTATATGTTTTATATACTAAATTTGTAATAACCAATGTAATAACCAAATAGGGCCACAAGAAGAAGAAATAGTAATAATAACAACATGATACACTAAACGTTATAGTAACATAAATAATAAATTATTCACTTACCTTTTACATTTAGCGTCAATGATAGATGGGTTTATCCGATGTAGAGAGAAAAGTTGTCTATGCGAATCAGACCGTTATGACGCAGTGGGCTGGTAGGTGGGTAATAAAGGCTTGTTAGTGCAGATGCCACAAATTGTACGTAGAGTAGTTGATCGATATAGAGCGGTTATGCCATTGCGCTGGCCGGGGGCTTTATAAAGGTCCTCCAGTCCTGATCGCGCCAATTCGTTATCTCACCGCAGCGTGTCTGGGCACGTGCGGAATGTGATAGACCGGTCTTTGGACGTTACGTATAGCTTACGTAGGAACTATGCATTCTTTCCCAATTTGGGTGTATGTGTATGTGAGAAGGTGTGTATATATGTATGCATGCATTTATGTATGTATGTATGTATGTATGTATGTATGTATGTATGTATGTATGTATGCATGCATGCATGTATGCATGTATGCGTGTGTGCGTATGTGTGTGTGTGTGTGGGTGTGTGTGTGTGTGTGTGTGTGTGTGTGTGTTTGTGTGTGGGTGTGTGTGGGTGTATGGAGTATGTATGTAAGTATTAATGCATGCATATGTGTAAATATGTATGTATGTATGTTTGTTTTTATGTATATATGTATGAATGTGTGTATGTATGTATGTATGTATTTATTAATTGTCGCAATGACTGTGGATGGCTTTGTGAAAAATGGTGAGCCGTCTGTTTGTTCTCCTGGTTGTTAGTAGCTCTATGTGTAATTTTGTAATACTTTCTGACACACACCCAGTTTCTTTGGATGTGTAGTCGTTGTGACAAAAGCGAGCCGACCGTCTTTACACCATCTCTATTTTGTTAATGAGAAACTGGGTGTGGGGATCCCATGCGGATGATGAATATTCTAGGAGTGGGCGAACAAGGGTTGTGTAGGCGGTTGTTTTGATGTTTTTGGGGCATGAGTGGAGATTCCGTCTGACGAATGCAAATGTGCGGTTAGCTGAGGCTGTGATCTGATGGATGTGTTTTTCCAGGTGAGATATTTGGTGATACAGACTCCTAGATAGGGATGACAGTCAGTTTCTTGTAGTGTTGAATTTCCTAACGTGTAATTGAAGTGTCTTACATGTCTTGTCTTGCGTGTGTTATTCTCATGACGAAGCATTTTTGGGTATTGATGTCATGTTCCCATTGTGCCAGCATGTTTAGATCTTTCTGGAGTTCGTGTGAGTCAAACTCATTTTTTATTTCTCTATAGAGGACACAGTCATCTGCAAACAGACGGACTGTGGAGTGAATATTGTCAGGTAGGTCATTGGTGTATAAGGAAAAGTAACGGTCCCAGTACCGTGCCCTGGGGTACACCCGAAACAACGTTGGTCCAGGTCGAGTGTTCTCCACCGACAACAACTCTTTGTTTGCGATATTTAAGGAACTTTGAGATACAGGTGTGGGCATTATTGTGGATAGCCGGTCGTGGGGGACGGTGTCATATGCTTTTGAGAAGTCCATTATTATCATGTCAGTCTGGGATTTACTGTTTAAAGAATTAGCTAGATCGTGTGTGGTGAGTATTAATTGAGATTCTGTGGAGAGTTTACTGCGGAAGCCGTGTTGTTTGTCTGTTAAAATTGCAAATTGGTCAAAGTGGTTCATGATGTTAGAGAGTACAATGTGTTCGAGGATTTTGCAACATATAGATGTTAAGGAGATGGGACGATAATTTGATGCAAGGGACGGGTCTCGTTTCTTGAATACGGGGGTGATGTTGGCCCGTAACCAAGAGAGTGGGAGTTCCCCTGTGATGAGTGATTTCTGGAAGATTAGACTGAGAGCTGGAGCCAATTCGTTGCCGGCAAGTTGGAGGATTTTGGCGGGCACCTCGTCAGGTCCTGTTGCCTTGTCTGGATTTAAGCCGTGAAGTAGTTTAGCAACCCCTTCTGTTGTGATGATGATGTCTGCATGACTGGTATGTTTGTGTTTGGTCCTTGTGGTAGGTTGGTGTTTTCGCTTGTGAAGACTGACTTGAACAGGTTATTCAGAATTTCGGCTTTCAGTTTGTTATCTGACTCTAGCATGTTGTCTTTGGTTAGGGTTGGTATACCGATTGTATCAACTTTCAAGCTTTTGATGTGGGACCAGAGTCGTTTGTGCGAGTCAGAACAAATGGACGAGATATATCTTCTATGTGCAGTTATTGTCTCTTCGTGTGTGGTCTTACGTGCTTTACAAAAAAATCATAACTGGTTTGATTTTTCTGTTGTTTGTGTGTGTTGAAAGTTCTTTGTTTACGTTTGTGTAATCGTTTGATTCGCCTGTTGATCCAAGGTGTTTGGTTACGCTTAGATATTATTTTAGTTGGTATGTGAGAGTTTATCATTGATTCAAGAACTGTTTGGAATTCCATGTACATTTCATTGACTGAGTTCATGGATGTATCCCTTGATGTGAATTCATTATTCCATTTGAATAGTTCTTCTTTCAGAGCCTGTATGTTAGCTTTGTGGTACATTTATATTTTGGGTGGTTTTTGTTTGATAACCCTGGGCGTGCAGCTGTTTATGATTACTGCGATGCCATCATGGTCACTTATTCCTGGCACAACTGTAGATCTTTCAAAAAGGGTGGGGTTTGTTGTGAAGAATAAGTCCAATGTGTTATTTGTTCTGGTGGGCCCACGGACGACTTGTTCTAGTCCAAAGTCATTAGCAATTTCAATTAATTGTTTTGATAGGCCGGGAGCAGCTCCGCCTGGTTTTGTGCTGAATATTTCCCAATCTATATCGGGTAGATTAAAATCTCCAGCTAGCCATATTCGTTCGTTGTCTGAACGTTTGATTTTGTTTATGGATTCCCGTAGTTCATTCATATAGTCATTAGTGTTGCCAAATTGTGGTGATCTGTAGAATGCCCCAATTGTGATATCTTTAGATCCTTGTATTTTGATGGTGACCCAGGTGATTTCACAATAGGTATCGAGCTCTGGTCTGTGGTTTCCTATGAGATCATTTGTTATGGCTATCAGGACTCCTCCTTTGGGGTTGTCAAAGTCTCTGTCTTTGCGAATGATATAATAGTTAGAGGGGAACAGCTCACTGCTGCTAACAGAACTGTCTAGGTGTGTTTCAGTGCCTATGATTATATCAGGGCTGTAATTTTCAATGCACACTGCAAGGTCTGAAACTTTGTTCCTGATGCTGCAGAAGCTTATGACCAGGGCCTCAATGTTTGCTTGGTCAAAAATGCACTATAACTACTGTGGTTTGATACAACCAGTATCATTAGCAACGTTTGAAAGTTTGGACGGGGTAGGGTAGTAGTTCATTTTATCAACACAAATCTGCTGATCATAACAACAAATGGATAGTTATTTGAACATACTTATCAGTGTTGTTACATTTAACATGTAATTATGAATGAATGACTTCATTATGACATCATACATAAACTATGTTATATACATTACTTGACATTTTGTTTGAGGCTTGATGGACTCAACGTATTCTGACCATATTGTTTTTGTTTTACTTGTAATCAGTGCTCTCTGTAACTGTTAATATTTGTGCATACACAAAATTGTGGGAATGTGGCAAAGTAATTTCGGATGCGTCGATAAATCCCAATTTTCGGATGACACTGACATGCCGTAGCGCGATGCATAGGCGGACGAATGAAACATATAACGTATACATTCTGAGTGCTGTTCTGCAGAATATAATTATTAATAACTTGTGCTGATTAGCAATTTACCTAATCTAATTTAATATCTAATATAATCTAGCGCCGTGAGTACGTGATAGTTCTATGAGTTTATATTCAATGTTACGCAGGAAGTGTGATATGTTGTGATGCCCAAGGGCGAGGTATTGAAATGGTAATCCGTTAACGGATTATCCTCCTTTCCTTCCTTCCTTCCTTCCTCCCTTCCTTCCTTCCTATCTTCGTCATTTCCTTCCTACCTACCTTCCTTCCTTCCTTCATCCTTTACTTCCGTCATTTCCTTCCTACCTACCTTTCTTCCTTCATCCTTTCCTTCCTTCCTTTCTCCATTCCTTCCTTCCTCTTTTCCTTCCTCTTTTCCTTTCTTCCTTCCTTCCTTCCTCCTTTCCTCTTTTCCTTCCTTCCTCCTTTCCTTCCTTACTCCTTTCCTTCCTCCTTCCTCCCTTCCTCCTTTCCTTCCTCCTTTCCTTCCTTCCTTCATCCCTTCCTTCCTTCCTTTCTCTTTTCCTTCCTTTTGTCCGTCTTCGTCTCGCGGGCGACGAAGACGCATCGACGCAGCACTGACGCAGACAGAAAATTCAACAATTTCATGCACCTCTTCCAAGGCAGTCCCTAAAGACGTTTAGTTCTCTTGAAAAGACCAAGAAGTTAAATTCCTCGAAGCTATCAGCACAACGGAATCTATTTGGACAGCTGCACAAACAAGTCAGCTGAGAGAAGACGACGAGGAACTTCGGATGCATACATCGTTAAAGTCCCATCAACAACGCTGCCAAAACAATGGAAATCTTTCCTATCAAATAATGATGCTTGATTGTTTGGTTCAATATATATATAATTTCGCATGATCGGTTTATGCTAGTTGTGCAGGTGCTTCATATAATTGATTAAAATGAAGAATCCGACACAATACTGATTGAATGATTTAATGAATGTCAACAAAATACATTAAAACACAACATAATTTACACAGTAGGCATATCCTTGATTGCAAGTTGTTGAACAAGGCAAAAAGTAGCCTGATATTGGTTGCCATTTTGTTAATCTAATTAATAGCATATAATACTAATGGTTCATTAAACATACAAATACTGAACGCATTAGTGTATAGTAGCGGATGCAAAACGATTGATCATTAACTTACTTAATATAGTTTGATGTAATTTTGTAATTGTCCATGTTTCACATCACCATCGGAAAAACACGCACATTTAATGCTTGCTTGAACAGATCGCGCTCGATTACTTGTTGAGGGTCGTGACTCACTGTCGTAGACCCGCTTGTCTTATTCCCACTTATGACATTGCATATCATTTTAATAAATTCCGGGTTACAAGTGTAACGTATACACAAAACTTGACAGAGATATATTTGGAAGAACTGATGTGCCATTTACCACGACACGACTTGACTTGCGCCACCTATTTTAGGTGTCCTGACAACTGTAGCTTCTTCTCGTCTCAGCTATTTTAGGTGTCTTGACAACTGTAGCTTCTTCTCGTCTCAGCTATTTTAGGTGTCCTGACAACTGTAGCTTCTTCTCGTCTCAGCTATTTTAGGTGTCCTGACAACTGTAGCTTCTTCTCGTCTCAGCTATTTTAGGTGTCTTGACAACTGTAGCTTTTTCTCGTCTCAGCTATTTTAGGTGTCCTGACAACTGTAGCTTCTTCTCGTCTCAGCTATGTTAGGTGTCCTGACAACTGTAGCTTCTTCTCGTCTCAGGTATTTTAGGTGTCCTGACAACTGTAGCTTCTTCTCGTCTCATGTATTTTAGGTGTCCTGATAACTGTAGCTTCTTCTCGTCTCAGCTAAAGTTTCGTTAGAAGGATTCAGTAATTTAATCATCTTAATCATTAGTAACTGTTCTACGAACGGCAAGGAGTATGCCTCGTGTTAAATTAATCATTTTAGCAGGGCGTGACCAGACGGCTTTAACATTCATTCTTGTGAGCCTTCACCCATTCCTTGATCATGATACGTTCCCTGCCGCAACAGACTTGTGTACCCGGATTGTACGGCTTCCCATAGCAGCAGCTACTTCTGGCCCACATGTCTGCAAGCTTGTACAGGTGATCTTCGCAGCAGATATGTGTGATTTTGTTGTATGGTTTGCCAGAGCATTCTGAAAAAAGTACAATAATGTATATATTCGTGCGTGCGTGAGTGTATATTTGCGCGTGTGTTAATGTGTGTGCCTGCGTATGTGTTTGCGTGCGTGCGTTCGTGCGTAAGTGTGTGTTTGTCTTCGTGTGTGTGCTTGCGTGCGGTGGTGCGTGCGCGTGCTGCGTGGGTCGCTGCGTGTGTGTATGTGAGTGTGCATGCGTTCATGTGTGTTTGTGTGTGTGTGTGTGTGTGTACGTACGTACATGCGTGCATGTATAAAATGTAAATAAAACTTGCGTGCAAGTTCCAAAGATATATTACATATAAAGTTCGGTGCGAAGAAAGAGTGAAATACCAATGGCATTTCACCAGAAGTATCACAATATATATATATATATATATATATATATATATATATATATATATATATATATATATATATATATATATATATATATATATATATATATATATTCAAACACCGTTGTTGCATCCAGTATTAAATTCATAGGTGAACATAATTCGCAGTTTCCTTTATATTGTTTGACCCAAATTGTGGATTGTGCTTTATACGGAGGCTTTGTAAGTAAACTTACTCTTAGAATTAAAATTATAGGCGGCGATGTCAGGCGGCATTAGCCCCGGCAGTAGCATGGCGTTGCCCGTCATCATCACAAGCAGCAGGAGCCAGACGGTTGACCTACTGATGGAGACCACCATCCTGGACAAGAAATATACGAAGATCACAGATGTAAAATTATCTAAAGTGCATTATTATGTAGTGAAAAACTAAACCAAATAACTAAAAGGTGCGTTCTGTATGTGTTACATTATATAAAATATATATGTCGAGAGAATATATACTTGGGCTTGGACCTGAATAGTTCTAGCTTCGCCAGGACCCTGGTCGTTTTACCGTTGAACCCCACATATATTACTACGGATTTTATAGTAATTTTCAGATAACCTGCTTTACCAATGTGGCTACCTGATGGCAGCACTAAGTACATGTTTGCAATGTGGACCTTCATGCCTTTGTGGTCTTGATATATTGCAGATGTAACACTGATATCACAAGTTGCAATTATTCAAATATACGTGTATTTCGGTAGGTGTTCATATTAGCTATAAGAAAAACTGCATCTATCTCATACAATTTTATCCGCAGCGAAACCTAACTTAAATTCTGCCGACAGTGTATTAATGCTTGTGGCTATGACAAACTTCATTGTTTTGACGTTGCGGCAACATATATCAAGCAATGCGTACTCACATGAAGCTTTCTTGCGTTGTGAGCTGTACGGCGACGGGTATCCAAATGTAACTTATCGTCCGGAACTAAAATAACAATCTCAAGTGTTTCGTTGTACCAGCTACTGATGCTTGACCGCGTACACGTTGAGTAGTTAGCCAACTGTTGAAGAACACTTAGACGGCCACACGAACGGCATCTTGTCATGTTGATTTACAGATCAACAAAGCAAATAACAGAAGAGAAGATTTGTGGATCTTGCGTGAAGTACGTCCCACTCAGGTTGTGGTGTCTAGGTAAGCGCAACATAGCGATACAATGGGTTAGCGGCGGCGGCGGCGGCGGCGGCATAACTTTTCACAAATCAACTTGCAATTTTTTATAGTGAAATTCAGGGGACTGGTGATACCATAACATATGAAAAGTGGCCCAAAGCATAAGCTGCACTAAAAATTGTATCGGAAACCTAGCCTTCCCGTGGTCTACGTGAGTTATGTATGCACTAACATTATTATCTGATTTATTATGAGACGACAACTGTTATTGATGGCAGAAGAAGTACAAAACAGCTGCCGCCGGATGTTTTAGTCAGACAATTAAGATAAATCAGACATCTGAGACGTTGGAAGATTCACGTCGAGAAGAAGCTACAGTTGTCAGGACACCTAAAATAGGTGGCGCAAGTCAAGTCGTGTCGTGGTAAATGGCACACCAGTTCTTCCAAATATATCTCTGTCAAGAAATATTCAGACAAAGATACATCAAAGGGAGAGGAAATAGGTTCTCGAAGTGAATCGCCATGTGAATCGCCATGTGAATCGCCATGTGAATCGATAACTTGTCTCCGAGAGATGGACATGTGAAGCAATATCCGATCGAACATAATACATTCACTGAGTCTGGTAATGCGACTATACACATGTCTCTTGTTCAGAGTTTCGACGTGCAAGGACAATAGTTGGCAGTGCATTATTCTTGATTCAAGAGACGATTATTTCGCCGCTATTTCATCACTAGCGTCGTCGATTATGCTTCGGTGAACATTAATACACCGCTTGCCTCTTTGAGAACTATTCATTGTTTGGACTGGGCGAAGATTGCATAAAGCCGCGCTGACGCCTCCTTGTGATTCCTCCAGCGACGCTCCATGCTGCACGCCTGACTGTACTCGTCGGGGCACGCCTTATTTCATTCGCTGTGGCTGGGTTGGCACTACACGCGCTGGATCTGTCTTTGCTAGAAGTGACGCCAGCAAGTTTGTAAGAGATTGTGAGTTATTATGTAAACTGTGATTTGATAGTGATGAGTAATTTCGGACGTTGATAGATTGTAATTATAGTCAGCATACTTGATTTGTGATTATTTACTATACTTTATTTTTTTATTAAACAGCACATATGCTACATATAGCCCTGTTGTTGATTTATTGTGGTTGTACGAATGTACACACACTGAACCATAAGGGGCTTGTCCATTGGCTTACTGTATTATATACACATACTGAACCATAACGGGCTTGTCCATTGGCTTATTGCATTATATACACATACTGAACCATAACGGGCTTGTCCATTGGCTTACTGCATTATATACACACACTGAACCATAACGGGCTTGTCCATTGGCTTACTGCATTATATACACATACTGAACCATAACGGGCTTGTCCATTGGCGTACCGCATTATATACACACACTGAACCATAACGGACTTGTCCATTGGCTTACTGCATTATATACACATACTGAACCATAACGGGCTTGTCCATTGGCTTACTGCATTATATACACATACTGAACCATAACGGGCTTGTCCATTGGCGTACCGCATTATATACACACACTGAACCATAACGGACTTGTCCATTGGCTTACCGCATTATCCCAGCCAAATCATAAAACTGTGACAATGTCCAACAAAATGGGCCAATGACCGATCTGCCGAGGTCAGGGATTCCTAGTGTGACGTCACATGCAAGGACCAATCAATCCGGATATGTAGTTAACGTGATCGGTTTGCGGAGGAATCCTCCACTAGTGGGCATATCTTTAGAGGAAGGGTAACTGCGCAAACTTCCGAAATCGTCTTCACCAATAAACAATAAAAATATTAGGATAGACAATATGTAATCAATTTATAGTAGACTTTTTGTATTTCCGCAATAAATGTACGAAATACATTGGTGAACAATATATACGGAACAGTGTGGGCGTTACATCTAAGGAGCACATATACAATTTACGCTATATATTGTTACCTTGCATAAATAACCTTACGTGTTGTCTATTAATATCGGCATCATTAGAAAAATCCTCTGTGCTATAATGCCCAATATATTTATATGTAGCCACCCCACTTAGAATTACCCCATTCCACTTAAAGTCAAGAATAGTACTGTTTCAAGGACATCACGAAACACTCACTATCTCACGAACGTTTCAAAAGCTCACTTGAGGCGCCGAATGTTTTGAGGGTTGTCCTTGTCAACGTTGTTCGTCGCCGCCTTGCCCGACATAAAGCAGGCCAACGGGTTGACGTCAGTGGAATGACGAGAGCATATGTGTTCTGCCTTGAAGGAACATCGCCTTGCCACCGAACGTCTCTGAGAGTAGATTTATCATCTCCGCAGCTGTATAATGAATGGCACCACTCTGTTGAAACCTTTGCGCATTGAAGCCTGCGACAGCGGAGAGTGACGAAACATTTGTAGGTTACATAAAATTCACCTTGTTTGCCATCATTGCAATCTCATCATTGTCATCGAACCAATCGGGTAAAATGTTGCTCTCACACTAAAATTGGTCCTCACCAAAATCAGCCAGGATATCTATATTGACGGCCAAAACTGGTCCGCCGGTCCGATTTTGGTGGCCAAATTGTATCCACCCGGACCGATTTTGGCTGCCAAAACCGGTCACCCGTGGATAAAACTAGTCCCCCATACCAGGCTTCCCTACAAAAAAAAAACGATCAGGCGGACCAGTTTCGGCCGCGAAAATAGGTCCTCCCTTACTGACTTTGGCTGCCACAATTAATCCCCATGATTCAAACTAATCCACATACCAGCTTGGGCTGCCAAAGGTAGTGCCTTGACTTCAATTTCAGACGAGTTTTTTTCAGAGCAGTACATATGACACGAACAATGCAGAGTTATGATAATGCTTTAGAACACAATTTAAAAGCGATAAACTGGACCTAGCACGCCACGTGAGGAAAGTTCTTAGCACGATGATTTGATACCAAATAAAATTTATTGTGACAGTGCCATATGAGCTCATTACAACTCATGCTTAACATTTCACACTGTGCAGGGGCAACATATCGGAATTAACCACCCATGAACATTTTTGGCTGTTCACAACGTCGTTGAGTTGGCATCGCCAGAAAATTACATCTGGTCAAAGTTCTTATCTTCTGATTAAACAACTCACACATAGTCAGTGTTTGTCTTTGTGAGATCATTTTTGACATACACTTTGTAAGGATAAAGAGTCAGGGCCTTATTCATTATCTGATAGACAGTGTTGCATGAAAGGCTATTCTCGAAATGTGCATGTCGCCTTATCTCGTCTTATCCCCAACGTTGTCTTCTGAACGCCCGATGTTCTTGCTCTCTGATATCTTGATATTGTGAACAGCAACGTGGACATCCTTAATTAAGTAATAATGAATTGTTGACGAAGCCTAATAATAATAATAATAAATTGACTTCTTTGGCGCCAATATCCTCGGGAAATCCGAGCTCAGTGACGCAACAAAATCAAAGAATTAGGCATTCTCGCATGTACAATGCGAAAAGTCGTCAACAGATGGATTACTTAATTACAAATTACTTACTATTTCGGTGAAACACTTGATTAAATGGATTGCAATTGTGCTGATTACGTTCAGTAAGAATTATATTACAATAATATTCGTAATTATTATAAATGTTTATAAAAAACTAGAACAAATCAAGTGTTGCTAGTGTTCTCAAAGGTAGCCCCAATGAGCCCCACGAAAAGATTCATATCGATAATCGTGAGAAAAATGGAAGTTCGCATTACCCCTAGCGGTCAACGATAATTAAGGTAATACCCTGGTCGTAAATTAGTGCTCGCCACAACAGAACTACCAGAATGCTGTTCGAAGACACCTGGATCTTCGGTCTGGCTAATAACTCCCAGACGCCGCTCACCACATTTCACGACGTTGGAAAGGCACGGGAGGAGGATAAGTGGAGGGACAAGGCTTCCGATAAGGATAAGTGGAGGGAAATGGCTTCCGATAAAGATAAGTGGAGGGAGTAGGCTTTCGATAAGGATAAGTGGAGGGAAAAATCGTCCTATAAGGATAAGTGGAAGGATAGGGCTTCCAATAAGGACAAGGGGAGGGAGGAGGCTTCCGATAAGGACAAGTGGAGGGAGAAGGCTTCCGATAAGGATAAGTGGAAAGAGATAACAGCTTAGACGGTGCAGCAATTCATGAACTATCCTCGCCCATTTATTAAAGGAGGAAAAACAGAATGTGTAGCCAGTTGTTTAGTTGGACAGTTTCATGGGCAATTCTTGCTCAATGTTTGTGTGTATTCCTTCTCGCTATTCCGATAGAAGATACTTTTTGGACACCGTCGTCATTTCGTTCGCTACTAGGAAACGAATTTGATAGAATTCAATGTCTGATGCCTGCAGCGTCGTATGTAGGATCTTGCCAAGAGGGATATGGGGGGGGGGCAAGCTTAGTCAGCTATTAGTTTACCATGCTACCGTGAAATGGCGCAACAGGTTACATACGAAAAAAAACCAAAGGGGTCATGAGAAATTCATCATGTCATCGCGTTAAGTGGACGACATAAGGTAGGTAAGTATGCGGACGTGGGATATCGTGCACTGCTGTTGTAGACGTGTGGCGCGCATGAACACGTGTTCATGACGGAATAATTCACCGTCGTAGCAGTGATACGTACCACAGTCCGCCGAGGTACAACTGCAAAGCAAAGTATTATCTTATGATGGCTGCCAATACATACACCGATTATAAACACGATTTGATGTAATGCTTATAATATTAAAGCGAACGAAATGATCTGGCGTGTCTTCAGTTGGACGGTTTGCCCTGTGAAGCGGTGGTCCTGAGCCAAGCAGTATAGCCGTATCCTTAAAATCAGTCCTTAACTGATTTAGCCCATCGCAGTTAGCAAAGCAGTATTATCGTGTCTTACAGAATTCCAACTTTAACTCATTTAACCCATCGCGTATCGGGTTCGTTGATGATCAAATTTATAGTGTGTACAAAAGTTTAACTAATATACAAAGTCGGTTTTTATAAATCATAACCGACAAAAGTAATCGACAAAACTCAATTTGATCGCTAGATTTGGTAATTTAACAATTTGTAAACATTTGCGTTTTGCTATAGTGCATACACCCTGATCACGTTGCATATGTTTCGCCAAATTTTTACCGGGTCCGTTCAAAAAGAATGTAGCAGTTCGTCCTACGATTTTATTGAAATTAAATAATAAAATTGTGCAAACGAGCTTACATGTTGTAGTCGATGCTAGTTAGGACTTAGATTCGATTTTGAGTCTAAAAAGAAACAACCGGACAAATGGAATCGAGGAGGGATCTTTTACTCAAATATAAATATATAAATTTTGCGTCGAGATTCCTGCTTATAAAAGTGTTTACCTTACACAACGATACATGTTCCTGAAATGTTGTTTTGAGAACTGGCTTAAACACTTCCAATGTCATCAGAATGTAAAGGGTTTTACATATGTAATTATGTTTGTTTTTAATTGTAAGCAATAACTTATATTGCGACACATATCAACTCTTTGATACAGCCACGTGAACACGTAGTTGTGTTTACACTATGTATATGATATTTTACAAGGCTGAATGTGATTATATAGGCACAAGTACTTCCCCACTTGATTCATGTTATACTCACTACGGGGTGTTATTCTCTGGTGACACATCATTATAACTAATCATTCAATCGCTAGATGGCGCACCCATTAAATCCGGACAAACAATCTATAATGTCATGTATTGTAATGTTTGTTTTGCACCTACAGTGTTAACCATTTCTTCAAAATAATGTAGATATTTAACAGCAGCTTTAGACAACGGTGTTAATCCCAAGGACAACAGTGACATATTGAAACACTGTCTATGGTATGAAAGAACTAATAATTATGATCATTTCTACGACTTATACTGAATAGCACGGACAACACAACTTCAGTGCAACATCTTGTAATATAAACATTCATTGGAATGGTATTTTGATAGGTAACACTTTCAGGGTAATCTTTTCAGGGGTTCTGGGTCGGATGCAAGACTATGCCGCCTTAAACAGAAATAACAGCTGTTATTGTTTCTGGTTACATTGTTTTGTTCTTCAAAGTGTGATTGTCATCGGGTAGGCCAACATGCTGGTGTTTGCATTGTTACGCTGTTGCTGCGGTATATACAGTTATTGTAACAGCAGTAGCTGTAGTAGCAGTAGCTACAGTAGCAGTTGCTTTATTACTAGTAGATTTAGTCGCTATAACAACATTAGTAGCTGTAGTTATAGTAACATTAGCTTTAGTAACAGTATATTTGATTGTTGTAGTAGCAGCAACATCATAGTATTAGTTGCAGAAGGAGCATTAGTTATAGTAGTTGTTTTAGCAGCAGCAGCTGTGGCAGCGGCAGCAATAGTGATAAAAATAGCTGCATTAGAAACTGCAACCAATAGCAGTTAGTAATACGGTAGGTGCACCAACACCAACTGTAGTTTTACATAACAAGTAACTGTGCGTGAACATAATAACCAATACACAAAACCACATTATGCCCTTTTTAACACCTTTACTCTAAACCCATGCAACGCGCATATGTTGATGGCGATTCAAATTCCTGCCACAGCTTACTATATATAATGCTAGCCCAGTTACCCGGCGTTGCACGGGAGAAAAGGCAAGAGCGCATCAAACCATGCACTACCCTTCAAGTTTTTGTAGCGCAGTGCCAGTGACAATAACATCTTCGCAATAACTGCCGGTTTCACGAAGCGTTCGGTGGACGTTTAACACGTAACAATGGTTGAAACACGCGTAGTGTTGGTAACAGTTGCACATAACTATTGTTCTGAGTTACGTAGTCTACGTAAAACGTCCACATACGTAATGTCCCGACCCCCGAATTTCAAATATTGTTTAACGTGCGAACCACCACCGCGGGCCCCGGGCACGCCTACAGCATGTCAGCCCCATACATGGGAAACTGACGGAGATACGTGGGAACAGGCAGGCACGCAGAGTCACAAACTACTTATATAGATACGACTGTCACGTGGTCATCATGGGCGGTAGAATGTCACGTGGTCACCAAGGGCGGTAGATGAAAGTCCTACGCCGCGGGCCTCGCATCGCGGTCACGAGGGAGCGTGGAATGGCTTCCCCTCCTGACGAAAGGATTTGTAATTTTTGGGATATATTTACTTAATTCTGATGCATTTCCGGTGCATTTTCTAAGTGGTGGTGTGTCGGTTTATTTGGATTCGAAATGAGTAAATTAAAATTTTCAACTTTGAAAAAGCGGCTTGGTGGTAGGTTTTGGCTGGAAAGCGGTAGACCGGTAGATAATGCGCACATTGAAGAAAAAGCCGTACGTAGTTCTACCGCCAATTAAAAAGCGGTAGACTTGGCACCCCTGCCGCTTCAGAAACGCTGGAGCGACGGGCGTGTCTACCTGGGGCACGCCACCGTCACTCACAAAGCGCTTAATCGACTGTTTGTCTAAGTTCCTTAAGGCAATCAAAACGCAGTCTACGGTCAGGAGTGTCTGATTCCCTGTCAGCCGGAGTACGAGCCCCACCGACACCTGGTGCTCATAATCAAAGTTACGTCCTGCGGAACGCCAATAACTCGTTTGCACAGCTAGCCGCCCGACAAGGCTACCACAGCACTTCACCGCGGCTGTTCAGAGAACTAACACCTATACGAAGATATTAATAGCTTGAACATTTAGCTCGCATGAGCATAATGCCATGGTAAATGTCACGGTGTTGCATTGATGGCTACATTAACCTTTTGTCTGATTATAAAAAAAACTGAATCGTAATAAATTATGAAACTTCCTCACATTCACTCCACATTGACACTCAGAACAACATTATTTAAAACTACAAAACTTGTTTAAATTAATAAATAAGGAGGAGGCTCCTATGATAGCGGTCAAATTTGACATTAATAGGAGTCTCCCTGGCCCTTAATAATGATAACGCAATTTACGACCCTGGGATTACAAATTAAAATTAAGTACCTATGAGTATAATAATTTTCAAATACTCTAGACTCTTTAGTACATATATGTTATCTATGCCACATTGTGTAGTAGCTTTCATGTATACCAACATGTGACGCCACATTCGCACATGCGCAGCACGATGGCTGGCAAAAGCCACAAACCAGCCGAACTTTCTCTAACAAATGCCTTGCTATGCTCGAGCAAACATGAATGACTACTTGGATAAATACGCCAATGTTTTAGATTCCAGTGCGAGGGAATGTTACAATAAGAAAGCAGAGCACAGTGACGGCTTCACTAAGTTACCAGTTCTGTATTTTGTTCAAAACGGGTGGTAGAACGATGCAGCCTCTGACCCGATTAAACGTACAGCATCAACAAGCCAGAAATGTTCAGCCGAGAGTATGTGAAAGCTTATAAATCACTCTCTAGCACAGTTGTATGATGAATATGAAACGTTGTTTAATAACAATAAACGGTTTAACGATAGTGTTAGCCAAAAACAACGTTCATGTATTATCCATGAATAGGGTCAACGACAGCGGCAGCAACATATCCAGTGTCGCAGGCGTGGGCCTAGGGCAAGGCTAGGCAGAGCCAGTGTTGCAGGCGTGGGCCGAGGGCAAGGGTAGGCAGAGCCAGTGTCGCGGGCGTGGGCCTAGGGCAAGGCTAGGCCGGCTCTGCAGGCCAGCTACTGTTACAGGGTTCAGATATTACAAACATTTCCTTTTTCGGCTTTCATTCTGCTTTAATTTTGCATAACAGCTGTCAATAGTCATGAATGGAATATATCCATTGGTAGTATTAACCGTATATATCGATACAAAGTTGAAACGTCGTCCACAAACATTGTCGTTTTACATCTTATAGTTTTTGCTCTTTGGCGATACGATGAAACGACAATAGCCGTTCACACAGCGACTAGTACACCCCACAACAACACAGGACACAACCAGGATTTCGACGGTGTGTGTCAAACCGCACAAAATGCAAAATATAAGAGAAACGCAACCAGCAAAATACACTGAAAAAATGGAGGCATCTGGTCGTCTTGCCAAGCAGACGATGACGTGATTAAGCGCGCGACGTCAAAGCCCTTATAACATGCTTGTATATATGTGCTCAAGTAAACAAGTATTGTATTGTATTGTATTGTATTGTACTGCATGCAGCTCTTTTAAATTGCCTCCATGTGCGATGCCCATCAATGTGTACCAAAATAGCCAGTCCTCTATACCAGGCTCTCGTAAGAGCGACACATTGTGGCACTACATCACGGAACCTGGATCATCGAGGTTACAGCACCCACAGCACCCCAAGTTGTAGCGAATGTGCTTATCTATCTAGTGCAATATGCTAGAGTCCAGTGCATGTCTATCATTTAACCAGCCGGCCTAAATATAGCCTGCCACCTAGGTGGTGTATCTCGTGACTCGGGTTTTGCACAAACGAACTAGTCTGATCACAACATGGCGAAATCGAATCTACATATTGGCATATTGTTGGTCATCTTCTGTGTGGCAGACGGACAAAGTACGACGTCAGAAGATTTGCACTGTTCGTACACGTTCAATGTGCCTGCGGCTGATTGTAGTCAAACACTGGTGGACGATCAGCTAATTAGAAATTTGTTGATAGCTTTACAGGGCCAGGTTAAGCTTCTTGCTGGGAAGCAGGAAGAACTAACGGAGGAAAACGTCAGATTGCGTCAGAAAATTGCGACCATTGAAGCAGGTAATACTGAGGAAAATACTTTGCTGTAACCCAGTGTTTAATATGTATGGTCATAGGTGTGAGTCCAACTGACCTAGTTTATAAATTCCACTGTGTATAACTTACATATATTTCCTGTTCCCCATCAGACCGTCTGCATCTTCACCACACAGGGAAAGGAAGAATAAGAAGGTGTACATTAGAAAGACCATACCGCCATGAAAATGAAAAGCGCCAGTTCGACACACCAGTCGTGTCAGACGAAATTCTAAGATAAGCCGTAGACATGCATCAATGAACACGTGCTCATTCATGCGTGGCTGAACACGAACACGCAAGTAGTTATACAAAACTCCGCGAGATTATGGTTGCTTTCGTCAAAGAAAGCTATAATTACATCTTTGTGAAGACTTCAGATCAGTGGCTTAATTGAATACAGCTTCACTCTTTGAAACAGCAGCACAAGAAAACCGGTGTTGTTTGAACATGCACGACGGGCGTATTATTTAACAAGATTTAACAAGATTTGCCATCCAAGCCAAAGGCCCAGATGGCAAGTGGACAAGGAAGCCATTGGCTTATCGAGAGTCCAACAATGTTCACCTACTTATAACCCGCCCTCCTGATATATGTGTCAACCTTGTTTTTAAACATATTCACGCTGCTAGCAGTTACACAATCTGTAGACAGTTTGTTCCATTCATTTATTGTCCTCTGTGAGAACGAGTGCTTCCTGATGTCCAATCTACATTGATCCTTTACTAATTTTACCTCATGTCCTCTAGTTCTGCTATCCTTCTTGAGTGAGAAAAACATATTTCTATCAATATTTTCATACCCATTCAATATCTTAAAAACTTCAATCTGATCTCCTCTTAACCTCCTTGTCTCTAGAGTTGTTAAACCACATTCTTCAGGCGTTCTTCATAACTTGGTCTCTAAGTTCTGGAATCATTTTAGTTGCTCTCCTTTGTATGCGTTCAAAGCGTATCTATATCCTTCTTACGATATGGTCTCCATGCTTGTATACAGTATTCTAAATGAGGTCTAACTATTGCTTTATAAAGAGGTATAATTAACTTTTTCCCTTGTATGTTATGTTTCTTCTAATCAATCCAAGAATTTGATTACCCTTTGAAGCTGCAATACCACACTGCTCTGAAACTTTCATATCAGCGCTTATTGTAACTCCTAAGTCCTTTTCTTTTACAGTAGTACCAAGAACAGTAGCTCCCATTTTATAGTTTACATTCAAGTTCCCATGTCCTGTATGTAGGCATTTACATTTCCCAAAATTGAACAGCATCTGCCATTTCTCAGACCATTTCACTAATCTGTCTAGATCGTTTTGTAAATGTTGTTTATCACCATCAGTATTAACCTTTCTAAACAGTTTTGTGTCGTCCGCAAATTTCAGTACGTTACTTGTTATACTGTCGTCCAAGTCATTGATATAAATTAAGAATAATATAGGTCCTAATACTGATCCTTGAGGTACCCCACTCAAAACCGATTTCCAATTTGAAACTTCTCCATCTACTACAACTCGTTGTCTTACATAACTGAATGGATAGAACAATGGCTGACTGACAGAAGACAACGAGTTGTAGTAGATGGCGAAGTTTCAAATTGGAAATCGGTTTTGAGTGGGGTACCTCAAGGATCAGTATTAGGACCTATATTATTCTTAATTTATATCAATGACTTGGACGACAGTATAACAAGTAACGTACTGAAATTTGCGGACGACACAAAACTGTTTAGAAAGGTTAATACTGATGGTGATAAACAACATTTACAAAACGATCTAGACAGATTAGTGAAATGGTCTGAGAAATGGCAGATGCTGTTCAATTTTGGGAAATGTAAATGCCTACATACAGGACATGGGAACTTGAATGTAAACTATAAAATGGGAGCTACTGTTCTTGGTACTACTGTAAAAGAAAAGGACTTAGGAGTTACAATAAGCGCTGATATGAAAGTTTCAGAGCAGTGTGGTATTGCAGCTTCAAAGGGTAATCAAATTCTTGGATTGATTAGAAGAAACATAACATACAAGGGAAAAAAGTTAATTATACCTCTTTATAAAGCAATAGTTAGACCTCATTTAGAATACTGTATACAAGCATGGAGACCATATCGTAAGAAGGATATAGATACGCTTGAACGCATACAAAGGAGAGCAACTAAAATGATTCCAGAACTTAGAGACCTTAGTTATGAAGAACGCCTGAAAGAATGTGGTTTAACAACTCTAGAGACAAGGAGGTTAAGAGGAGATCAGATTGAAGTTTTTAAGATATTGAATGGGTATGAAAATATTGATAGAAATATGTTTTTCTCACTCAAGAAGGATAGCAGAACTAGAGGACATGAGGTAAAATTAGTAAAGGATCAATGTAGATTGGACATCAGGAAGCACTCGTTCTCACAGAGGACAGTAAATGAATGGAACAAACTGTCTACAGATTGTGTAACTGCTAGCAGCGTGAATATGTTTAAAAACAAGGTTGACACATATATCAGAAGGGCGGGTTATAAGTAGGTGAACATTGTTGGACTCTCGATAAGCCAATGGCTTCCTTGTCCACTTGCCATCTGGGCCTTTGGCTTGGATGGCAAATCTTGTTAAATCTTGTTAAATCTTGTCTTCTGTCAGTCAGCCATTGTTCTATCCAGTCAGTTATGCTATCCCCGATACCATGGGCTTTTAATTTAAGTAGTAATCTTTGATGTGGCACTTTGTCAAAAGCTTTCTGAAAATCTAAGTAGATAATATCTATTGGCGATCCCACGTCTATCCACTTAGTGATTTCTTCCAAAAAACATAACATATTTGTTAAGCATGACCTCGCTTTAAGGAATCCATGTTGAGATGAATTTAATAATTTATGCTTAACGAGGAAGTCCACCATATGGTCTTTAATTAACCTTTCTAATAATTTACAAATCACTGACGTTAAACTCACTGGTCTGTAATTCTCTGACTTATTTCTCGAACCCTTTTTAAATAATGGTATGATGTTTGCTTCTTTCCATTCAAACGGAACAACTCCCTCTTTTAATGACAAGTTGAATACTCTTGCAAGTGGTATACTGATTTGATCTACTGTTTCCATTAGTAATTTTGGAGGAATCCCATCCACTCCCGGTGATTTGTTATCCTTCATTGCCTTGATTTTCCTAGCTACCAATTCTGGAGTTACAACTAACGGTCCTAAATAGTCAGATTTAGCCCCCTGAAATTTAGCATCAGCAACTGGTAATGAACTAATATCTTCTTTTGTAAACACTGAACTGAAGTAACCATTTAGGTCTTCCGCCATTGAAAACCCCTGTGATATTATATTTCCAGCACTGTCTTCTAGAGGTCCAACCTTGTCTTGTACGTTTTGTTTACTCCTGACATATGCATAAAAACTCTTGCTGTCAGTTTTTATGTTACATGCCAGTTTTTGCTCATAGCTTCTTTTAGATTGTCTGATTTCAGTTGTAGCTGCATTAAGTGCCTCTTTGTATTTTGCATAGTCTTCTTCCTTTCTGGTACGCCTATAAACCCTCCACATAGTTTGTTTTAGCATTATTTTTCTAATTGCCTCTTTTGACAAGTGTTTCTTTCTACACCGTTTTCCTTGTTTTCGGAAGGGAACAAATTTATCAATGATACTCTCAATTTCATATTTTAGAATATTCCAACATTCAATTGCAGTCTTATTCATCAGCATGTTATTCCAATCTAGCTGTGCTAAGTATTTTCTCATATCTTTGTAGTTACCTTTGTGGAAGTTTCTCTTGTACGTTTTCTTATTTTTACTTTCTGATTTTACATTGATGTCAAAATGTATTTGATTATGGTCACTATTACCCAATGGTTCAAATATTTTTACATTGTCCACTAATTCTTTTGTGATGACAAAACTATATCTAATACATTTTCTCCCCTGGTTGGTTCTAGTACGTGCTGAGTAAGAAAGCTATCCTGGATTAAACATAGAAATTGTTGATCCTCAATCCCTGTGCTCTCTAGAGAATTCCATTGTATGTGTCCATGGTTAAAATCTCCCATTATGATACATTGCCCTTTACTAACTTCCTTTATAGCGTTTTTTATTTTTGTGTTGTCCTCTTCGTTTATGTTTGGACTTCGGTAAACTAATCCAATAGTTAATTTTGAATTTCCTGAAACAATTTTGCACCAAACAGCTTCATCGCAATCTGCTTCCCTTTCTAGTTTTATTTCATAAGCCTGAATAGATTCTTTAACATATAAAATAACTCCCCCGCCCCTTCTTCCTATTCGGTCTTTCCTAAACATTACGTATCCTGTCAGTCCTAATTCAGCATCTGTTATATCTATGTTGGCCCATGATTCAGTTATACCAATTATGTGAGGGTCAATATCTTCTACCATAATGTTTAATTCGTTTTTGTTATTTACTATGCTCCTTGCATTTAAACATATGCATCTATAACCTTTTTCAGAGATGTTTTTCGGATGATTTGATATTGGTTTATCTGTGCTAGTGGCCTCTTGTTCTGCTTGAGACACCTCTAGGTAACCCCCCTGCACTTCTAGTTTAAAGAATGTTTACTTCCAAAAATATTTGTCATTGTACCCAAGTCGCTATCTACTGCTGCTGAAAGTTTGTCCGCGAATACTGCCGCCCCCTTTCCACTTAAATGAAGCCCATCCTTCATGTACATATCAGCCCTCCCAACAAAACTTCCCCATAAATCCACAAATCCAACTTCCTCTTCCCTACACAGCCTCTGGACTAACATGTTAATTGCCATCCCCCGACAATTTCGATATTTATGACCCCTCCTGCCCATTACAGGTAAAATCCCTGACAGTATTACCTGCTCAACCCGCGTCTGTTTTAGTGTTCTGACCAACTGCCTATATTTCCTAACTATGGCAGTTGTACCCTCCCTTTCTACGTTATTTGTCCCTACATGTACTAAAACAGATCCACCCTTACCCGAGCCTACGATGTTTTTACCCTCTCAGTTATCGCCTCTATTTTGGCTCCAGGCAAGCAGACCACCACATCATCTCCCTTGTTTAAGACTCTGTCAGTCTTCCTAACTATCAGAATCCCCCACAAACACCCTCGCTCTCTTCCTCACCCCTCTATCACTGCTGCAGAATAACTCTTCCTTTCGATCCCCTCCATCACATTCTGTCCTGACCCCTTCCCTTCCGTCTCCCCCACTCCCTTCTCCTTCCCTCCTGTCTCCCCTACTCCCCTCTCCTTCACTCCGGTTGTTTTCCCTCCCGTCTCCCCCACTCCCTTCTCCTCCCCTCCAGTCTCCGCTACTCCCCTCTCCTTCACTCCGGTTGTCTTCCCTCCCGTCTCCCCCACTCCCTTCTCCTTCCCTCCTGTCTCCGCTACTCCCCTCTCCTTCACCCCGGTTGTCTTCCCTCCCGTCTCCCCCACTCCCTTCTCCTTCCCTCCTGTCTCCCCTACTCCCCTCTCCTTCACCCCGGTTGTCTTCCCTCCCGTTCCTTTCCTTCCCGTCTCCTTACGTCCAGTCTCCCTATGACCTGTCACCTTCCCTCCTCTCAGCTTCCTCCCAGGCTGAGGTGAGCTCTCCCTAGCATATCTTGTGTCTTTCCCCACTTTATCGTCTACTGTTCCCTCACCGGAACTACTGGCACAACTCCCCTGTTCCCTTCCCACCATTGCCACAACGAGCAGCCTCAGCTCTCCCAACTCCACCTCTAGTTCCTTCATCCTTGCGCATCCCCTACACTCAAAACTAAAACTATCTGCCTGGACCTCAGCCCAGGACTTCTCGCACCCAGACTTGACGAAATCTACCCAGTTACTACAACTGCCACAAATTAAGTGCCTTGTGGCCTTTAACTGCCGTTTGCACGGCGCCATCATACAATTTACTTTTAATTAGTTTGCTTTGCTATAAATATTATATATATATATATATATATATATATATATATATATATATATATATATATATATATATATATATATATATATATATGAAGAATGAGAGCGGAGGGGAGAATATAATGATATATATATATATATATATATATATATATATATATATATATATATATATATATATATATATATATATATATATATACGTCATACACTCAATCCTCAATCAAAACCAATGGGTTTCGAAGCCACAATAATCCTGGTTACATACAGTGGTGGAATTTTGTGAATGAATAGGTTTAGTGCAGTAATTGTAGCATGGTTGAATGTTTGGAATATAAGTTCAACTGGCATAGGAATTAACATGTCTGCCAGGGGTTGGTGTGAGGATACTCTGCTATATCAGAATGTACCTTTGTTTTTGCCGTTGTAGATGCTGCCAACTCGAACTTGAAGCAGTGTTCAAGGCGGGGTTTAAATAGTGCAAGGAAATACGGTCTTGTTTATGTGAGTACGTTTATCAAACTGGAACAACAACGTCAGCCGCAATGGCAATGCAACTATTTGTTTAATTAATAATGCCATTCAAACTGTCTAAATCGTCATCTGTTTAAATATTATGGCCGAATATTTGTGTCATCATGGCACTGATATGTCATTGCTAATGTCCCAAGTCTTCATTTGTGTCGCAGTCGTGTGAGTTCGTCAAGAAGCAGGATGACACGGTGCTGCGTGTCGTATGGAACGGTGACATGCGACTGATAAATACTGGCCCCAGAGGCGCCTCTTGTCGCCGCTGGTTCTTCACTATCAACGGGCAGGAGTGTAGCGAACCGAGGACCATCGACACCGAGCTAACCTTCCATACCGAAAGCACCAATATACACAGGCCGACATATGGTAGGCTTGCATTTAAGTGTTCTCATACATAGCCAGCACTGATGCCACTGCAAGTGTATTTCTTTTAATACTGCTACACATTGTTGTAGGTGTGTTTCTGTTAATACTGCTACACATTGTTGTAGGTGTGTTTCTGTTAATACGTTGTTTAAATGTCTGTATTAATGTTTTACAATTGAACAGTAGGGGAAGGTCGGGTATGAACATGGCCCGATATATCAAAAGAAACTATCGATGTTGCGCTTTCCACTGTTTAATTTGAAACTCGTCATTGATAGGCACCAATAGGTACAATAGGCACCAATAGGTACAATATGGCAACTATTCGACCAGGCATTTGGGAGAAAATTATAAATTTGGATTATGGCCTTCCAATATAGACGAACATTCGTCTATATGGACCACCTTTTACGTTATATTGGACCGGGTGGTCACTTCAGTGGATCTCTTCGTTTATGGATGGTTTAGGAAACGGGGACTTAGGGAATAACAATCAAAATGTCACGAGTCTCTGAGCCTGCAAGCATTTATACATTATATGATGATCTGAAATTCCCACAAATGCGTAATCAATGGGTTCATTAAATCATTAACTGCTAATAGATAAAAGTTTTGGCTTCACAAAGTGTAAAGAACTTTATTCAACGTATTAGCTGTCAAGTCAAGTATCTTCTTCGTCCTCCATTGTTTGCCCACAGATGGGGTGTCACAGCTCGTAATACTGTGTTGCACTATGAATGAGTCTAGTTTCACACACATTCTTGATCAGTCGGCAGGCCCGAATGTGTAGTGCTTCTGTGTGCTTTGTGTAGTACTTTGGCAACTCAAAACAAGAATACGAGAAGGATGATGCACTACCTGGAATTTGATTCATCATAGGTAGATGTAAAGTGTTGTAAGTGTGTGTGTAAATGTGTGTGTAAGTGTGTGTGTAAGTGTGTGTGTAAGGGTAAAGTAGTTAATGTGTGCACGTTACATCATTATAATGTGAAACAGCAAAAGTTACCAAAACATCTAACGTTAAGAATATTCAGGTTACTACGACCGGTACAATATTTGCACACTGCAGTACAGCATTTTGAGTATAGCGAAGTATTTACAATATTTTTAATTGTAATAATTGCAGTATTGTAAGTATTTGAAACTTAAAAAATTGTGATACGGTATTGCATGTATTGCAGTATTAACAAAGCAGACGTGGGGGCAACCTGTTCACATACACCTATGCATAAATAGCTTGTGTTATAGCATTCAAGTCAACAAGCCTTCTCTTCCTTCTACTTCAACAGTTATTGAGAAACATGGTTACATATGTATACAAATGAAAGATATAATATTTTATGTATTAAAAAATTACAAGTTTGAATATTCGGACATTTCTGAGTTTTTATACGCTTTTCGGCCAACGACACTTGTGCATTGTCACCACTGGGTTGAAGATTGTGACTTCCAGCCGAGCAAATAGACAGGCCAGCATCCAAGGCTCTGCTGATTCCTGCAACATAAGTAGGCAAGAGTGTTTGAAAGAGTCCTTTTCACTTATTTGTATTTGTCTTTCGCTTGATGTCGGTCTTCTTCCTTTTCAGTTGCTCCTTTTATGGGTTCGATGCGATTAGCTCGGATTTGTTCGAGCGACGACTCTTTGCTTTGCTGATTTGCTTAGGCAAAGAGGACACAACGCGGAGGGTGACTGACAATACGGGGGTTGCACTGACCGGTGTGGGAATGACGCAGTCGTAATGACCCACATCGTCGCCAAGCTTATTAAACCACATCGTCAGTGGTTCGGAATTAAGGCGTCTCCGTACTTAATATACCATTGTTTGTCATGATGCGAATCGGTCGACTCAATGTTTTCGTTGTGGCAACAATTTTAAATTCCCCCACCATTTCACTTGGTTGAGTCATCGCCTCGATACTCTCTACCATTGATCCGTACCAAGGCCAATCTGCCTTCACCAACTCTTCTTTGTTGAATTCCTCAAATTCAGCATAATTTGAACACATGTAGGTAGTGACTTTTGCTCAAAGGGAATCTTCCTGGCTTTGTTCGAGGATTCTATGGATGGGATAGTTCAACAAACTTAAGTGATCCTTCCCCCCTTCATGGAGCGTCTAATCCATGGCTACAGCAAGGCTCTGGAAGAAGCACACTACCTTTGATGGTTTTTGGACCGAGGTTATGCCAGACTAGTCCATTGTGAAAATGGTCGGAGCAATGAACTGGTGTCTCTCGATTTCATTCTCGAGAAATTGGAAGAACTGTCCCACACTCTCCCTTTAAACCCTCTCGCGCGAAGGAGAGATGTGGCCTGTAGCATTGAGTCCAGGTCAAGAACATGCTGTACCAGGAACTATTCAAGTTCGTCTGTTAAAAAATTTCGGCGCCCGAAATACTTTGTTCCGTCATTTGCATAGGAATTTTTATCCTCACATTTTTCATCAAATGCCGTCCTTACGCGGAGAAGGCGGTAATTGTATATATATATATATATATATATATATATATATATATATATATATATATATATATATATATATATATATATATATATATATATATATATATATATATATATATATATATATATATATATATATATATATATATATATATATATATATATACACACACACACACGCACACGCACACGCACACATGCACAAACCAAAACAATATGCAATTAAATTTTTTACTCTCGATGACCATTTTATTTCAAAGTCCGTCGCCAGATGGAGCCACGTTACATTCGGTACCATAGTAAGGGATATATGGCCATGGTCCAATAGAGCGGATGGTCCTATATACCCAACCGTCCCGTAAATGCGATATGAGCGTCTTTTAATAGATATGTCACAAACTAAATATGATTCCAAATAATGTTTATTGTCCCTTGCGTTTGCACGTTCTGTTAAATGTCCCTCCTCAATTAAAGGTCCCTCCTCAATTAAAGGTCCCTCCTCAATTAAAGGTCCATCCTCAATTAAAGGTCCCTCCTCAATTAAAGGTCCCTCCTCAATTAAAGGTCCCTCCTCAATTAAAGGTCCCTCCTCAATTAAAGGTCCCTCCTCAATTAAAGGTCCCTCCTCAATTAAAGGTCCCTCCTCAATTAAAGGTCCCTCCTCAATTAAAGGTCCATCCTCAATTAAAGGTCCATCCTCAATTAAAGGTCCCTCCTCAATTAAAGGTCCCTCCTCAATTAAAGGTCCCTCCTCAATTAAAGGTCCCTCCTCAATTCGATTTTCCCTTCTCATTTCAAATTCATTTTGCGAAATGCCAAACCTGCCTTGAATCCATTGCATCATGCTTGCATGTTTGTGCAACGTTTGGATGTATTTTTAAATCATCATGTAAACTATTAAATTATTTATGTTTGGTCAAACATTAATTCGAGTGAAACTGGAAACGTTGAAAACTCACGAATTTCATCCTTGGTGAAATATCGTAACTGTGTCATGTCACACTACATACATCAATGAACCGGATTCACGATAGACTAAATCAGTTGAGGATGGAGTTTTAATATATTCACGATTCATGTACAAATCGTCGAAAGCACATTTCATTGGACAAATATCGTCGATCGGATTCTGCTACAATCGCCTACAGTCGATACCAACGATTTGTTTAATCTGATAGTGTATAATGGCTCACTGAGTAGCGATAAATCGTATTCTTTAATTGGTATCTAATTAAATAAATAAATAATGTCTCTATAATAAAACTATTATGCACGTACGCAAGAACCTACACATATAAACATGTCTTTTTGTGACTACAACACGACTTCTCTGAGATGCTTTCTCACAAGCATCTAACTGTAGGTGTCGCTACGGTGGAGGTGTTGGTCTGTTTCAGTGGAGGGCTACTGTCGAGGCATAGCTGCCGGCGATGTGTACGTCGCCTGGAACGTTGGAGACTGTATCAGTCAGGCGACATTCAACGTTGGCGACAGCCACACCGGATGGGAAGCAACGGTGCGCATCATTGTGGAGGAGGTTGCCGTGAAAGACGCGAACACCCTCATTGTCTAGATGTGTGTCGGTAGTCATGAAATGGAATCATTTTCAAATGTTGATATATGCGTGAAAAAAACGCGTATATATTGTAGTCAATCAATCAATTATTTACATCCACAAATACAATCATTTATGTAGTAGATGTAGTTTACAAAATAATAATGAACGTTCTTGTTAGTGGTAATGGGCAAGTGTAATGCATCATTTTCCCTGCTATCGCAGGTGGCTAATATCACGTTATTCGGATGTGCATGTAAGCAATAAAATATAAACAAATTACCCAGATACCTGTCTTGAATTTTGTAAATGACTCAAAGATTTTCTTCAGCAGGCTAAGTTAAATAATACATTTTGAGTATATTTTAACAAATAAACAGTTACTGACTTCACTTGCATGGACTTGCATGCTGCTAAGTTGGGCTCGAATAAAACCATTTCCAACAGCTCTGGCATTACTCTATGAGGATGGCCAATAGTCCATGCGTAGCTTTGAAGAATATGCAAACCTTCATATGTGCTCGATGTTCTGCCAAGGAAACCCCAGCCAAGGTTCGGCAGCATGGATGTTACACTGTTGACTCGATGTTCTGCCAGGGACACCCAGCCAAGGGTCGGCAGCATGGATGTTACACTGTTGTCTCGATGTTCTGCCAGGAACACCCAGCCAAGGGTCGGCAGCATGGATGTTACACTGTTTTCTCGATGTTCTGCATGGACGTAACACTGCTGTCACGACGTATTTCTTCGAACACGAACCGGGCCGATCTTCTCTGGACTTGCTCTAGACAGTTAATGTCCTTTTGTGTGTGATATCCTAGACGGGCGAACTGCTGGCTATCGGATAAACACGAAATCTTGCTCCATTTATGCGCCATTCTGTGAGAAACATAGTTATTTTGCTCAGACACATGGTCCGATCCAGACCATGAAAAAGGGGGTGCCCAGGTTCCACAAAAAGACACCAGACGGCACAATTCGTTGTTATTCAACGTTTTACATGTTATACGTACATAGGCACAAGTACGCACGCACGCATGTACGCACGCTCGCATACACCCACGCACGCACCCACGCACGCGCGTAAGCACATTGTAGTTCCCCTCTTACAACGCCACAATGTTTGCAATGGCGCAAAGATTTTATAATATGGGTGGCCTCTCGTGTGGGGGGAATCATCATGGGTAAGTTTGATTTGCTGCATGTGAACGTAGCCATGCATTTCCTCTCTGAACGTTTTGAACACCGCAATTCCACCAGGGTAGATTTGTGCGAACACCTCCCATACATTACAAGGATTGCGTCCACCGAAGGTCTATCAACTTGGTGCGACAGGCCTCGCACTCTGTGACCTTCCTTTATCACGTACATATTTCGGATATATATATATATATATATATATATATATATATATATATATATATATATATATATATATATATATATATATATATATATGCAGTGAACAAGCGCAGAATTCGTCCAGAGAGAGAGAGAGAGAGAGAGAGAGAGAGAGAGAGAGAGAGAGAGAGAGAGAGAGAGAGAGAGAGAGAGAGAGAGAGAGAGAGATAGATAGATAGATAGAGAGAGAGAGAGAGAGAGAGTGAGAGAGAGAGAGAGAGAGAGATAGAGAGAGAGAGAGAGAGAGAGAGAGAGAGAGAGAGAGAGAGATAGAGATAGAGAGAGAGAGAGAGAGAGAGAGAGAGAGAGAGAGAGAGAGAGAGAGAGAGAGAGAGAGAGAGAGAGAGAGAGAGAGAGAGAGAGAGAGAGAGAGAGAGAGAGAGAGAGAGAGAGAGAGAGAGAGAGAGAGAGACACACACACACACACACACACACACACACACACACACACACACACACACACACATATATATATATATATATATATATATATATATATATATATATATATATATATATATATATATATATATATATATATATATATATATATATATCTCTGTCTGTCTGTCGGTCTGTCTCTCTAAGTTGCCAAAACAGTATTGGCATTGGCGTAGGCACTCATAGCCAACACCTGAATGTTTTTCACATAAATCATCGTCATCTCGAATCGGAGTTGTATTGGGCGCCGATTTCAAAAGATGCCTATCCTACATGGGTCGGGGTTGAATGGTTGTTTACATATATGAGGAATGTTCGTGAATGATCTTTGGCTGACACTCCCAGTATGACATATGCGCTAGTTCAAAGATGCACATAATACTACGTTTATTCGGCTAAAATACACCGATGTACAACGGTAAACGAAACAGCTGCTAATTACCCCATTAAACAACATATGTTTAGTGTTAGTATTTTGTTGGGTTCTTTGCTTTCAATAAATCATGTGCAGGTGTCGCACCGCTGGCAACAACAAGTCGTGCTTAGTTGGTCACGTCTTGGTCTGTTGTGTTCACGACGTATCGGCATTTGTCCTTTTACGAGTTCCTCTGGTCACAAATGGGAGCAATTTTAAGGCCTATTTATAATTTTGCGATACTTCAAAAGCGAACTGTCTCACTTGAAGAGGTCGTTATGTTGAGATTCGTGAACTTGACGTAAACCGACGCTCCCGAAGGTTATCCGTGCTAATTCAAAGAGCAGGAACAATACAGCTTCTGTCAGATTGATCGAGGTGACCAGTCACTCAATCTAGATGTGTCGGTGACCGTAAGTTACTGCTCCAAACTGACACGGACTTAAACCATTCTTGTAAACACACCATTTTCAGACCTTAGACCAACACAACTGCGTTCCCATTTACCGGACATAAATTTTCGTCAAATCGGTATGCGTCATAACGGCACCGTGCTTACGTTTCGACAAGCTACCCGGAGAGACTGTACGCTTGTTTCAACGATTACTAATGATATCAAATGGCACATTTACGATTGGCAGCTGGTGGTGGTGGAGTAACACAAATGTTCGGACAAGAACGCGTCGGACTATTTGTTCTACTCCGCCAGGCGTCGAAAACAATTAGAGGGCGCTGCACATCGCATACGTGTCGTTTTATAATTATTTATTCTACACGACTAAATTATTTTGCCCAAATCCAAAGTCTATAACTTGCATTTAGCCGTATTTGTTATTTATGTATTTGCTATTTCCATTTGCCTTACAATTAAGACTGATGGCGGTTTTTTGGGTAAAATATTTAGGGTTAGAATAACACAATTGCAAAATAATTAACACCTAAATAGAGTAACAGTATTACATGCAAATGATTGAAGGCAGACAATGTCGGATTTCGAATCAGTTTAATTTAAGCGGATGTTTCTTACATAAAGAATCCGTAGTTATAGTGAGAGGACACTGATACAATAGTTCAACATACACATGTATACTCATTTTAATTTTAAACATTGAAGGAAGACATTATGCACAATACGTTATTTAATGAAAATCTATTTTATTAGTAACTTGATGATATATGTTGGATCATTGTTCAAATTGCAGTTGTAATTTGAATAAATTGAACACGTAGATACCGAAAAGATTCGCGCGATTATTTTACTTGCACCGAAACAGTCGTGTATCTATGCGTTTGAAATTATTCAACCGTCAGATCAACCAATTTGCGCTAGCTTTATGATTTTTTTTAAAAGCAGTAAACGTTGTTATTGGTGACACAAGAATTATTCAAATATTTTTGTTCTTGTCGTTGTCGTAGATAAACCATTGTTCCGACTGTCAAATTTAAAATACAAATTACACGTCGTGCGTCCGGCCGTCAGCAATCGCTCGCGCATCCACTGTTATGTTAGGGTTATATAATGCACTAGAGACGTCACGAATTATTTCTGACATGCACTAGTAATGAAGTGTTTAATTATAATTTAAGTAAGGCAACTTGTGTACAACACTTTCTGAGATAAAAACATATCTTTATTGTAAAAAATGGAATTAGTGCTGTAACAATATACTAGTCAGTAGATAATCAGGAATAAAACATTCACATTTCATTCTTGACCGTCTATTGTATGTATACAGATGCATTTATTGATTTTAGATGGTGTAATTTTTATAAATACATTGCTGTGCAGGTCCGTCCTCTTGGTTTTGAAAAGGGGGGTTCGAGCATATGTAAATAATCAGCCGGGGAGTTTGGGATTTATGTGATGATTTCTGGAAAACGTTGCATTTAAGAAAAAATAATTTTCTCAAAAAGATGGGTTCATTCGAATCCCGCAACTCCCCCGGGAATGGTGTAGTAGAAAGTCAGTATACATGTGCTGGTACTGAAAGAACAGGCACATAAATAGATTTAACAAGATTTAACAAGATTGCCATCTCGAACAAGTTCCAGATGGCAAGTGGACAAGGAAGCCATTGGCTTATCGAGAGTCCAACAATTTTCACATCTATGTGTAGCCCGCCCTTATCAGATATCTGTCAATTCTATTTTTAAACATATTCACACTACTAGCATTAACACAATCGTTTGGCAGTTTGTTCCATTCATTTATCACCCTCTGTGAGAATGAGTACTTTCTCATGTCCAACCTACACTGCTCCTTAACTAATGCTGCCCTGTGTCCTCTGGTTCTACCGCCTTCTTTAAGTTTGAAGAACATATTCCTATCAACATCCTCATAACCGTTCACTATTTTAAACACTTCTATTTGGTCTCCTCTTAGTCTCCTGGTCTCTAGTGTTGTCAAACCACATTGTAATAAGCGACTTTCGTAACTAAGGTCTCTTAATTCTGGAATCATCTTAGTTGCTCTTCGTTGTATTCTTTCTAGCTTATCTATGTCTTTTTTACGATATGGCCTCCATGCTTGAATACAATATTCCAAATGTGGTCTAACTATTGCTTTGTACAGGGGTACAATTAGATGTTTCTCCTTATACGTGATAGTTCTCCTAATTAGGCCTAGAATTTGATTTCCTTTCGAAGCAGCAATCCCACATTGCTCTGAAACTTTCATGTCAGCATTAAATATTACTCCTAAATCCTTTTCTTGTGTGGTTCTACCTAGTACAGCATCCCCATTTTATATTCCTCATCCATATTTCCATGTCCTATGTGTATACATTTACACTTCCCAAAATTGAATAACATTTGCCATTTTTCTGACCATTTAACTAATTTTTCTAGATCATCCTGTAAACTTTGTTTATCTGTATCATTAGTAACCTTTCTGAATACCTTTGTGTCATCTGCAAATTTGAGTACTTTGCTAGATATGTCATCCTCCAAATCATTTATATATATTAAAAACAGTATAGGGCCTAACACTGATCCCTGTGGTACCCCACTCAAAACAGATTTCCAGTTTGAAATCTTACCATCTACTATTACTCTCTGTCTTCTGTGTGTAAGCCACTTTTCTATCCAGTTGATTACATCATTGCCTATACCATGGGCTTTTAGTTTAAGTAACAATCTTTGATGTGGCACTTTATCAAAGCTTTCTGAAAATCTAAGTAGACAACATCCACTGGTGACCCGTGATCTACCCACTTTGTAATTTCTTCTAAAAAACATAAGAGATTGGTTAGACATGACCTTGCTTTTAGGAATCCATGTTGAGATGTATTTATTAATTTATGTTTTATGAGGAATTCCACCATGTGGTCTCTAATTAATGTTTCAAGTAATTTACATACAACTGATGTTAAACTCACTGGTCTGTAATTTTCTGGCTTCTTCCTTGATCCCTTCTTAAACAGCGGCGTAATGTTTGCTTCTTTCCATTCTGAAGGAACTATTCCTTCTTCTAGTGACAAGTTAAATAAGTTTGCAAGTGGTGTACTAATTTGATCAACAATTTCCTTTAGCAGTTTTGGTGGTATCCCATCAACTCCAGGTGATTTATTATCTTTCATCTTCTTAATTTTCTTTGCTATCATTTCAGGAGTTACAAATAACTGCCCTAAATATTCTGATGTATTGCCCTCAAATTTAGTTAATGGAACTGGAAGTGAGCTGATATCTTCTGTGGTAAAAACTGAGCTGAAATACTCATTCAGGACCTCTGCCATTTGGAACCCATCTGAAATTATGTTTTCACTGTTGCTTTCCAGTGGTCCGACCTTATCTCGAACTTTCTGTTTACTCCTTACATAAGCATAGAAACTCTTGCTGTCATTTTTTATATTACCTGCCAATTTTTGTTCAAAGGTTCTTTTAGATTTTCTAATTTCAGTAGTAGCTAGGTTAAGTGCCTCTTTGTAGTTGGTGTAGTCTTCTACATTTCCAGTGTGTTTATAGACCTTCCACAGCATCTGTTTGTGAGCAATTTTTCTAATAGCTTCTTTTGACAGGTGTTTTTTCCTGGATCTTTTCCCTTGTTTTCTTAATGGAATAAATTTCTCAATAATGCCCTCAATCTCATATTTTAAACAAGTCCAGCATTCTGTTGCTGTCTTGTTCTTCAGCAAATTATTCCAATCTATATTTGCTAGATATGTTCTCATCACTTTATATCTGCCTTTGTTGAAGTTCCTCCTCCATTGTTTTTATATGTATTCCTGTTTTTACTTTTATATTAAAATGGATTTGGTTATGGTCACTTGAACCCAAAGGTTCGTGTACTTTAACATTGTCAACTAGTTCATTTTGAGAAGACAAAATTAAATCTAACACATTCCCACCTCTGGTTGGTTCCAAGACATGTTGAGTAAGGAAACAATCCTGTGTTAGAAGTAGAAACTGATGGTCGTCCCTCCAGCACTCTCTAATGATTCCCATTGTATATGGCCATGGTTAAAATCACCCATTATAACACATTCTCCTTGCTCACCTCCCTTATTGCCTTTTGTAATTTTACATCTTCCTCTTCTCCTATGTTAGGACTACGATAAACTACTCCTATTGTTAATGTTGAGTTCCTGGTAACTATGTTACACCAAATTGCTTCCACACTATCTGCTTCACTTTTCAGAGTAATTTCATATGCTTGGATAGATTCTTTAATATACAAAATTACTCCACCTCCCCTTCTTTCTCGTCTATCCTTCCTAAACATTACATAGCCTGTCAGTGCTAACTCAGCATCTACTATATCTTCATTTGCCCATGATTCTGTGATGCCTATTACATGAGGATCAATATCTGCTACCATAATGTCTAACTCACTTTTTTATTTACTATGCTCCTGGCATTTAAGCATACACATTTAAGTTCATTGTCTGAAATTATTGGTGAACATTTCTTTGGATGTGTATTTGTAGTAGTACTCCTTTGAGTTTTCTCTGTCAGTTCCCCCTGCGCATCTAGTTTAAATAATCTATGGTACCTGTGCCCTCGTCGACAACTCTAACAAACTCACACGCAAGAACTGCAGCGCCCTTCCCTGTCAGATGAAGTCCATCTCTCATGAAAAAGTCACCTCTTCCCACAAAGTTTAACCACATGTCTACGAAGCCTACTCCCTCCTCCATACATACCTTCTGTACCTGTGTGTTGATCGCCATCCTTCTACAGTTCCTATATTCCTCACCCCTGCCTCCCATTATTGGTAATATCCCCGACAATACGATCTGCCCAACTCGTGCCTCTTTGAGTGTCTTGATCAACCTCCTGTACTTACCAATGATGGCTGACGTTCCTCCTTATCTGCATTGTTCGTTCCCACATGCACGAGAACAGCACCTCCCGTGCCACCACCCATGACCTGTCCTGCCTTCTCTGCTATATCCTCTACTTTTGCCCCTGGTAGGCATACTGTTATGTCATCTCCTCTATTTACAATTTTATCCACTTTCCTAATGATGGAATCCCCATAAATACCCGAGCTTTCCTCGCTTTCCCCTGTGATACTACATCGGCAAAGCTCCTTTCCTGTTGCACACTACTAGTATGCCCCCTTTCTCTCCTATCATCAACCTTTACCGTCTTACCACCTGGCAATCCCTCTCCACTCACCCGCTTACCTCTCTTTTGTTGCATTTTTGCCTTCTGTCATCTTTCTTCTTCTTACCAGCTTTCTCCCTCACATTGCCACTGCTCTCCTTGTTCTCCTCGGTCTCACCACCTCTGCTCTCCTCGGTCTCACCACCTCTGCTCACCTCGGTCTCACCACCTCTGCTCTCCTCGGTCTCACCACCTCTGCTCTCACCATTCTCACCACCTCTGTTCACTTCTGTCTCACCCTGCCCTGTCATCATCAAAATCATACGCCTTAGCTCAATCACCTGCTCCTGCAGATATCTCACTGTAGTACACCCCCTACACACGAAATGGAAATCATCCGCCTGCACCTCCGCCCACGAATTTACACACCCGGACTTTGCAAAGTCTATCCAGCTATCGCAGCTAGAACATACCAAATTACGTTTTGCCTTTACCTGGCGTTTGCACGGCGCCATGTTAGAAATTAAATTTGTATTTGTTTATAATCCGTTTATAATCAATTTATACTAGGTAGTCTTCACAAAGACTGTTTTTGTGTTGTAATACACACTTTATAGTATGTTACTTATGTCTTAATTAAATTTACAGCTACTGCCTTGCAACTTACTTTCTATGTAACAGCTGACTAACAAAACGTAATATCGCTCGCGCTAACGAAATTTCAGTGACCTTATTTAAATAACACTGAATTACTACCTACGGCTAACTTTTAACAATAAATGTTGCTAAAACAAAATATTCAGGTTTTCAATATTTAATATGTACTAAATTATTTACAATAATATTATGTCTCGTATTATGTACCCAATCAACTGAAAACAACAACCCTTAATTATCGCTCGCGCTACCGAGTCCTCGGAGACCTACGATATAAACTACCCTAAATTACTTCTATAGCTAAATTTTAACAGCAACTATTGACTAAACAAGGACTCTTGTAAGTTTATGTTTAATATACACGCAATAATAATACTTATCCGATCAATATTCCACGCTTTAGACAAATATAAAATCCACCAAAATTCAATCCCGTGTACTCCTCAAGATTTCCCAGCGCTGTGAATTTTGCTTCGAAAAAATCGTATTATGCGTATCTTAGAAACAGCGCATATGTCATACAGGGAGTGTCGGTCAAAATTCATTCAAGGACATTCCTCATATATCTGTAAATAACCATTCAACCCCGAACAGGACAGGCATCTTTAGAAATCAGCGCCAAGTATAACTCCGACTCGAGGTGACGATGATTGATCGACGAGCTAAATATAATATGACCCCGGGGGGGGTACTACCATACCAAAACGGTGAGGGTGTGCCACCAGAACCCCATGGAACACATGGAGAGAGAGTGAGAGAGAGAGAGAGAGAGAGAGAGAGAAATCAAGAAATTTAAGGTCACCAAGAGATAATTATTTAACAATTTATCTAATATCTGTAAGCGTAAGGTAAGCCCGGGCGGAACGTTTTCATTGGGAAATTTCGTCTTCTGTTAAAGAGAGGATTACCAGATTTAATTGAGGCACAAAGAGAGAAAATTTACATTTTTTCCTCGGACAGAGAGAGAAAAATGGCAAAAAACAGGGGCATTTGCGCGGCACATACATGTATACCTCAGTATAGGGAGTACCCCCCCCGGGAATATGACCAACAACAGGCATACATATCAACCTATGTTGATCAAAATTACTGAGATTATTGGCCACCTGACGTGCCTCACGCAGGCCCGGCTGTGTCGCACCTGGTCGCGTCGCACAAGTATACGCGACCAATCGATCCACCCCTTCACATATAACCCATCAAAGTAAACGAAGCAAACACAACGAAGGAATACAATTTTTTTATATACATATAAATGTATTATTACGTTGAAATCCGATGCATCCGGTTGTAGTCGATAGTGGGGCTCGATTTTTACTTTTGATAGGATTTCCTGCGACGGTTCAAAACTCTGTGAATCTGATCATGCCATCGAAACGGACCGCTCATTGCCGGAGCACACACCGTTTACAGCGTAGCTCATATACACCAGTTAACAGCTATTAACCATTTGACATGCATAAAGCAATGACTTTCGACCAGACGTTTAATTTAACTTTGTAAAATACTAGTTGATGACATTACGTGTAATATGATAATATCCAAAATGACCATTGCAACTGTAGGAGACGAGGGTAACTCGTACCTGATCTTATTATGAAACCGACAATACAAAGTTGATAAAGTGCGTACGTATGAACGTCCCTGGCCCGTCATTCGTCCAACTGTTGATGAAGAGCGACGGGTGTGATCGTATTTTGCCGAGTTTCCTAGTTCAAGTGCCCGATTACGCTTGCAACTCAACATTGAAATTTGAACATGCATGCCCCTGGTATCCAGAAATATCCACCTGTGCCTTGGTACTTGGTGTTGCCAGTCAATATATTGCGGGTTTCTTGGAATACAACTCTCGAAACTACGTAATACTGACAGTCATTGTAACGTTTAGCGACGCTTTGTCCTTGTGTTACGTAACTTGGGACAACATAGAAAACGCACATCGCTATGAACAATGACATACAATATCTACAAATGGGCAACTCGATTGTTTGCAGAAAGGGTGATAGGTACATTTCGAAAAGATAAAACTGTCACGGCCCGACCGTGGGGTCGTATATGAACACTGGAAATTTGGCGCCCGCGATGCAAAGCTTCTAAGAGGAGTAGCACAACTTACATACACTAGCTAGGGTATAATGAGATAAGTAGCACCACATACATACACTAGCTAGGGTATAATGAGATAAGTAGCACCACATACATACACTAGCTAGGGTATAATGAGATAAGTAGCACCACATACATACACTAGCTAGGGTATAATGAGATAAGTAGCACCACATACATACACTAGCTAGGGTATAATGAGATAAGTAGCACCACATACATACACTAGCTAGGGTATAATGAGATAAGTAGCACCACATACATACACTAGCTAGGGTATAATGAGATAAGTAGCACCACATACATACACTAGCTAGGGTATAATGAGATAAGTAGCACCACATACATACACTAGCTAGGGTATAATGAGATAAGTAGTGCATTGAGGAAATGTGAAGACAGTAACGTTGAGTCCCTGTGTCGGTGGTGAAGCTTACGGCATGAAATAGATGGCAATACATTGGTAACTCAAATTACCAGGTGCTGTGCACGTTGTGTGGTTAACGCAGCGGTACAGCGTCGTTCGCTCAACTGAACGTAGCATGGCTAAGAAGGGCGTGACCTCTACACATGCTTTGTCTAAGCCGAATAGAATATGAAGGGGTAATTGACAAGGGGTCGCACTAGGCAGCCATACATGGCGTTGTGTTGTCAAAGTCCGTGACATGAGGTCAGGGCGTACGTGCTTCATGGCACGTTCATGAAATGACGTCGATATTGCAAACGCCAATAAATAGGGGAGAAGCGCACTTTATTCCGGACAACGACACGAACAGTTCGAAAACCATCAGAAAATCGTCGCTCAGTTCCAGTAAGTACTGTGGACAACATGTCAATACCATAACCCATATTGATATGTATGTGTGTAATTGTTTTATGTTACTGTTTGAATAAACATTTTCTGATTGACAAATGACTACTGATTATTTATTTGCTAAGTCCTACGTGTTAATGTTTGGAAAAAAATGGCATACAACTTTTCACTGTTTCAAGCAAATGTTCCGTTAAGAATTTGTTTTCTAGTCGAACTGTAGTGTCTTATTGACAATGTTTAGGAATACAAGAACAATTTTAGAAGGCACCAGTAAGCGTTATTAATCGATTCGTTTTATTGATAACATTTAAAAATAAATAAACAAATAAATAACGATGTTGAATACCGACGCATTAGTCGACCTCTGTACATAAACGGCAAACATATAGCGTGTATTTTTTACATGGGCCAGTTTGGATTCCACCTGACACCGCCGCCGACATGACAGGGGTACGCGTTTTCCTGGCGCTTTGTCTCGTGGTTGTTCTGACTGTCGAGGTAGCGTAAAATTGGTTTCATCTATACCAGAAAGTAGTTTGCGATTATGTATATTCTCCGTCAGCTTCGTATGTATGACGCTGAACTATTGTAGGCGTGCCAGCGCCCACGGGGAGGTTTCAACGTAAATATATAGCTCAGGGGTTGGCGATACGACGTTTGACGAGACATTAGGAGTTCGTGTTCCTAGTTATGTCTAGTTGTTAGCAACTTTATGCGTATATATATATATATATATATATATATATATATATATATATATATATATATATATATATATATATATATATATATATATATATATATATATATATATTATCTATATTCGTCAAACGTCAACAGTTGTACATGATCTTGGGGCATGAAGTTGCCATTGGCATGTATGCATATTTCTTTGTGAAATATTTGCAAATATTGTTATTGTGAGATTCACGTACGAACTAGCAAGTAGTTCCCTAGTATCTCCGTAAGTTTCGCGTGTTTGGAACTGATATTTACTAGGCGTGCTCGCGGGCTGATGTGGATGTTTTGAACATTAAACAAATATAAATTCAAGAGGGGTTGTTGGGTGTGGGGTCCTAGGATGGAGCTTAGACGTTTGACGTAGATCACGTAACTCGGAACAACAGTAATTCGTAGCTACGAATAATTGTTCGCAACGCTAAACGTGCTCTCTACGATTATTATGAGTTAAGTGATTTTCGTGAAACTGGAATTTTGGCATGAAGTTTTCATTGCTATAAACAATACCCTACCAACACTTGACTGAGTGATGTAAGGAGTTATAAGTTCTTGCAGTGGCTACTTTTCTCACGTGCAATACCGGGCAACTCAGCTAGTATTATATAAAGTAAGCTGTGGCAGGAAGTTGAATCGCCAACAATATATGTGCATTGCATGGATTACGGTACAGATATTACAAAAAAGGGCATAATGTGGTGTTGCGTCTTGGTGATTACTATGTAGACGCACATCTACATTATATGTATAACTATAGATGCTGCTCATGTTCCTACCGGTTGTACTAATTGTTACTATTTCGGCTGCATTTTATATTGCCGCAATTTCTATTAATACTGCTGCTATTGTTGTTACTAATGCTGCTGTTGTCCCTGCTGCTGCTGCTGCTGCTGCTGCTGCTGCTGCTGCTGCTGCTGCTGCTGCTGAAACTGCTACTGCAGCTGTTGGTTACTGTTACTACTATTATTGTTACGACAAATGCAGCTACAACATCTACTACTAAAAAACAACTGATTCGTCAAGTACTGTATCTACTGCTACAACAGCGTAACAATGTGAACACCAGCTTGTTGATCTACCCGATTTCAATTTGAAGAACAAAACAACGTCACCAGTGGCAATCAAAGTTGTTATTCCTGTTTCAGACTGCCGAGTCTTGCCGTCGACGAAGAACCCCTTCTGATGACGGCCCTACCGTCAAAGCCACGTAACGTAGACAATTCCTACTTATTAAAACACGATTTCAGTGAAGTACTGAAGTTGTATTGTCTGTGCTGTAGATGGTAGAAATGATCGTGTTAGTAGGTACTTTCATGACATAAACAGCGTTTCAATATGTCGGTGTTACCCTTGGGGTTAACCCTGTTGTCAAATGCTGCTGTTAAATCCCGACGTCAGTGTACCGTAATAACTATTAATATTATAGGTGCGAAATAACTATTACAATGCATGAAATCAAAATTATAACGTAGCAACACCAGAGAATAGCACCCCGTAGTGAGCGTAACACGAACTAAGTGGGGAATACTTCTGCATGTGTCAGGCTGACTTTACGGGAAAGTTGCAAAAGGACTTTCATGTCTAACTTGTCCCATATACTTAGACCATATAATATGGCTTAATGTTGCTACTTTGTGTCTCCTATATAAGTATTGGCACAGCCACCTTCACCGAAAATGTCAGAGCCCTTGCTGTTACGGTTATGAATCAAAGAGCATATATGTGTGTAATATCATAGGTTTTTCAGTATCATTTGTATTTTTATGAAACTAAGCCTCATGGTAATTAGCTACCAATGCTATAAGAAGCGTGTAAAATGAAACAGTACTTCAACATACCCCCTTCAATCTATACACCGAGTTTGATAAAGTTAGACTAATTATGTTTTGCTTTATGTCGTTTAGTTTTTCTGTTAAATAAATAAATAGATGTGTTGCCCTTTCCTGGATATTTCAAACTGGCTGAAGGTGCAAGAGAAGTGACACATTAAAATATTGCTCCATGTGTCTGTATAAAGTGCTAGAATGTGCATCGTCCAGTAACCTTAACTGTTTTAGTTGAGCTAACACCAAGTTCAGTTGGAAAATCCGTTTAAAAGTGTCTTTTCCTGAACAAGCTCATATATTGATAATGGTGGCCGGGGTGAAGGATTTCTTGCACGCATAGACTGGCTAACACTAGTTTATCGGAAATTCTCTTGGATTATTTGTCAACAAATTCCCTTCCTGAACATAGTTTAACACTATTATTTTTTGGGCCTTCGACATTAATTATGAACTTTTTCACAAATAATACGCTGAGTAATCTTTGTTCAGACCACCCCCACAAAACAATAATAATCAACATTTTAGGACCACGAACGGCAACGTTTTCGTGTCATGTTAAATATTAGCTTTCTGCTTTCCTTTTTACCACGAACCTTCAGTATTTCGAAATTCGGAAACAAAATGGCTGCCTCGCTATGCTTACAGCTTGGTATTTCCACGGGTAAAGGTGGATTCCACCGTAACTAACGCGTTCTAGGCCAATCAGTGCGTATGTTAGGTATTAAGGGATTTCCAACATAAAGAGGCCGGTTAATGTGTTTGTGAAAATGTTATACTTTTTAATAAAATGCAGAAACTGAGAAAACCACGAGTTTAATTAAACATGTCATTGTACTTAGGTTACATTAAATTATAAATGTGATCTTCATTCACGTTTATTCAATTTTGACTTCATAACAATATAACTGAGTGCAAATTAACCTGTCTAGACGTTCAAACTGATCTACACCAGTGTAAAAGTGTGCTCACTGCTTTAGTGAACAATGATTGGTGAACAGTGAACGGCGAAGAGCATGATGAGTTACCTCAACGTTAATTTCCACTGGATCCTAAGAACTAAGAAATCAATCTTCAACTTCTACGCAAATGGTGCGCGTTGACAGAAAATTAGACAGGGAGATACATTTTATGCATATTAAAAGAATAACATTTCTATACATAACAACATTATGCGTATTAAAAGAATAACATTTCTATGCATAACAACATTATGAATATTAAAAGAATAAAATTTCTATGCATAACAACATTATGAATATTAAAAGAATAACATTTCTATGCATAACAACATTATGCATATTAAAAGAATAACATTTCTATGCATAACAACATTATGCATATTAAAAGAATAACATTTCTATGCATAACAACATTATGATAATTAAAAGAATAACATTTCTATGCATAACAACATTATGATAATTCTAAACCTAGATCATGACTAATTTCTAAACCATGACAATTATTTGAATTATTACAATATTTAAAGCCATCCCGTATTTAGTATGAACAATTAGCACGAACAATTCTAAACATAAAATGTTTCGATGATTATAACAAAGGTACTCAAAATAGTGTAAATGCAGTCATGAAAAGGCAGGTGCGCACTGCTTTGCTAGTGACGCATACACTGGCAGCCATCATAAGATAATACTTTGCATTGCAGTTGCACCTCGGCGAAGTGTGGTACGTACTACTGCTACTTCGGTGATACCTGCTTCGTTTCCACGTGCTCCTGCGGGCCACCGGACTTGGTAAGTGTAACAGCAACGTACGACACCTGTGCGACGTACACTTACTAACCTACTTACTTATGTCGTCCACTTAATGTGATGACATGGCGAATTCCTTCCAGCGGTTACAGTTCGTCATGGCGTTTGATAGATTGTCGCCGCTCAGTATGATGTCCTCAGTAAACCCTCGTCGAGTTGTATTTGGTCGACTTCTTCTATGTAGGCCCAAGAGCTCCCAGAGTAATACTTTGCTGCCTACTTCGTCAACCTGCCGGCGAAGACTAACTTGACCCACTATCTTCGTGATTCGTGGGAGGGAGCCGTATAGTTCTTGGTTGGCGATGTGAACACATCAGGATCAGTGCCGGATTAAACATGTTGGGAGCTTGCTATAAACGTTTTGTGGGGGGCCCCTGCCGAGTGCGTGAAATTCGTAGGGCACGATGGGGCAAGACGCCCCTAGGCGATAAATTTCTACCCCCTCCACCTAGCCATAAAGATCGAAAATAATAATTTCGAGATAGCTGGATGGAGCCGCGTATCATCGTGTCGATCTGATTACAATGTGGTTGCTGCATAAACAAAACACACATTAAGCTAGTCACATTAACATCGGAGCTCCATTATTATACAAATCGTCCTTACCAATGTGGGACGAAGAACAATATCCACGGGAAACTGACACAAAAGAAGTAAAAGCGTACGATTGTAATAGTGGAATAAATGTATCGGCTGCGGGCAATGAATGAACAAAACTATTCAGGTAAAGACACTATAATATTGCAATCGCACAGATGAGAGCTTCAACTTATTTCAGAGACTAGATACGTCAACATTTTCATCACAAGAAATGCACTTAGAAAATGAACTAGATGATTCATAGCACACATGCGATATTTGCCGCGTACTATTTCCCTTGAAGGGGGCTCCTTTCCCCACCCTACCCTATCTTAATGTTTATTCAACCATGTTTGAGCATAGACATTCATAGATTTTTGTCGACGACGGCATACAAACACACATACAATACTGGTGGGGGGGGGCTGGTACGAATGTACCATTTGTAATACGGTTAATCCGTCACTGATCTGGACACGTTGAGCATTTTGCGCAGTATTCTTATATGTGTGCCACCAAGTGACATCTTGGTGGCACACAATCATTATGTGCGGTATTTGTTATATTTAGTTTTCTTTAACAGTTGATTGTTATCATTGATAATATGAGCCAATAATAGAAGGATGAACAAGTCAGGCATAACAGTCGCCGGTCTACAAAACTACTTTACTCGTTGCCTTAAATAAACACAATATTTGAATATATACATCTTAATCGACATGGTTGTGTACATGCGCTACGATTTCAATAAATCAATACATTCCTACGAATGCACGCACGCACGCACGCACGCACGCACGCACGCACGCACGCACGAACGCACGAACGCACGCACGCACGCACACACATATACATATACATATACATATACATATATATATACATATATATACATACATATATATATATATATATATATATATATATATATATATATATATATATATATATATATATATATATATATATATATATATATATATATATATATATATATATATATACATACATATATTTAACAAGATTTAACAAGATTTGCCATCCAAGCCAAAGGCCCAGATGGCAAGTGGACAAGGAAGCCATTGGCTTATCGAGAGTCCAACAATGTTCATCTACTTATAACCCGCCCTCCTGAGATATGTCTCAACCTTGTTTTTAAACATATTCACGCTGCTAGCAGTTACACAATCTGTAGACAATTTGTTCCATTCATTTATTGTCCTCTGTGAGAAGGAATGCTTCCTGATGTCCAATCTACATTGATCCTTTACTAATTTTACCTCATGTCCTCTAGTTCTGCTATCCTTCTTGAGTGAGAAAAACATATTTCTATAAATATTTTCATACCCATTCAATATCTTAAAAACTTCAATCTGATCTCCTCTTAACCTCCTTGTCTCTAGAGTTGTTAAACCACATTCTTTTATTCCACATTCTTTTATATATATATATATATATATATATATATATATATATATGCCTACTGTGACTCTTTGTGCTATCAGAAGTTTAATATGAAGTGATGTGATCGTTCTTCAGGAAATCCCAACTGTCGCACCAATGAAGCGCAAGAAGTGATGACTAGTTGACTGATCTGCTGTAATCTCTTTCGAATCAAGTACAGAACGATATTCTACTTCCGGTGTAACGATAACCAATAAGAACCCGAATGGCCACAATCAGGCCGCCAACCTTGGTCGCCAGAGAGCAGCACTAACTATCCAACCTTCAATCAGACATAACATGAAGCATGAAGCAACATATAACGTGAACGGAAAGCTTCATTTGGACATTATAGACCAACATAGTATGTCATTACTGTGTATATTGCAGCTATAATTAACACTTTATATTGCTGTATTTTAAAAGGTTCGTGAATAAAATAATACAAAAACGTAACGAGTGTTTTATTTATGAAAATCCTATATCATATTCGTTGATGCTGTTGTGTCTTCAATGTGTGGGTTCCAAATCAAATTCAGTTTTGAAGCTCACGAGTCCTCAATAACGTAACCATCACAACGTTCATAGCACCAACATCTAAAATGCCTAAATCGGACTGGTGATATAAGTCTACTATGTTCACCAATGTTTTTGAAAAACATAACAACGGAGTAATTGAGATGCTTACTTCGAAACATGTGGGATGCAACTTTTTACAGGAGTGTCGGATTTATGTCCGCGAAAGATATTTATTATATGATATTTATTCGGTATGGATTGTCAACAGTATAACTGTGGAGTCTTAACCAAAGAGACCATGTGTGTGTGATAGGGGCATGATATTTATCCGAGGTAGAAATATTAACAAGTCTTAGCCCAAGTGACATGACTCTGTAAAATGTGTATCCAGTAGGTTTGTAAACATAATAACTCTGTGCCATAGAGGGACATATGTGCGAAAGAGCTATGCTATTTAACCGGGGTAGGATTATTACCTATATAACTCTGAACTAAAGGGGGATGACATGCGAAAGGCATACGCTATTTATACTGGTCCTTGGTAGGCCTATAAACAGTGTAACCCTGAGCAAAACAGTAACGTCTGTGTGAAAGGCCCATGATATGTTGGAGTAGGACTATTACCACGACTATTACCACGACTATTCTGAGCGAAAATAAGTCAACCATATAAAAAGTCAAAGGCTCAATACAATTTAGGTGAGTGCCATTAACACGTAGTGGACGATCACTTGTGTTGCAGCCCGGCTTGAACATTATAACTTTATAACATAACATAACATAACATAACATAACATAACATAACATAACATAACATAACATAACATAACATTGCAACGTTTACAACAATACTGGACAGTCGCCGTGTAATCAGAAGTTTGCTAAGTTCTTGATGGAGATATAAAAATAATAGTTATTTTGGGAATTGTAGCATACAGTCATTTTGGATGTCGCTTTCGTCGGTGCACTGGTTGTCCTACTCCGCCAGGCGACGCCACATGCACAAATAGGCATCCAATACATTTTTAATTATTCATACTCATGAATCCGCCAGGCGACGCCACGTCCACAATTGAGCAGCCACACTCACCGACAGTTGCGCCACTCAGAATATCACCACTGCCACAATTTTATTATAATTTTAAAATAGATAGTTATAGAATTACACGAACAAGAAGTTCGCTAGGTAACGCGATTGTTGCTTACGACTAGTTACGTCTTTGAAACTGTGCATTTGACTGCGTAACATTTTCAAACAAAAGCGAACGTTATTGTGTTTCTAGACACATTTTCAAAGCAAACACTATGCACAATTGTATGGAATATTCATTGAGAGATTTCTTGAAAAAACTTAGGAGTGTACACAATTAAATGATGATTAACGTCTACAAAGAATAAACGTAGAAGGTTTGACGCATCACGTCTGGTTCACGAAAGGGTAATAAAAAGCAAAACATATTTTCTTCTTTCGAGTAGAAGAAAATTTAAGTTTATTGTCATGCAGCACGAACGCAATGACCAGAGGACGCTATATGACGTCAGAGTGTTTGACATCTTTTCTCATATGTAATAAATTGCTTTGTTATAAAACATTATCAGTTCTCTGTGTTGCGCATCGGTGCACGAGATTAAAAGCAAGAAATTGGGTCACTGACAATAACAACTAACAATGGTTGAAACACGCATGTCGTTGCTAACAACTGCACATAGGTATTAAGAAATTTAAATAAAACGCCCACGTTGGTTCCTTCGACTTATACACCCCAGTGTGTTTGAATGTACGAACTATTACTATGGATCCATTGGTGAGCCTACAAAATGGCAGCCCACCTTCCACTATTCACACTATCCACCTCGCATCCATTTTTTGAAGCCAACATCCCACCTATTTTAGAAGTTAACCTCCCACCTATTGTTAGGACCTGCCATACCCCCTCACAACAGGCTCTAGCGTTTGGCGATATTACATGTGTAGAAAGGTGTGGTCAGTTGAATTTTGTGGGTGTGGCCATTAAATGTGGGCTCAGATCGCATATCAAGCAATAATCCGAGTAAGGAGCACAACAACAGTAACTATAAAAAGTTGTGTCAAAACACGATGATGTCAACAATAAAATATTGTAAATAGCAAAACGTGACAATTTATCATGATAATGCAAATGCAAATTATGAGGTTACAATGTATTTATCTTCAAGACGTAACACTCATTATCCCAACCGCAAACATCTTAGCTCATGACTAATTGATAAATAAAAAATAGTACACAATATAGGATCGATGTGAATATGCCTGTTTTTGCAATATAGATATTTGTTTGAAATACAGACACGCACGATTTAGCTATTTATCTGTCAGTTTTATATATATATATATATATATATATATATATATATATATATATATATATATATATATATATATATATATATATATATATATATATATATATATATATATATATATATATATATATATATATATATAATATAAAACGAAACAAATTAAATGTGAAATTGGCAATTGATATTAACAACAACACGGGAGTATCGTGTTAAAAATCTATTAGCCGTAGCTTGCATAGACAACTAGCCGATTCAATTATCTTTGCTGCTGATAAGTAGTTCAAAGCACAATAGCACTGCTCTGAATATTTCATGTCAGCTCTTACGTTCTTGCCTGCTGCGTGCGTGCGTCCATGCGTGTAAATATTTATATCTCTCAAAATCGATTAACATCTGACATTGTTTAGACCATTTAATTACATTATCTGGATCAACTTGTCAATGTTGTTTATCTCCATCATTTAAGAGTGTTCTATTTTTTGTAACTAGAAACCCCCAGTCGTGTGATAAATCATCTATCATGTTTTTTCTCGAGAGCAGCACCCGTCTATGACAATGGCTGCGCTCTGTTGAGAGTCATCAGTAAAACATCCAATCTGCGTGACGTAGGATTATTTAACCGTTGTTTTGGATTAATCTATTATATACAGTTTTAAGTATAATAGAAACGCGGAATGGTGTCTGAGCGTAAAGTATTCGTTTCGGCCGAAAAGAGCGTACAAAAAGTTATTATTTTTACCGCTTTTTCCATAGTCTTAGATAAAATACACCTATATTTGAAGTAGTTTATGCATATACAGCTTCGTTCCAACATGGATCACTGTAGATGGCTGGGGGTGAGCGAGGAGAGGCGAGTATCGATGGCCAATGACGAAAAAATACTTGAACATCGAACCACCGCGGTACATATGGAAGTCACAAGAATGACACGATGTGTTACAAAATTGAAAAAAAAGTTACTAATAATTTCTTCAGATAAAGAAATATTATTGTAATAATAGAAAAAACGAACAACTGGAGATTGTATGGCCATGTGATGGGACAATGATCATGTTCTCGTGGTGGCACGGAGCATGTAGATGACTGGAAAGATGATGTAGATTACTGGAAAGATGCATATAGATATGTCCAGTTTACGTTGGATCAACCATATCATCACTGTCAGCAACCGCATGGAGTAGAAAAACATCATTATGAAAAAGGTTGTAAGAACACAACAGTAAAGAACCGCACATAATGGATGAGTTTAAGGGACTGTTTGCCAAGTTAATTAGTGTTTTTTTTAGTATGTATGAACTATGATATGACGTAGTTTAAAAGACAACTGGGCATTATTTATAGGTAATGATTTGATATGTTTACACCACAGGTTTCAATCAAGCGCAAAAACAAGTAACTTTTGTTATAGTTATGCAGACCAGATTCCGCACTGTTTTCACGTCACTTTGCATGTTCAGTAATCTAAATGACGTGGATACCGGTCAGTAACATAACAGGCACATTAAATGACATGGTGTGTAAAGATAGTGAAACTACATCAGCCGGACGATATGTCCGAATTTTGCATGTTTACGATAATTTATGCTCGTATAATATATATGGGTTGCGGAAGAGGGAGGAATGTGGATAGAGTACCGATGTACATGGGTTGCGGAAGAGGGTGGGGCGGGATGAGGCACTGGAGTACATTGATTATGGACGACTGTGGATGTGGAAAAGGGTGTGGTGTGGATGGGGACGTATGATCATGGGAAATAAGGTGGGGTGTGGATGATGACGTATGTTCATGGGAAATAAGGTGGGGTATTGTTGGGGACGCATGTTCATGGGAAATAAGGTGTGGTGTGGATGGGGACGTAAGTTCATGAGAAATAAGGTGGGGTGTTGTTGATGACGTATGTTCATGGGAAATAAGGTTGGGTGTGGATGGGGACGTATGTTCTTGGGAAATAAGGTGGGGTGTTGTTGGGGACGTATGTTCATGGGAAATAAGGTTGGGTGTGGATGGGGACGTAAGTTCATGGGAAATAAGGTGGGGTGTGGTTGTGGTTGGGGACGTATGTTCATGGGAAATAAGGTGTGGTGTGGATGGGGACGTAAGTTCATGGGAAATAAGGTGGGGTGTGGTTGTGGTTGGGGACGTATGTTCATGGGAAATAAGATGGGGTTGTGGATGGAGACGTAAGTTCATGGAAAATAAGGTGGGGTGTGGTTGGGGACATTCGTGGGAAATATTCAACCTTTGTTCTGAAAATTAAAATGTTCGATATTGGGAAACGATATGGTGTCAAAAATATAAAATTGGTCTACTTGTTTGACATATCGACCTTTTGGATGATGTCTTACTTGAAATGCCAACTGTAATATGATATACTTGAAAGTTTTGTCACAAGAAGTATGGTGAACAGTTGAACCTTGATATGACGTAGTTTAAAACACCTCTGGACGTTACTCATGTGTAATGAATTGGTGTTTTTACACAACGGGAAAGAGCAAGACACATCCCTTTTGTAATAGTTACGCAGATGAGCTTTTCCGCTTTTTTCACGTCACTTTACATGTTCACTAATCTAACTGACGTGGTTACTGGTCAGTAACATAACAGGCATATTAAATTATGTGGTGTGTAACGATAACGAATCTACATCAGTCGGTGGATATGTCTGAATTGTGCCACAGCTTTCCTGATGTCGATACATGTACGACACGTTATGTACATGTATTGTATGTTGGCTGAGGAAGAGGGAAGTATGTGGGTGGAGAACCGATGTACAAGGGTTGTGGAAGGTTGTGTAGGAGACTGGGTTGTAATGGGGCACTGGAGTAAATTGACCATGGACGAATATGGACGTGAACTGATGCCCAAGGGTTTTAGAAAAGGTGGGATGCGGGTGGCGACTTATGTACTTGGGAAATTGTTAACGTTTGTTTTGAAAATTAAAATGTTTAATATTGGGAAAAAAATGTTTCACAAATATAAAAACAGGTCTTCGTGTTTGATATGGCGACATTTCGGATAATGTCTTACTTGACATTCCAAATACACGTGATACGCTTTGTGATTGTTCTCTAATGAAACGTTTCAATTAAAACAGTCTGCTGTCAATACACATCCACTGAACGGGACACCTGCTGGTGCATCTTTCAAGTCGTTTTTGCAACATAACACTTTCCTGTAATTTAAACTGTGCCAAACATATATTTCCTTTCTACTGATATACACATGCGATATGCCATTTGTTTTAGTAATGAATGCAGCTTGAAGCTGCCATTTTGTAAGCGCACCAATGGGTCCATAGTGATTGTTCGTACATGCATACACATTGGGGTGTATACGTCTAAGGAACCAACGTGGGCGTTTTACGTAAATTTCGTAATACCAATGTGCAATTATTAGCAAAAGCATGCGTGTCTTAACCATTTTTCGTGATCTACCTAATACATCCACTGAACGCTTCGTGAAACCGGCATTTGTACATTATTGAGTTGTGGGCATAAAGTTGCTATTGTCAGTGACCCAAACTCTTGTTTTGTATCTCGAGCACCGCCGGTCAACAGGGGGAGTTTGAAATAAAACTTAGTAATGAAACGATAATGTGCTATAAAAAAGCAATTTATTACATATGAGGTATAATGCTCTGACGTCGTATAACGTGCTCTGGTCAATGCGTTCGTGCTGCATGACAATAAACTGACGGTTTCTTTCTTCTACTCGAAAGAAGAATATATGTTTTGCTTTTTATTATGCTTTTTGAAACATACATGTTACAGGCAATGTCTTTGCTGGCCGCTGCGTCATACCTTCTAGTGTTACTCATTGTAGACGTTTATCAACATCTAGTCACAAGCGGAATATGTGAAACAGCCTTGGCATCATCAGACTTTGCAGCCCTGCTGCCTCTTCATCTGAAGCTCTGTTTGTGGGACAGTTGCTTTGGTAATTGAGGTATTATCATTCGGGCTAAGTGGTTTGGCCTTGCACCGAATAAGTCGACTGGGTTTGTCGGCGTGTCCGGATAGACAGCGGCTTTGTCAACTGAGGAGATGCTGTCTATGTGGTTTTGCGTTGCGCCGAATAGGCCAATTGAGTTTGTTGGCGTGTCTCGGCAAGGCAGTGGATCCATCCTTCGAAGAATTATATTTTTCCTCACTTGGCCAATGAACTGGAAAATACTCGAATTTATTTGGGAAACCATGCCATGGCCAAATTCAAATACATCAACTACTAGATCGTTATATATTCTCCTTTCGACATCTGGAATTTATCCTGTGATAACAACTGATCAAGCCTTATGTGAAGCCACACAATGTCCGACATGTTTGTAACATTCTTAGCTGCAGCGTCATCCTGACTGTAAAAAACACTTCACCTTCACATTACTGTATCTATTAACCATGTCTATCTAGGTATACATCTTGTCCATATGATCTTTAATGTATACTATACACTAGCCATTTCTCAGGCACATATGTATTCCCTGACAGCCTTTCGAACTTGTCGGACTAGACTGGCCTAAATTTGAAATGATGACAACGGAACAGTCGTGAAGACAGCAAAACAGTGGTCAACGACGATTAATTCCCAAGAAACCAATACACACAAAATCAACAGCTGATTGACCTGTCGACTTAAACCGTTTGTTTACTCGACACTTATAATACAAAAGTTTACTACGATATATCATACATATACAGCTATCCTTCGCTGTTGAATGAATTCACGGATATAAGCTGGAATTGCCACAGTCACAGGTGGAGGAAAATGCAAAGCAGAGGGCAGAGTGCGGTGTGCCCTTTGACTAGCGTCAGTGTAGCCAGGCTCGCAAAATAATACTATTCGTTTTGAACGTTAATACTTTATATATACAAATAATTTGTCTGATCTGTTTGAATACACGCTTTTGATTGATTGATTGACATTAAGTAGTAGGAATAAATGGGTATACGGACACTCGTCAGGTGGCGCCATTGTTACTACAATGTATGTAAGGACGTTAGCTAGTCGACGATATGGGCAGTGCCATGACCGGCATAGAAACGCTCATTTCGATTAAAACAAGTTGCCACAGCAACCGTATCGAATGATGAACAACAATCGGCGTTGTTTAGTTACCGTGGTGATTCCAATTACGTCTCCTACCTTTGTCCGCAGCAACATATTTTAGGTCGTTTCATAAACAAAATTGCTGGAAAATCAAACCCAAACCGGGGTGCGGGATTTCGTTTTACAAATTAGGATTACATCGCCCTGTGCGGGAGGTTTACAATGTATGACAATACGTCCTTACACATGTGCGTGTCTTTCGTTATCTTTATCCGAGTCACACTACCCAGCTTCAGTTACAAATTGACCACCTATCTTGATTAATTGTTATCTTATAAATTATGCACAGTGAAAACACAATGTGCTTCGATATATAAGTAATATCAACAGACAATGTTGATTTTTCTGGAGAACCTTCGGTGCGTGCATTATACTGTAGGTGAACAACAAACATTCTGCCTACGTATTATGGGTAACAAGTGCTGCATTTTTATGCCAAAAGTAAATGATTCAGAAGAAACACGAAACATTGTCCGTCAAATAATCTTTAATATGACGTCACACGAATATTGACAAATGACAAATACATCATTTCGAAATATCGTTGCAACTATTTGCCAAGTAGTCATATTGGTTAGAATAACACAAGTTAGTAACGGTATTTTGTTGTCAGCTATATGATATTAGTAGACGCTGTACGTGTTCTAGTCGTACGAAGTACATGGCTCTGTCATGTACTTCACCGTTGCTCTATGACGAGTGTCACGTGGTCTACGGCGGACTTGAGACGGGATCTCTGCTGGAGCTCATGCTTCTATCTGAAGGCAAACGTGTGACTTTATAGTAAGAATAACATCGTGTGAAGAGAGTGAACGTGATTATTTGGGAAACAGTATTTGACAAAGAAAATATTGGCTTTTTTACAAGAAAGGTCAGGTATGAATTAATTAGACATTGAAAAGAGTAACGGAGAGATGGAGGGTTGTATAGGGAGGGAGGGACGGCGGGAGGGAGGGAAGAGGAAGGCGGGAGGAAGGGTATGGGAGGAAGGGAGGGAGAGAGTGATGGAGGGAGGGCGGGAGTAGGAAGGAAGGGAATAACAGATGGACGGGCTGTGAGAAAGAGGAAACGTGAATACTTAATAAATAAGAGTCCGCAATCATAATAATGATTTATTTAATACGCAGACAGAGGCGGACGATGGCGTCATAGCAATAATAATGATTTAATTCACAGACAGAGGCGGACGATGGCGTCATAGCAATAATTATGCTAACTATGGGCATTTCAATCAGCTGAAATGTCTTACTTTCCAGACGTTATACAAGTTTTTTCATTTCGTGTGTAGGGGGTGTATGACAGTGAAATATCTGCAGAAGCAGGTGATTGAGCTAAGGCATATGATTTTGATGGTGACAGGCAGGGTGAGACAGAAGTGAGCAGAGGTGGTGAGAATGATGAGAGCAGAGGTGGTGAGACCGAGGAGAGCAGAGGTGGTGTGACCGAGGAGAGCAGAGGTGGTGAGACCGAGGAGAACAAGGAGAGCAGTGGCAATGTGAAGGAGAAAGCTGGTAAGAAGAAGAAAGATGACAGAAGGCAGAGGATGCAACAAAAGAGAGGTAAGCGGGTGAGTGGAGAGGGATTGCCAGGTGGTAAGACAGTAAAGGTTGATGATATGAGACAAAGGGGGCATTCTAGTAGTGTGCAACAGGAAAGGAGCTTTGCTGATGTAGTATCACAGGGAAAGGAGGAAAGCCCGGGTACTTATGGGGGATTCCATGATTGGAAAAGTGGATAAAATTGTAAATAGAAGAGATGACATAACAGTATGCCTACCAGGGGCAAAAGTAGAGGATATAGCAGAGAAGGCAGGACAGGTCATGGGTGGTGGCACGGGAGATACTGTTCTCGTGCATGTGGGAACGAACAATGCAGAGAAGGAGGGAACGTCAGCCATCGTTAGTAAGTACAGGAGGTTGATCAAGACATTTAAAGAGGCATGAGTTGGGCAGATCGTATTGTCGGGGATATTACCAATAATGGGAGGCAGGGGTGAGGAATATAGGAACTGTAGGAGGATGACGATCAACACACTGGCACAGAAGGTATGTATGGAGGAGGGAGTAGGCTTCGAAGACATGTGGTTAAACTTTGTGGGAAGAGGTGACTTTTTCATGAGAGATGGACTTCATCTGACAGGGAAGGGCGTTGCAGTTCTTGCGTGTGAGTTTGTCAGAGTTGTCGACGATGGCACAGGTACCATAAATTGTTTAAACTAGATGCGCAGGGGGAACTGACAGAGAAAACTCAAAGGAGTACTACTACAAATACACATCCAAAGAAATGTTCACCAATAATTTCAGACAATGAACTTAAATGTGCATGCTTAAATGCCAGGAGCATAGAAAATAAAAAAGTGAGTTAGACATTATGGTAGCAGATATTGATCCTCATGTAATAGGCATCACAGAATCATGGGCAAATGAAGATATAGTAGATACTGAATTAGCACTGACAGGCTATGTAATGTTTAGGAAGGGTAGACGAGAAAGAAGGGGAGGTGGAGTAATTTTGTATATTAAAGAATCTATCCAAGCATATGAAATTACACTGAAAAGTGAAGCAGATAGTGTGGAAGCAATTTGGTGTAACATAGTTACCAGGAACTCAACATTAACAATATGAGTAGTTTATCGTAGTCCTAACATGGGACAAGAGGAAGATGTAAAATTACAAAAGGCGATAAGGGAGGTGAGCAAGGGAGAATGTGTTATAATGGGTGATTTTAACCATGGCCATTTACAATGGAAATCATTAGAGAGTGCTGGAGGTGACAACCATGAGTTTCTACTTCTAACACAGGATTTTATCCTTACTCAAAATGTTTTGGAACCAACCAGAGGTGGGAATGTGTTAGATTTAATTTTGTCTTCTCAAAATGAATTAGTTTACAATGTTAAAATAAAAGTAAAAACAGGGAATACATCTAAAAAAACAATGGAGGAGGAACTTCAACAAAGGCAAATATAAAGTGATGAGAACATATCTAGCAAATATAGATTGGAATAAAATAGAATTGACAGATATCTGATAAGGGCGGGCTACACATAGATGAGAACATTGTTGGACTCTCGATAAGCCAATGGCTTCCTTGTCCACTTGCCATCTGGAACTTGTTGTTCGAGATGGCAATCTTGTTAAATCTTGTTAAAAGTAAATTATATAAATTCATCGATGACACATTTAGTAGTATGTTCACATGTGATACTTACTGGATAATGATGATTTATTTTAGTTTTATAATGTTGGGGGCACGCAGTTACCTTCCAAAAATACCTCCTCCTAAAAGGCAGGACATCCACACTTCTTTGCAGGGATAGGACCAACTGTCCGAGCCAATTTTACACCTGAAATAATACATGCGACATCAACATGTGCAGGCATATATGCCGCTTTAAATAAACATATCGTTAATCCAGCAGGATATATAACATCAAAGTAAAACAATCTTTCTACAAGGAACATTGCTATGTTATGCTGCGTTCAACTCGCATTTCCCATGATGTGTTGTAAATGAAGGTAACTGTGTTTGACGTTTCTCATAAAAGTCTTACTTAAACAAAGTGTAAAACGTGTGTTTATCTGCACACTACCTTGATAGTAATTGTAAACGGATTAATGTCTCCACATACAGCATATCCACAACAATATGCGATATTAAATGGATACAGAGGCGATATTAAATGGATACAGTTGACATCATTTTATAATTTACGCGAAACAGTTGCAATTTGACTACCAGTGTGAACTTGCAATAGCATAGGAGGTTCCGTTAAATAGTGCTGACAAAGACAAAGTGAGGGTGTCGCATGTGTCAAATATATAGTCTGCATGACACATGCTTATCGGTTCCCTTTGTTTACGAAACTTACTTGCGTATACACGGTTTAGCAAGACAAGCCTCGCTCGGTGTCATCGTCTAAACAATGACAATACAATGCCATATAATAGACACTTGCAGTGCACCTTGCTAACAACGTATGCATTTAATATATGTAGTACAAACTTACCATGTGGTTAATACTGGATATATGTAGTACAAACTTACCATGTGGTTAATACTGGATATATGGCGATCCTCGCAAATGCGTTAACATAAATTCACTAATGTGACACATCTTAAAAAAAGGCTTTAGTAGGGATTCACTAATGTAAAACGTCTTCCTTAACAAATGCTTTCCAAGGCATTCCCTAATATAACACATTTTCCCTAACAAATGTTTACCTAGACATTCATTAATGTTACACGTATTCACTAACAAATGGTTTACTAGAGATTCCTTAATGTAGCACATCTTCCCTAACAAATGCTTTACAAGACATTCCCTAATGTAACATATTTTCCCTAGCAAATGCTTTACTAGACATTTCCCAAAGTAACATATATTCCCTAACAAACTGGTAAATCTACTGAACAGGTATTGAAACACATATACTAAACACAAATGTACATAATGACATATTTCGAAACTAGTGGATCAAAACAAGCAGTCCACGTGCATTCGCCATTTCACTTGTACAATTGTCACCTGCGAAAAAATATGCAAACCGTTACAATCATGTTGATGTAGGAAATCTTCGAAATAATGAATATTATTTTGCTCTAGGTAAGCCATTGAAACTATCCATAGTAATAAATGTGTTTGTCACAAGGAACATAAATCAATGAATGCAAATATTGATGTAGAGTAAATTTTATATTGTACGACAATGTAAAATATACCAATACTGAGTAAGAAATACATTAAAATGTCAAATTGGCACGTACCAGGGTATCGATAGTAAAAATGTGCAGTTGCAGTGAGACGATACAACAGCGAGTGGACTATCGCTTCGTGTTATGTCCTTATAAAATGCTATACCTCGTGAGTACATTACTGATGCACAACCAATGGGCTTTGTTGGGCTAGTGTGTTTGTGTATCTTAGTCACCTAAGGTGAATGTCAGTCACGCCCAAAAGGAAGGGCTAAACAATATAGCAAATGACAGCTAATAACTACCCTAGAAGGTATGACGCACAAGCAAATAAAACATTGTATAAACATTTATTCTTCTTTCGAGTAGCAGAAAGAAACCGTCAGTTTATTATCATGCAGCACAGAGGCATATACCAGAACACCCTATATTACGTCAGACTGTTTGACCTGTTTACTCCTATGTAATAAATGACTTTTTATAAAACATAATCAGTTCCTTACAATCTTTCATTACAAACTAGCCGAGGTGCCCGGCAGAAATATAATAAGCTATTTTGTCCGTATCTAATACACAATTCCATTGTTTTGTTGATATGTCTGTCTATTTGTTTGTATTTTGTGTGTTATGCATGTGTGGGCCGAACAATACGAAAGAGGGGCCTTTCTGACGAACATGGTTGGTCGGATGTGAAACCAACCCCAAGTGGCCCCCGATGGTGGGGTAACAATTTCAAAAAAGGCTGCAGCGGAAGTTGCGGAATTATTTTGATTTCCATGTCACCGTCTATATAGTAATTATGCACGCACATTTGCCAATGACAGCTAATAATTACACTAGAAGGTATGACGCACAGGCAAATAAAACATTGTATAAACATTTATTCTTCTTTCGAGTAGCAGAAATAAACCGTCAGTTTATTGTCATGCAGCACGGACGCATATACCAGAACACCCTACATGGCGTCAGAGCGTTTGACTTGTTAACTCCTATGTAACAAATGACTTTTGTAACACATTATCAGTTCCTTGCAATTGTTATTACAAACTTGCCGAGTTGCCCGGCGGTGCACGGCCGAAAAGGCAAGAGCTTGTGCCAATGGCAATGTCAACTTCACGCTCACAAATTCCGTACAATTGCCGATTTCAAGAAGCGCTCGGTGGACGTGTCACGTTGCTCACGTAACAATGGCAGAAACACGCGTAGCGTTGCTAACAATAGCCTGGAGCTATTCTTTTGAGTTACGAACATTTACGTAAAACGCCAAACTGTTGAAATTACGAACCAACACTTTGGACTAACTGTTGTGACATACAGAGACATAGTCACAAACTACTGTATTATGTAGACGTAAGCAGACTATGAAACTTTATACGAAAATGGCTTTGTCACTTATTGCAATAAAAAGTACACATTTCCTCATAGTTCAAGCCATACTCTTTCTATTAGATAAACTAATGTAAGAATCACACAAATCTACATTTATTACTGAAACAAATATTGTGTCTCATATGTGTATATATTTAGAAAGGAAATGTGTGCTTTGTACATTTCAAATTACAGGACCCGCTAATTTTACAAACATGCTTGACAGATGACTGTTAAGAATTACACCGTATCTAATACACAATTCCATTGTTTTGTTGATATGTCTGTCTATTTGTTTGTATGTTGTATGTTATGCATGTGTGGGCCGAACCGTCCGAAAGAGGGGCCCTTCTGAGGAAATGGTTGGTCGGATTTGAAACCACCCCCAAGTGGCCCCCGATGGTGGGGTCACAATTTCAAAAAAGGCTGCAGCGGAAGTTGCGGAATTATTTCCATGTCGCCGCCAATATAATAATATAATAATTATGCATACACTTTTGGTGGATGCATGCAGCAATTTTTAAAAATGTTCAAGTTATTTGAGTTTGGCTGTACCCTATAGAGGTGTATATGGTTAGATAGAGTCAATATATAGCATAACAAAATAACACTTGCTACATTACAGTGACATTGTAATATGCTGTTTCGTGAAAAAAATTACTACATTACAGTAAAATCGTAGCGCAGTTCATAGAGTCCACATTAAAAACTATACAATAATGTAGATTAGTACAACATACCTATGTCTGCTTTTTCTCTTCGTGCAACGCCGGGAAAATAATCTAGGATGTTATATTTCTCCTAATATCTTGATTATCGTTTGAAGCTGCAACTGCGCAGTGCTCTGAATATTTCATGTCAACATTTATATGCGGCGTAAATCGTAGACCGTTCGCATACTCATATGACAGGATTAGTGCAACACTTCTTCTGTGGAAATCATCAAGGACTAGGTACCGGGCTATAATAAGAAGGTACTTTTCACAGTCCCTGTAGGTCATATAAATGAATCGGATGCTTGTGACATCTTTCTGTTTATTTGTCTGTATGTTGCATGTCTACCTATATGTCAGTATGGATTACAATTTTGTAGGCGGACCAATGGGTCCATAGTGATGTTTTTTACATTCAAACACATTGAAATATATTGAGGATACAGGCGCCATGGAAGTTAATTATTATTATTATTATTATAATTGTTATTATTATACATCAAAGAAAACAACGTGGGCGTTTTACGTAAATTTCGTAATACCTAATTGCAATTGTTAACAAAGAAATGCATGTCTCAACTATTGTTACGTGATCTACGTCAAACGTCCACCGAACTCTTCGTGAAACTGGCATTTGTACAAGATTTGTGGGCGCGAAGTTGTTACTGTCAATGACCCAAACTCTTGCTTTTTATCCCGTGCACCGCCGGGAACCATGGCTAGTTAGAAATAAAACTGAGTAACTAACTGATAATATTTTATAACAAAGCGATGTATTACATATGAGTAAAGATGTTAAACACTCTGACGTCATATAGCGTGCTCTGGTCAATGTGTTCGTGCTGCATGATAATAAACTGGCTTCTTTCTCTACTCGAAAGAAGAAAATATGTTTTGCTTTTTATTATGCTTTTGTGAACCAGATGTGGTAGACACAATATTTTGCTACCCGCTGCGTCATACCTTCTAGTGTTACTTTTTGTAGACGTTAATCATCATCTAATCACACGCAGAATATGTGAAACAGCCTTGTCATCTACGGAGCTGTTTCTCTGTCTTACAGACCTATGTAGATTATCAGACTTTGCAGCGCTGGCTGCCTCTTCATCTGAAGCTCTGTCGGCTGTAGACATGTTGAAAATTCCCCCAACGGCAGACCGCGAATATCCCCTGCACCAGTGACACGTGTTTCCTGGCTCAGAAATGCTGTGTCGGCAAAGCATTCAGTCTGGCTACTCTGGCACCGCCAGTCCCCAATTTGTTACAGAAGATATTGAGGCTGGCTCCAAGCTGAACAGGTCTACCTGGAATGTTGACCTGTCTCGGTGAGACAGTAGCTCTGGCAATTGAGGTATTACTTTTTGGGCTAGATGGTTTGGAATTGGACCGAATAGGTCGACTAGGTTTGTCGGCGTGTCTCGGAGAGACAGTGGCTCTACCAACTGAGTAGATGCTGTCCATCGCTTTAGGTGGTTTTGCATTGCGCCATATCGGTCAAATGAGTTTATTGTCGTGTCTCAGCAAGGCAGTGTATTTATCCTTCTATTCGTTACTCATTTGTAATGAATTGGTGTTTTTACACCATTGGCAAGAGCAAGACGCTTCCCTTCTTGTGATGCAAACAAGTTTTTCTGCTTTTGTCACATCAATTTACATGTTCTCTAATTTAACAGACGTGTTTACTGGTCAGTAACATAAAAGGCATATACAATTTTGTGGTGTGTAACTATAACGAATCTACATCAGTCGGTGGATATGTCGGAAATCAGCAAGGTAGTGTCTCTATCCTTCGAAGATATATTGTCCTTCGGTTTAGTTCGCAATTTTGTGTCATTAAATTGAACACTTCTGGAGGGGGAACATTGATCTAACCTATTTCTGGCCAGCGTACCAAATGTGGGGAGACAAATCATGTCACCCAAACATGTCGTCATGAGCATGCTTTGTCTAAGGTCAGAAGGGCCACAAGCGCAAACACCGTACGAAGAGGGACTAGGAAAGAAGCCGGAATAAATCGGCCATGCCATGTATTGAAAGTTGAGTGCTCAACATTCGGTCTGTAATCACCCGTTGCAGTAGCATATCACAACCCAGAACATCAGATGTGAATGCAAATAATTGAATCATACTCACGAACAGTTCGCGGTGGAGCCTACCAGGGTTTCTAAATGTCAACGCTCGGTCACTGAGTATTGAAACATTAGACGAGTTGTTCGTGGTGGCACGCATGAACGACGTTGCCTGCGTGAGTGTCATATAAACCTGGTATACGAGCTACATGGCTTCGGAATACGTCGGACTAGCAGGTTTTTGCCGTGAAAGGAATAACCGGGTGGCGAGAGGATGTGGAAGAGTAGCGTGTTATGCGGCAAATGCTTGGTGTATGATCGGTTGCTTAATATTGATGATGATCAGCACGAAGTGCTATGGATTAGATTGAAGCCCAAGAAACTACCATAAATATTCGAGTATTATTATAGCGTGCATCTACAACCCACCTGGTGCTGATAACGGTTCGCTGCGGGAGTACCTGATAACTAGTTTAGACGCCGTTTAGCGACGTAGCCCAGACTGTGGTGTCATTTTAAGGGGATTTTAATCAACTCAATGACTCATTTTTACGCACACATTATGGATACGAGCAGCGTTTCTCCTAGTCCGTGAGCAGAGAGTTAAGATCGTGGACGCTGTATCAAGACTAGGCTACCCTAATGGAGGCGTTCCCCAGGGAACTTTGTATGTCCATATCATTGATTTACGAGCACCTTTCCCTATGTAAAAACATGTCGATGACAACACAGTATTTGAAATACCCTACCAGAGCAGAGTATCTGTCATACAGAATTCAGCTAAAACTTTTTCGCCGTGGTCTAGCGATAATGATATGCGCAGTAATATATAGTATGGTTATATGTTTCTGTACAGATAGAACATATGTTGAATCTCTGCCGTAAACTGATATGAATAGGACTGATATTGAAAGAGTTACTCAATCAAAAGTTATCGGCGTAACTATATCATCTGATTTAAGTTGGAATGCAGTTGGAATCTGTGATCAGACCAGTAGTTGAATATGCTTGTCCGGTATGGCACACGAACTTGCCTAAATACTTAACGGACAACATTGAGATAATCCAAAAACGGTATCTCAAAACTAGATTTCCTGGTTTTACGTACTAAAATATTATGCAAATGGTAAACATACCAACGCTGCACGGCAGGCGCAAAGCGACATGTAAAGTGTATTTCGGTAGAATGAGGCGTGGTGAGAATAAACTGAATAAGCTACTACCGGACACTCGAATGGTTACATATGCTCTAAGATCATTTAGCGAGCTACCCGTTTCAATATCTAATATTTCGGTAGAATGAGGCGTGATGAGAATAAACTGAATAAGCTAGTACCGGACACTCGAATGGTTACATATGCTCTAAGATCATTTAGCGAGCTAGTCGTTTCAATATCTAATATTTCGGTAGAATGAGGCGTAGTGAGAATAAACTGAATAAGCTACTACCGGACACTCGAATGGTATCATATGCTATAAGATCATTTAGCGAGCTACCTGTTTCAATATCTAACACAAATCGCTATAAAAACGGGTATGTTTCATTATACAATTGTAATATATAAAGTAATTTATTTATTTTCATTTTAATGTAATTGAATTATGCTGAATAGAATTAAATGTATTAATGTAATTATAATGGTGTCATCCCAGTAGCACCCGTGTCTCTAGCCCCCGTCCCAATAGCACACCGAAGTGTGAAAATTGAGTGCCAGTAGCCCCCCGAAGTGTGAAAATTGAGTGCCTCTAGCCCTCCAGTCAGTATGCTGTTGATTTAACACACCCCCTCTTTCTAGATATTTCTAATTATAAGTAGAGTTAATCATTTGAAGGGTCGACCATTTGAAGCACCATGTAACTTTCACACATCAATTGTGTGGTATGAAAAGCTCACTGTCCTAAGAGTTAAAGTAAATTCTCTACATAAAGCTTGTTTGAGGTGAGCAAGACCCAATTTAACTCACACATAAAAGCTAATTGCCCTGATCCAGGTAAAAGCTATTGAAAGTGTGTTGCCCTAACGTTTAACTGAATAAACTATTGATTGTGGATTTTGTTATGTGCCTGTTAGTTCACACATTTTTAGCCAATAGGGAAAGGATCTGTTGAGCTGCTCTGCTCTAGCTGGCCTGAGTTTCATGTTGAATTTTATATTTGAGTTTGGAATGACACATGAAACATGGCTGCAAGTGTTGCGTTCATCGAAGGTGCTAGGGGACTTCCTATTGCTGTGTTGAACAGTTATACCTACCACAAATCGAAAGCGTTGACAAATGGCATGAAGTTCACATGTAGCAAGAGAAAAAGTGTGAAGTGTAAGGCATTTGTGGTGGTCAGCGATGATGGAACAGTGGTGAAAGCTGAAGATAGCCATAATCACCAACCCAACCCAGGTGACGTACAAGCGCGACAATTGAGAAGAAACATGAGGAAGCGAGCCAGGGATGAAACGACTTCAATGCAGGCGATTTACGATCAGGAAAAGGTGAAACTGCTTCAACAAAGTTCAGCTGCGATGGTTTCACCAGGTGAGACAGCATCTGCTCTGCCTCAATACCAGCGTGTCAAGTCATCACTGTACCGTGAACGGAGGAAACGCTCCCCCCTAATGCCATCCACAAGAGTTGACATTGACTTGGATGGCTAGTGGACAACTAATTAAGGTTCAAGGAGATCGGTTCCTGCTTGGCGAAGATGGCGATGAAGCTGACAAAATAATAGCGTTTGCATCCAACTCCGCTCTGCATGCGCTAGCGAATGCTGATACCTATCACACGGATGGGACGTTTGCAACAGCACCAAGGCTGTTTTATCAAATAGTCACATTGCATGCATTCGTTCTTGGAGTGATGCTGCCACTTGTGTTTGGTCTGCTCCCCAACAAAGACGGAAACACCTACATTCGTTTCCTCAGTTTGGTGAAGGAAAAGTCTGAATCAATCGGATTCACCATCAGCCCCCAACGTATCATGCAGGATTTCGAGAAAGGTCTGATGAATGCCTGCCTACACGTGTTCCCCGGAGTGATTGTCAAGGGGTGCTACTTCCACTACGCCCAGTGTCTGTGGCGGAGAATCCAAGGTACAGGACTATCCGTGAGCTACAGAGAGAACGCTGACCACAGGAATTGGTTTCGTATGCTACTAGCGATGCCATTCGTCCCCGTGTCACATGTGAAAGACGCATTTCAATTTGTCGAAACAAGCAAAAGATGTAACACTGTACGTTCTGATACAACAGATATGGTTTCATTTGGCAATGTGTAATGTGGATTCCTGAACCAGTGGAATACATTCAATGTAGATTAATTCCTACTAGTAACCAGTATCCACCAGCAGACATAATTATTATGTGCTTTCGTGGTCGAGCTTGTCAGCCAATTGTAACAGCAAACCTCCAACAGCTGTCATAAATCCCAAGGGTCAGGACATCAACTATTTCGGAATGTATTTTCAAGAGCCGATCGGAATTGAATCTTTTTGGAATTGCTTCAGTCGTATCTCAGTGCCATTGGACACGATGGACAATTTCACTTAATTTCATTGACTAGTCATGCTTGCATATGGATATGGTATTATATGTGCAAACAACTTATCAACTTTGATAAGACATTGTAATGTTTTCTCACAACAATGTTTTGAGCATTATTTTTTATGTTACATTTCCATTTACTGTCTATTTATCTTAATGGTTGGTTACCTGTATCTGTGTATGACAAATAAAAGAGGGTTTTTTACAGTTTCCCTCCAATACAAAAAGTCCGACATTCCTTGAATATGCACCAGATATATGACTATTTTCTGATTTAAAATCAGGTACCTAAATTTGTTCACCCCTAAAGTTAAGGTGGGATAGAACATTGAATGGAACAGCCAGGTGGCTTTGGCAAAATGATAAGTAGCCACTAGCCCCCCGTTAGTGTCAGTAGTCCCCTGGGGGCTAGTGGTACGGGGGCTAGGGGTACTAGACCATTATAAGGATACACTTGTAACATAAAGTGCCTCTTACTGAGTGGGTTGCGTTCACGGTTAGTTCTAGGGAATGTATATACATGTAATTTTAAGTTAATTGCATTACTTTTATTACGTACATAATGTGCAATAATTATATTAATATAATTTCCGGTGTTTTATAGCATAATTATACCTGCGTGGCTTTGTATATTTTATCGTGACTGTATGTATAATCCAACTGTACAGTTGCCAATAATAAACTGATGCTGATTCTGATTCTGACAAGGATACTCGCCAGTAACATAACAGGCATATTAAATGATATAGTGTGTATCTATAATGAATCTACATCAGCCGGACGATATGTCGGAATCGTGCTTGTTACAATTCGTGTACGATATTTTACTCTCACATGATATTCATGGGTTGTGAGGACAGAGAACCGATGTACATGTGTTGTGAGTTTAGATAACCGACGTACATAGGTTGTGATGTCTGCGAATCGATGTACATGGGTTGTGAGGATAGAGAACCGATGTACATGGGTTGTGAGGATAGATAACCGATGTACGTGGGTTGTGAGGACAGAGAACCGATGTACATGGGTTGTGAGGATAGAGAACCGACGTACATGGGTTGTGAGGACAGAAAACCGATGTACATGTGTTGTGAGGTTAGATAACCGACGTACATCAGTTGAGAAGTCTGAGAACCGATGTACATGGGTTGTGAGGATAGATAACCGATGTACGTGGGTTGTGAGGACAGAAATCCGATGTACATGGGTTGTGAGGATAGAGAACCGATATACTTAGGTTGTTAGGACAGTGAACCGATGTACATGGGTTGTGAGGACAGAGAACCGATATACTTGGGTTGTGAGGATAGATACCGATGTACATGGGTTGTGAGGACAGAGAACCGATATACTTGGGTTGTGAGGACAGATAACCGATGTACATTGGTTGTGAGGACAGAGAACCGATATACTTAGGTTGTGAGGATAGATAACCGATGTACATGGGTTGTGAGGATAGAGAACCGATGTGCATGGGTTGTGAGGACAGAGAACCGATGTACATGTGTGGTGAGGTTAGATAACCGACATACATAAGTTGTGAGGTCTGAAAACCGATGTACATGGGTTGTGATGACAGATAATCGATGTACATGTGTTGTGAGGACAGATAACTGATGTAACTGTGTTGTGAGGTTAGATAACCGACGTACATAGGTTGTGAGGTCTGAGAACCGATGTACATGGGTTGTGAGGATAGAGAACCGATATACTTGGGTTGTGAGGACAGAGAACCGATGTACATGGGTTGTGAGGATAGATAACCGATATACTTGGGTTGTGAGGATAGATAACCGATATACTTGGGTTGTGAGGATAAAGAACCGACGTACATGAGTTGTGTGAGAATAGACAACCGATGTACATGGGTTGTGAGGACAGAGAACCGAACTACATGGGTTTAACAAGACTTAACAATATTTAATAAGATTGCCATCCCAAACAATAAGTTCCAGATGGCAAGTGGACGAGGAAGCCATTGGCTTATCGAGAATCCAACAATGTTCTCATCTATGTGTAGCCCACCCTTATCAAATGTATATCAATTATTTTTTAAACATATTCACACTACTAGCATTAACACAATCATTTGGCAGTTTGTTCCATTCATTTATCACCCTTTCTCATGTCCAACCTACACTGCTCCTTAACTAATGTTGCTTTGTGTCCTCTGGTTCTACTGCCTTCTTTAAGTTTGAAGAACATATTCCTATCAACATTCTCATAACCGTTCACTATTTTAAATGCTTCTATTTGGTCTCCTCTTAGTCTCCTGGTCTCTAGTGTTGACAAACCACATTGTAATAGGCGACTTTCGTAACTAAGGTCTCTCAATTCTGTAATCATTTTGGTTGCTCTTCTTTGTATTCTTTCTTGCTTGTATCTGTCCTTTTTACGCTATGGCCTCCATGCTTGAATACAATATTCCAAATGTGGTCTAACTATTGTTTTGTACAGGGGTACAATTAGATGTTTCTCCGTATATATGATAGTTCTCCTAATTAGCCCTATAATTTGATTTCCTTTTGTAGCAGCAATACCACATTGCTCTGAAACTTTCATGTCAACACTAAATGTTACTCCTAAGTCCTTTTCCTCTGTGGTTCTACCTAGTACAGCATCTCAAATTTTATATGCTTCGGCCATGTTTCTATGTGCATACATTTGCACTTCCCAAAATTGAATAACATTTGCCATTTTTCAGACCATTTAACTAATTTATCTAGATCATCCTGTAAACTTTGTTTATCTGTATCATTTGTAATCTTTCTGAATACGTTTGCGTCATCTGCAAATTTGAGTACTTTGCTAGAAATGTCATCTTCTAGATCATTTATATATATGCAAAAAATAGTATAGGGCCTAATACTGATTCCTATGGTACCCCAATCAAAACCGATTTCCAGTTTGAAATCTCACCGTCTACTATTACTCTCTGTCTTCTGTGTGTAAGCCACTTTTCTATCCAGTTTATTACATCATTACCTATACCATGGGCTTTTAGATCGATCTTTGGTGTGGTACTTTATCGAAAGCTTTCTGAAAAGGTTGGGTTGAAAGCTTTCTGAAAAGGTTCGGTTCTCTATCCTCACAACCCGAAAGGTTGTGAACCGATGTACATTGGTTGTGGAAGAGATTGGGTTGGGATTGGGGTGTATGTTCGAGGGAAATCGTCAGCCTTTGTTCTTAAAATAAACATGTTCGATATTGGGAATACCTATGGTGTCAAAAATAAAAATAGGTCTACATGTTTGATATACCTTTTGGATTATGTCTCACTTGAAATGCCAAATATAATAATATATACTTGACTTTTATTCTATATTGAAAAGCTTCGACTAAAGCTGCTGGCAACACACACCAACAGAACAACAACTGCTGGTGCATATTTCAAGCACGTTTGTAAAATTAACAGGTCCTGTTATTAAAAATGTACAAAAAACATATTTCCTTTCTACATATATACACTTATGAGACACAATTTGTTTCAGTAATAAATGTAGAATAATGTGGTTCTTACACATTTCTTTTTCAAATAAAACAATATGGCAATATGAAATATAAGGAAATGTGTACTTTTTTATTGTAACACGTGACCCAGCCATTTTCTTGCAAAGTTTCATAGTCTGCTTACGTCTACATAATACAGTAGTTTATGTCTCTGTCTGTCACAGTAGTTGGTCCACAGCGTTCGTTTGTACTTTCAACAGTTGGGCGATTTACCTGATTTTTTCTTGGATATATTGATGATGGCCATAATGTTCATAAAACTGAACGGAATTAAGATGAAACATTTCCTAAGCAGTATAAATGAATACATGTCTGAATACAGAGATGAATATCTGAGCGAATAATCTTCGCGCAGTAATTGTGGCTTAGCTAAATGTTTCCCAGATAAGTCGAAAAGGCCTTGGAATGCTATATGTAGGAACATACCTTTCACAGCCCTTGTTGATAATAGATTTGAATCGGATGATTGTGACATTGAGCATTCAAACAACAATAGACTAATTGAGATGGTATGGTCATGTGATAGGACAATGGTTCTGTTCTAAGAGTGGCACTAAGCATGTAGATGACCGGAAAGAGACAGACAGTTATGTCCAGTTGATCGTGGTTCAAAAATGTAAGCCGCCGCATAGAGGAAAAGAACACCAGTTTCAAAAAACGTCGTAAGAACACAACAGTAAATAAAAGTACAGAAAGTAGACGGTTAATATATTGTTTGGCAGGTTAACAGGCATCCTTGCGTCACAATAAGTAGGGTGAACAGTTAAACCTTGATATGACGTAGTTTGAAGCACTTCTGATCATGTAATGAATTGGTGCTTTTATACCACTGGCAAGACACTTCCCTTTTTGTAATGCAGACGAGTTTTTTTCTGCTTTTTTCACGTCACTTTACGTGTACATTAATCTAACTGATGTGGTTACTGGTCAGGAACATAAAGTACATAAAATGTTGTGTTGTGTAACGATAACGGATCTACTTATGTCGGGGGATATGTCGGAATTGTGCCACAGCTTTCCTGTTGACGATACATGTACGACACTTTATGTACATGTATTGTATTTGGGCTGTGGAATAGGGAAGTATGTTGGTGGGGAACCGATGTACAAGGGTTGTGGAAGGTTGTGTAAAAGACTGGGTTGGGATGGGGATTGACTATGGATGACTGTGTATGAGAACTGATGTCCAAGAGTTGTGGAAAAGGGTGGGATGTGGATGGCGACTTATGTTCATGAGAAATTACCAATGTTTATTCTGAAAATTGACATATTCAATTTTGGGAAAAATGTTGGCACAAATGTAAAAACAGGTCTTCGTGTCTTGAATAGCGACATTTTGGATGATGTCTAACTTGAAATTCCAAATATACATGGTATATTTGAAGATTGTTCGCTATCGAAAGGTTTCAATTAAAACAGTCTGCGGTCAACACACATCCACTGGACAACTGCTGGTGCATATGTCAAGCCCTTTTGCAAAATTGTAATTTAAACTGTCCAAAGAACATATTTCTTTCTTCTGATATGCACACGTGGTGCACCATTTGTTTCAGTAATAACTACAGCTTAATGTGTTTCTTGCATTTTGTTTTTCATATAAAAAGCGTCTAGCTTGAAACATGAAGGAATGTGTATTTTTTATTGGATTAGGTGACACAGCCGTTTTCGTACAATGGTTCAGTCTGCCTACTTATATATAATACAGTAGAGTGTGACTCTCTCTCTCTCTCTCTCTCTCTCTCTCTTTCTCTCTCTCTCTCTCTGTATGTTTGTATATTGCATGTCTGCGTGTACGGCAGTCTGGGCTGCCATTTTGTAGACGCACCAATGGATCCATAGTGATAGTTCGTACATTCAAACACATTGGGGTGTATAAGTCGAAGAAACCAACGTGGGCGTTTTACTTAAATTTCTTAATACCTGTATGCAATTGTTAGCAACGACATACGTGTTTCAACCATTGTTAGTTGTTATTGTCAGTGACCCAAGCTCTTACTGTTTATCTTTTGCACCACCGGACAACACGGCTAGTTTGAAATAAAACTGAGTAATGAACTGATAATGTTTTATAACAAAGCAATTTATTACATATGAGTAAAGATGTCAAACACTCTGACGTCATATAGCGTGCTCTGTTCAATGCGTTCGTGACTTCTACTCGAAAGAAGAAAATATGTTTTGCTTTTTATTACCCTTTTGTGAACCAGACGGGTTAAATACAATGTTTTTGCTTCCTGGTGCGTCAAACCTTCTACGGTTATTCTTTGTAGACGTTAATCATTTTCTAGTCACAAGCAGAATATGAGAAACACTCTTGCCATCTGCGGGGCTGTTTCTCTGTCTTGCGAATATTCGCTGCATCAGTGACCCGTGTTGCCTAGCTCAGGGAACAGAAGAGCTGTGACGGCAAAACAGTCAGTCTGGCTACTCTGCCACCGCCTGTCCCCAATTTGTTCCAGAAGATATTTAGGCTGGCATCAAGCTAAACAAGTCGACCTGGAATGTTGACCTGTCCCGGTGCGACAGTAGCTCTTTCAATTGAGGTATTATCATTCGGGCTAGGTGGTTTGGCCTTGCACCGAATAAGTCGACTGGATTTGTCGGCGTGTTTCGGAAAGACAGTCGCTTTGCCAACTGGGTAGATGATGTCCCTCGGTCTAGGTGGTTTTGCCTTGCGCCGAGTAGGCCAGTTGAGTTTGTCGGCGTGTCTCAGGAAGGCAGTTGCTCTAGCCTTCGAAGATGGGCTGTCCGTCGGTTTAGTTCGCAATTTTGTGTCACTTACCTGCACACTGCTGGAGGGGAACTTTGTTCTACCCCCCATGTCATCATGATGCTAATTGTGTGAGCATGAAATGGGTTGAATTGTGTGGTCACTCTGTCGTTACGACCGTGGCAACTTCTTATTTCGTGTTAGATAGTTTCCCACAGTACGCCCATGGACAGGAACATACTGGAATTCATTTTGGAAACTATGCCATGGCCAAACTCATATCCATCAACTACTAGACCGTCATATATTCTCCTTTCGACATATCCAATGTCTCCTATGATGCAAAGCTTGTCTAGTCTTGCGTGAAACCACGCAATGTCCGACATGCATGTTTGCAACATTCTTAGTTGCAGTATCAACCTGACTGTAAAAACAGTTCACCTTCACATTAATGTAACTACTAAACATTTTTTTTATCTAGGAATACATGTTATCCATTTGATCTTTAATGTATACCATTATCCTAGCCATTTCCCAGGAAAATACTTATTCCCTGACTGCCTTTCGGCATTGACCAAATACATTTATCGTGTATATCCTTGTCTGGAACCAGACAGTGTTTATGCAGCTGTCCGACATTTTTGCTGTTTAAATATCTACAACAATTGAACTTGTCAGACTAAATTAAATATGGATTAAATTTGAAATGATGACAACAGAACAGTCGTGAAGACAGCAAAACAGTGGTCATCCATGATTAATCCCCAAGAAACCAACAAACCCAAATTCAATTGATGATTGAGACGTCGACTTAAACCGTTTGTTTACTCGACACTTGTAACAAAAACGTTGGCTATGATATACCATACATGTACAGCTATATCTCGCTGTTGAATGAATTCACAGATATAAGACAGCTGGAACATGTGCGTACATGTATGCAAATTATACAATATAGAGAAGTGGGGACTTGCAAAGGGAAAACGCACATGATTTGCAGTCTCCGTCACCCAGGCCAGGGAGCAAAGTTTCTTTAGCTAATCTCGCTAAATTGCCGTACGAAAGAGATAATTCATACTCAACGTCAAATGCAGAGTCCGACGTTGGTTAGGATGTATGCAGGTGCTGAATTGCAGAAAACCTGGTTGTCTAAGCTCGACCGTGGAGCGCGCCGTTTTCGCGGCGGGCCCACGAGATTTCCAGCGCCGTCGTTCTGATAGCAGTGTAGAAGTTTATCATATGAGACACCGTTTGGTGTGTCAGATGACTTCTTTGGGTCCACGAATTACTGTACATAATGAACTACAACACAAGTACTGGAATATGCGTCCATCTCTGTATTGGTTTCATGTCATAGTCTTCGTCGCACATCAAGTCCGCAGTGGCAGCACATTAGTAATCAGGGTGGCCAAACTCTATCGCCGCCTGGCGGATAACGAAGAGTAACATCACCTACTAGGGTAGCGTACACACCACAGGAGAATCTGAAATGTCACACTACATGCATTCTAACCTAGAGAAATAAGGGAAAATGTGAAATTACTTTAAATGGTCCGATAACAAATTCCAAACGAACGTGGTCGATGATGAAAATCGCACAAGATGGAGAAATTTCAGCTGTGTAAGCAGCAGTGTCATATGGTTTTAGCCGAGTTTCAGTGATTATTGTAACCCTGCATCGAACGGCGCGCATTGAACACGTGTATAATAAAATACCCAATTTAGGCAATTGGGGATCTTAGACACCCCTTTTCCCATGGATATTTTAAGCAAATATTACGGTACAGGACAACGCATATAGGCCTGCATCGGAAATAGTGTCAGTGGAAATACTGAAGTATTAGCAGCCGGCTAATATTAACCATTCTGTATGTAGAACGATGCATGTGTCGTCCCGCGCACCCCCCATCCGTTCTTAAGTAGAACGACACATGACTACGACCGGTTAAGAATTCCTTGTCAACAAGTCTAGACCCACCTCTGGTATCACACGCTCGTTTCCTGAAATGCCTGCCCCAAACCCTCTTTTATATACCTGACAACAACACTGCATTTGCGTCACCAAGTAGTTTGGTTTCTCACATGGAGTAATGGAAGATGATGTTGTTTGTCGTAAAGTAAAGTACGTCTTGCGGAAATAAAGTAATTGTAGTGTGAATGGTTGTGAATAATGTATCGGCGTGGACGCGATACTGATATGCTCTGAATGCCAACATGTTGAATTAGAATTTGGGATGTTGATAGGAGAATGATATTGAATTGATGGCCCCAACACAAACTGGTCGTTATCGTTCAATCAATATTTGAAACAGTGGATCGTATTACCCCAGGTACGGGCAAATAGCAGTTCTGCTGACTGTATTGCTGGGAGACTAATTGTATGTCAAGAGCGATGAGCTAACACACACTCTAACGAAAACATCGATAATCCTAGCACATCACCAGTGGCAGCAAAGACGTTACGTCAACCTATGGAAAGCAATCTACAAGATGGACGAAGCGATGTTAGAATATGGGAACACTGAATGAGTATCAATGAGCATGGTCACTGAAGAAGAAAAGGTATAGTCATGTGATGGGAAGATGGTTCAATTCTTTAGGTTGCAATGTGCAAATAAATGAGTGAAATAGACCAAGATTAATGTTCAGGATACGTTGGCCCTACATTATCATCAGCCACTTGGAGGAAGAGAACACCATTCTAAAAAATGCAAGTAATCACCACAAAAGCAGCTTGCATGGATTTGGGTTGACTGGTTTCTTGGGAATTGATCGTGGTTGACCACTGTTTTGCAGTCTTCACGACTGTTGCGTTTTCATCATTTCAAATTTAGGCCAGTCTAGTCCGACAAGTTCAATTGTTGCAGATATTTAAGCTGCAAACATGTCGGACAGATGCATAAACACTGTCTTGTTCTAGACAAGGATATACAAGTTAAGTGTCATATCGGATATGGTCAATGCCGAAAGGCTTGTCAGGGAATACATTATGAGCCTGAGAAATGGCTAGCGTAATAGTATACATTATAGATCATATGGACAATATGTATTCCTAGATAGACATGGCTAGTATATACATTAATGTGAAGGTGAAGTGTTTTTTTTACAGTCAGGTTGATACTGCAGCTAAGAATGTTGCAAACATGTCGGACATTGCGTGGTTTCACACAAGACTAGATCAGTTATCACATGAGAAATTCCAGATGTCGAAAGGAGAATATGTAACGATCTAGTAGTTGATGTATTTGAATTTGGCCATGGCATGGTTTCCCAAATAAATTCAAGTACCCTCAATGAACATTATGGTGACATAAGGGGAGTAGAACAATTTCCCCCTCAAGCAGTGTGCAGATCAGTGACACAAATTGGCGAACAAAACCGAAGGAAAATACTTCTTCGAAGGATAGATCCACTGCCTTGCCGAGACGCGCCAACAAACTCAATTGACCTATTCGGCGCAACGCAAAACCACATAGACAGCTTCTCCTCATTTGACAAAGCCGCAGTCTTTCCGGACACGCCGACAAACCCAGTCGACTTATTCGGTGCAAGGCCGAACCACCTAGCCCGTATGATAATACCTTACTTGCCAAAGCAACTGTCCCAACAACACAGCTTCAGATGAAGAGGCAGCAGGGCTGCAAAGTCTGATGATGGCAAACTGTAACACTAGAAGGTATGACGCAGCGGGAAGCAAAGACATTTCCTCTAAAATGTATGTTTCACAAAAGCATAATAAAAACAAAACATATATTCTTCTTTCGAGTAGAAGAAAGAAACCGTCAGTTTATTTTCATGCAGCACGAATGCATTAACCAGAGCACGTTATACGACGTCAGAGCATTTTACCTCATATGTAATAAATTGCGTTTTTATAGCACATTATCATTTCATTACTGAGTTTTATTTCAAGATAATAACGAGATAAAAAACAAGAGCTTGGGTCTTTGACAATAACAACTGTATGCCCACGACTCAATAATGTACAAATGCCGGTTTCACGAAGCGTTCGGTGGATGTATTAGGTAGATCACGTAAAAATTGTTAAGACACGCATGCTTTTGCTAACAGTTGCACATAGGTATTACGAAATTTACGTAAACCGCCCACTTTGGTTCCTTCGACGTATACACCCCAATTTGTATGCATGTACGAACAATCACTATGGACCCATTTGTGCGCTTACAAAATGGCAGCTTCAAGCTGCATTCATTACTGAAACAAATGGCATAACGCTTGTGTGTATATAGCGCTCATGCTGTCAAGAGCGGCACAGAGTGCGCTGATAGGGTGGGAAGCTCATGGACCAAGAATCATCACAGCATCCTTCAGAACAAAGAAGAAGAAGATAAAAATGAATGTCATCCAGTGCTACGCACCTACAAACGACAGCGATGAAGAAAACAAAGATCAGTTTTATAACAGACTACAAACGATCATCGACAAGTGTCCAGTGAAATATGTCAACATCCTAATGGGAGATTTCAATGCAAAGACTGGAAAGGACAACACTGGGTATGAAGAAGTAATGGGAAAACATGGATTGGGAGAGATAAACGAAAACGGCGAGAGATTTGCTGACACATGCGCCCTTAACAAGATTGTCATCGGAGGCAGCATCTTCCCACACAAAAGGATACATAAAGCTACTTGGGTATCACCAGATCACGTGACAGAGAACCAGATAGACCACATCTGCATAGGCAAGACATTCAGAAGGTCCCTTCAGGACGTGAGAGTGAAGAGAGGAGCTGATGCTGCGTCTGACCACCACCTGCTTGTTGCCATACTGAAGCTGAAACTGAAGAAAAACCGAATGGAGACAGCAGTGAAGCGAAAAAAGTACAATGTCAGCTTCCTGAAGGATGCACAGACAAGAGAGGAATACAGATTGAAGCTCACCAACAGATTCCAAGTGCTGCAAGAGCTGCTCGAAGAAGAAACTGACCTAAACAAGCAGTGGCAGAACATAAAAGAGACATGGACATCAACCTGCCAGGAAGTTGTTGGCCCCAGGACACCGCAGCAGAAAGAGTGGATTTCAGTGGAAACTTTGCGCAAGGTCCAGATGCGGAAGGAGAAGAAAACAGCAGTAAACAACAGCCGCACAAGAACAGCAAAGTCAAAAGCGCAAGAAGAATATGCAGAAGTCAACAGAGAAGTAAAGAAGAGCATAAAGGTGGACAAGAGAAACTACATCGACAGCCTGGCAGAGGAAGCGGAACAGGCAGCAGGAAGAGGAAACATGAAAGAGCTTTACGACACTACCAGGAAACTGTCAGGCAAGTACTGCCACCCAGAGCGACCAGTGAAGGACAAAGAGGGAAATGCTATCATAGGAAATGAACAACAGCTGGACAGATGGGCCGAGCATTTCGAGGAACTCCTGAACAGAACCGCCCCGCCAAACCCGCCTGTCATCCACCCAGCAGAAGATGACCTACCTATTAACTGCGACAGACCTGCCAGAGAAGAAATCAAGAAAGCTGTACAACAGCTGAAGAACAATAAGGCATCAGGGCCTGATGATATTCCGGCAGAAGCACTCAAGGCAGTTGTAGACACTTCCGTGGAACTACTTTTCCCTCTATTTGGGAAGATATGGGAAGAGGAAGAAGTGCCAGCATACTGGAGAGAAGGCTACCTCATCAAGATCCCCAAGAAAGGAGACATCAGAAATTGTGCTAACTACAGAGGGATCACACTCCTGTCAGTGCCAGGGAAAGTCTTCAACAGGATCATCTTGGAAAGGATGAAAGATATGGTCGACCCAATGCTTAGAGACCAGCAAGCCGGATTCCGCCAGAACAGATCATGTTTAGACCAGATCGCAACATTGCGCATCATAATAGAGCAATCCTTAGAATGGAACTCTTCCCTCTACGTGAACTTCGTTAACTATGAAAAGGCATTTGACAGTGTTGACAGGAAGACCCTCTGGAAACTGCTACGACACTATGGGGTACCCACTAAACTGGTCAACCTAATCAAGAACAGCTATGACGGAACAGGCTATAGGGTAATCCATGGAGGACAGTTCACCTGTCGCTTCGAGGTAAAGACTGGAGTAAGACAAGGCTGCCTGCTGTCCCCATTCCTCTTCCTCCTGGCCATTGACTAGATTATGAAGATGACCACAGTACAGAGGACAAGTGGGATCCAGTGGACACTATGGACGCAACTTGAAGACCTGGACTTCGCCGATGACTTGGCACTGCTGTCTCACAGCCATCAACAGATGCAGGACAAGACGACAGAACTGGCAGCTGTCTCCTTACAAGTGGGCCTGAACATCCACAAAGGAAAGACCAAGGTCATCAGGATGAATGCAGCCAGCACTGATCCAGTCACACTGGAGGGGAATGCACTGGAGGAGGTAGAGACCTTCACATACCTCGGCAGTGTCATCAACAAACGGGGCGGCACAGACGCAGACGTCAGAGCAAGGATAGGCAAGGCAAGAGTGGCATTCCTGCAACTGAAGAACATCTGGAGCTCCAGGGTACTGTCATCACGCACAAAGATCCGGTTGTTCAACTCCAACGTGAAGATGGTCTTGTTGTATGGAGCAGAGACATGGAGGATAACCAACACCACCATCAACAAAGTGCAGACCTTTGTCAACAACTGCCTGAGAAGAATCCTCCAGATCCACTGGCCAGACACCATCAGCAACAGTGAATTATGGGAAAAGACACGACAACGACCTGTCGAAGAGGAAATCAGAAGAAGAAGATGGGCCTGGATTGGCCACTCGCTCCGAAAACCAGTAACAAGCACCACCAGGCAAGCGTTGACATGGAATCCTCAAGGCAAACGGAGAAGAGGACGACCAAGAAACACGTGGCGACGGGACCTCCAGGCAGACACCAGGAAGACGGGCTACACCTGGAACCAGTTAGAGAGGATGGCCCAGGACAGGGGACTCTGGCGATCTGTTGTCGACGGCCTATGCCCCAAGAGGGGCGGTGGGCATAAGTAAGTAAGTAAGTTGTGTGTATCAATAGAAAGGAAATATGTGCTCGCACAGTTTAAATTACAGGACCGTGTAATGTTGCAAAAAGGACTTGACAGATGCACCAGCAGGTGTCCCGTTCAGTGGATGTGTGTTGACATCAAACTGTTTTAATTGAATTTTTTCAATAGAGAACAATCATCAAGTGTATCATGTATATTTGGAATTTCAAGTAAGACATTATCCAAAATGTCGCCATATCAAACACGAAGACCTATTTTTATATTTGTGAATTTTTTTTCACGAAATGATCGTAACGTACGAAGGAACTTGTGTGGACGTTTGACGTATATTGCGTCACTCTGAACAGTCGTAGAAAACACGCTTGTGCTACGAATTACTACGAACTACTGTTTGTTCGCGTTCCGTAATGTATGTCAAACGTCATATAGGTTCCTTCGTAAGACTCCAACCTCGAAGGAAATTTGTTAAAGTACGAACCATCCCAGGGGCCTCCGAGCATGTCTACAAGTTATCAGCTCCATACATACGAAACGTAATGATATATGAGGGAACATACAAAGAGACAGACAGAAAGAAACAGCCACAAACTATTTTATAGTATATAGAAGATTTTATTTGGATATTCATGCGAGCTACATAGTATTTTCCAATACGGAATACAGACCATCGTATTTAATGGTACTACAGCGTTAATTACACTGTTTCTCAAAATAGCAAGTATACGTGATCTGACTTATAGTATCATTGTTGATAACGCGATTGATAACAGATCAGTCGTGCAGATCCTTGACGGTGTCCTCGAGGAACTGGATGCAGACGGAGCACAGACCCCGGCCAGTGCGAGTAGCTCGTCCACGATAACTTTGAACAACCCGGTTCAAACCCATGTACATCGTGTCGAAAGAGAAGAGGCCGATGTCTTCCTTGTAGTAATTGATGTGCTCGTAGTCAGTCGCGTACATCTGATTATGCGATAGTCGAAGCAACATGGCCTTCTTGACCGATTTGTTTGACGTCACAAGATTGGAACCGCCGACGTCACTGCGAAATACCTTCAGGTTGGTGTTGTAGCTGTGGATTTCAGCATCGTATTGTGTCGATCTCGAGTCACCAGCTGCAACACAAAGGTAGCGTATCTTTAACGATATTGAGGCATGTACAAGTTCATAGTCTAGCAGCAATTAATTCGCATAGTAGTTATTTGTTATTTTTCAGTACGGAACGCACAGGCAACAACAACAACTTTTGGCTATTATAGAATACATTTACATCATATGCATTGTACATTATATTATACATATACATAATATGTATTGTCAACAACAAGTAATTGTCTTACCCCAGCCGTTGTTAGTGGGGGAGTCTCCAATGTTGAATGAGAATAATGTCGAATTCTCGAAAGCCATATGGAAGGACACAGATCGGGCCCAGTTCGGAGGTGTTATCTGCAGCACCCCTTGCAGCGCACAGCGCCCGGCGTTCGACATTGGTTTCGAAGTCCACAACACGTTGGGCGTATTCCCTGGAAGGACTGATATCTTGCCCGTGGTCAGATCGACGCAATATGCTTGAGTGAGCCGGGAAGCTGCACAAAAGATGACGAACTCATGCATACGGTTCCATGTGGCATTCGTTGTAAGTCAATATGATTGCTTTGAACAAGATATGGAAACTTGATGACGCTGGTTGGCAGATTACCGGAAATTCCGACATAATATTCTGCCGTTCTTGACAAACAAATACATAGGCCACAAAGTAAAATTGCACTAAACACCGGCATACTATATTGACATTTTAATAACTGCTGCATAATATATAATTTTGATGTCGATATGCAATTAAACAATACTAACTAAAAAACATACTATTTTTGATGCAGTCAAATTGTGTAATCACTCACGACAAAATTATTAAATAATGTGGCGAAATGACAGTTTCACTCCAAATGCCTGATGACTAAAATAAAAGTGTTCAAGCGTTTCACAAAAACAGAGCGAAACAGTCGTTTCGCGAAATGCCTAAACATATCAGTTATTTCTCGAAATATTTGATAGAATACTATTAAGTTAATGATAAAAACGGATGTAAATCTTGTACACCTTATAAGTTGACAAACGAGGCGCGTTTGATCTAGTTCACGTATGAAGAATAAAAAGAAGAAACACAATTACTACCAAAAACTACCTTCCCGTGGCAGATGTAAACGGTTCTTACCGCTAGATGCGCTCACTAGTGCAAATAACACGAAGAAGGCTGACGTCAACATTTGAACCATCGTGGTTGTTTTCTCGTCGATGTCGCTTGCCAGTTGAAGAGGTGAATCTCGATATGGTGACACCCTTCAGAGTCAGATCTTTTATAGGGGCCCGGTCGTGAATCATGAGGCCGGGGTGTTATCACTAACGACCGACCTATCCCTGCGTCTGTACACATTGTTTGACTTCCTGCATGAGAACAGGACATAAATGCCATTAATCCGGTTAGTTTGCAAGTTTACCCGGATACACATAAGTGTACGTAAACAAGTCAGCTATTGTGTAATACATTACTCACATTCAAGACTAAGTTGACAACCTTACGTCGTGTGTCGTTCGTTGTTTGTTTGTCCTGGCTTCAAGTTTTGGCACATTAGTTGATGACACTGCGTCCCGGACACTCCCCCGTACACTCCCCTGGAAACCCGCTCCCCGTATAATTTCCCCTGGACACTCGTTTCCCACCGACTAAAATTAATTGTGGTATTAAAGTATTAATTAATCAGTTGTTAATGTTGACATTTCCTTCACTCTGTATATATCTACGCTTATATTTATTAGTTACTAAAGAAATATTAAGAAATAAAGGCAATACGTTTTCTTCACTGCGTATATAGTTATAATTATATTTATTACATTGTAAAGATATGTATTGATATGGTGGTTAATTTTATAGCAAATACAATGATATGGGCTCATATGTCTACCATTGGCCAGAATGTAGGACAGAGTATGCCCAAATAACACATAATGAACTATTGCATATACATTTGAGTGCTATTAAGTATTCATTTCTAGCACAGGGTTGTGTCAATGTAAATGTTTCATACTATGAATATACAAATGTGATTCGTGAAATATGTTAACTATGAAGCTGTACTAAATGAAGAAGAATGTGGGGCTGTAATTTATATATATCAGCATTATATATATATATATATATATATATATATATATATATATATATATATATATATATATATATATATTTCCTAACTGCTGTTTCGTTCTAAATATTATCATTGTACATTATGCAACAATAAAGTCATATATGTGTTTGTTGAATTTGAGTAGGAATTAAATTTGTTTACTGGTTTCAACAAATTAAGCGATAAATATCCAAGTTCTCCAGGCAATGCACAGCTTAGTAGCTGCTAGACACTAATCATACCGAAGGTTTGTATCAACTTTAGACACGCAGCCGGGCGTCTTGTTCCATCAAAATTAACATTGATAGGACGCCGCTGAGAAACATTTCAAGCATCTGTATTTCAGTTATCAATGTATTACTTTATTCCATGTATACAATTTAGTTGTAATGCCCTTCAATTTAAATTGTACTTGCAAGTTTAGCTGTTTAATTTGGTGTATGATTTTTAGTTGTATTGTTCTTACTCAATTTATTATTTTAATTATTTAACTGTGTATATACGTCTACCTGTATTATGATTGTATTGTAACATTGGCAAGCCAGTCTTACTGGCGGTTCTGCTATATACATCAAAGTATACCAGACTTACCAGGAGATTAAGTGTGCGAGGCGTCATATTCGCATCGACCGACTTGGTGCAGCAAATACAAGCATTGTCTGACAAGGCAGAAGCTGGCCGCTACTACATATATGCGTGTATGCATAATTGTGTATTGTATGGCTCCTAGCTAGTGTGATTGCAATTTTAATATGTACAGTCACATTAGTGAGACATGCATTTTAACCCATTGCACATATGCTACACTCAGTAATTGAAGTTATTTAGTAGATGCTGGTACGATATATATATATATATATATATATATATATATATATATATATATATATATATATATATATATATATATATATATATATATATATATATATATATATATATATATATAATATATATATATATATATATATATATATATATATATATATATATATATATATATAATATTAATTAATATTAATAATACCTTATTAGTACTCTACATCTATGGATATATGATGAAGACTGGTTGCTGTCCAGTATAAACACCTGGCTGCCACTGGGTTCTTAGCGTGCAGCAGCATGAATGTCACTGGCCCATGCTTTCATCAGTGTCTCATGTGTCAACTGACAAGGGCTCAGCAGGCTTGTTTACTAACGGGTGTTCTATTTTTGTCTTTGGCTGGCAAACACGAACAGGGCAGTGTGGCGAGGGGTGAGTACTTTAGACAATAATACTGTGCGGCGGCGGTGGCATAGACGCCGTAGTGTTTATGACATCGGACTCTAAAAAAAGAGAAAATCCGGGTTCGAATCCTCTTGCTGACGTTTCGAAGCTTGTGTGTACGTATGTGTGTATATGTGCGTGTGTGCGTGTGCGCGCGTGCACGTATGCACGAATGTTTTGCATATAATGTATGTCACGCTGTTTATAAAATTAGAACACGACGTTATTCTGTGTTTTTGACGGACCCATGCTTCCCTACAGGTGAACTCCTAACTAAAATAACAAGGACGTGTCCCATATTACTCCACGCATGAACAGGGGCCGTAGGCGAAGGTTAATATACACGTGCAGCTGATTTACAAAGGACGTCCCGGAAACGGGAAGGAACATGTGGTTGGTGGAAATGTGAGTTGTTGTTTGTTGTTTGTTGCTTGTTGCTTGTTGCTTGTTGCTTGTTGTCTATTGCTTATTTCTTGATTGTTGTTTGTTGCATGTTGTATGTTGCTTGTTGTTTATTGATTGTTTCTTGTTGATTGTTGTTTATTGATTGTTACTTGTTACATGTTACTTGTTGTTTATTCTTTGTTGCATGGTGTTTGTTGTTTACTGATTGTTGCTTGTTGCTTGTTGCTTATTTATTGTTGCTTGTTGATTGTCGCTTGTTGCTTGTTGTTTATTGATTGTTCTCTGTTGCTTGTTGTTTGTGTTGGATACCATGGGCTGGGTGATAAATATCATGCTGCTTGGCCGATAGGGCCACATACGCGAAGATAGTTACGCGTTGAATTAGACAGTAACGCGTTGATATATCAACCAATGACAACGCGAAGATTGCTACGCGTTCATATATCAACCGATGGTGAACCAATGAAAGTTAGTCTTAGTTACGCATTATGAACACCAAACGACGGTAATTTGCGGTAATAGGCCTACGTACGAAAGTAGCTATACGCTGTACACTGGCAACATCCCGTTCAACGTACATTAAGAAATACCTCCTCGCCGAATCCAAGGAGCACACGAGCTCCTAGAGAGATATTCTAATTCGGCGTTATTCTTGACAAGATTTAAACGTACAGTCGATGACTGCCTCCGTCTTGCAACATCCGACCACCCCCGGCTTCAACTCGAGCAGCATAACCCGGTAGCTATCAATGGCTTCATTAATCCTTTTTTCATGTATCCGCATACCGTTTCGCTTTGGGGAACCAATTGGCAGGATAACACTGTCATATGATTCACTTAGACGGTTTGTTTTAAATGCGATCACTCAAAAACGGAAACCTCAGATGCACCAAATCAGACAATTAATGGTCTCGGTGACTGCTTTTACACCACAGCTACAATGTTGTTCTTTGGTCAAGGTCTTGTCGGTTACTGTAGATGAATGAAAATAATAATAATAAGGTAATATAAATGTCATAATGTAATTATTAATGCAATGTAGAATATATTCATATATATATATATATATATATATATATATATATATATATTACTCAATGTAAATTGTTCTCTTAAATATTGGATGCACTAGAGAGGCATACAAGGAGGGCAAATGGAACGTTGCTACAAGAGAATGCTGCCCAGCAATTACTGAAGTTGCTGAGGCCAATTATAGAAGATTTTAAGAAGGGAAATGGTGAAGATAAGACAGCAAATTAAGTTAATTTTATATCGCTCATAAACTACTACTGTATCGCGATATGTATCGTATCGTGAACTATGTATCGCTATACGTACCGTATCGTGAAGTAGTGCATCGTTGCGGTCCTAATTGCTATTTAGGTTCACTTCCACATGAACCGTATCACCACACTCATTAATTCAAGCGGTTGGTAATCTGCTGTTATGCATGTATGCTGCAGTGCGGCGCAGTTACCATTCTGAACGGACGGAGGCAACAAGATCAACGCGAGGTGCCCCAAGATTTTCCATTACTAATCAACAGCCTAGTTTATTGATTCAACGTGGGTTTACTGCAACACGCATGCGTCTCACTGAGGTATGTTAAACGGAGGTTAAGGTAAATAATATTAGTTTGACTATAACCTTAATTTGTTTCAGAAATGTATTTCTAAGAATCATATGTATTTGGCGTAGTTGTTTAAGCCACTAATCACGTTAAGTTAATGTCATATTCAGGGTCAATTTGTTTAGTTTTTGAAATTTAATTCTTATCTAGCAGTGAATCTGTTTCAAAATAACTACTGCCAAAACCTACTCCCTACTACATATGATGTTTCTGACTTACATTTGTCTAGTATTAGAGGCTATCTTGTGCTACTTGGATACTGGCATAAAGCACATTTATCAGTTCATGTCATACTTATAAATGGATAATAAAAATAGATACACCTTTGAGAAAAACAAAATGCATGGGTATATCCTTATGATTTTGTTAAAAAGAAATAGTAGCAGGAAAACTGTATAATGGTGCAATGAAAGTGTTGTATTAGTCAAGATTATTAGTATTAGTGAAGATTACAATTACAAACAGTGGCAATTTTAGTGATTATGAACATCATGAACACGATACATTGGAACAATACTGCTACTAAATAAAGCAACACAGTAATTCTAAGTTGAAAGAGACAAATAAAGCAGCACAGTAATTCTAAATTGAAAGAGGCAAATAAAGCAACACAGTAATTCTAAATTGAAAGAGGCAAATAAAGCAACACAGTAATTCTAAATTGAAAGAGACAAATCTCCATGATCAGAGTTAAGTTTGGCCGAAGGTAAGTCAGCGTTTACACTGGACACAATTCTACACAACTGGTGCGGCGCGAGTTAGAGATGATGAGTTCACGACAGATTATATATTTACCTCCTGCGTAGGATGCTAATGTTTACTTCCCCTAGCATAGACACCTGGTAATACGTGACCTGCGGCTTTCAGAGTCTCATACGAAAGACATAACGTGGGGTGAACGAAATTGCCAAAGCTTCAAAACAGCAGCAGGTAAACTCGACCGTTCGACGTTTTAACCGCCGAGCTACTTCGCTCCTTTCTGAAGATCAGTAGGAAAGAAGAAACATGGCAGACGTGTCACGTAGAATTTGCAAGACTTGGCAACGAAGCCTCAAAGAAAAAGACAATGTATTGATGTCGCTTTTTACTGTACATATCCCAGGGATAACGCATACCAAATCAAAACTACGGCTCAAACACAGCATGAATTAAACCAAAATACTAATAATCTATCTGTAAGAAAATTTACTTCGTGTTGGAATACTTTGGGGTACACCTCCTTGACGAACACATTGCCGATGGTTGTTTCCGCCAGCATGTCATGTCGACAGATGTAAGCTAAACCTGACCTCACTCAATAAACAACGATCAACAAGCAACAAGCAACAAGCTACAAACAACAATCAATAAACAACAAGCAACATGCAACAATCATTAAAGAACAAGCAACATGCAACAATCAGTAAACAACAAGCAACATGCAACAATCAGTAAACAACAAGCAACATGCAACAATCAATAAACAACAAGCAACATTAAAAAATTATTAAACAAAAAGCAACATGCAACAATCATTAAACAACAAGCAACATGCAACAATCATTATACAAGCAACATGCAACAATAAGTAAACAACAAGCAACATGCAACAATCAATAAACCATAAGCAACATGCAACAATCAATAAACAACAAGCAACATGCACACATTCAATAAACAACTAGCAACATGCACACAATCAATAAACAACAAGCTACATGCTACAAGCAACAATCAATAAACAACAATCGACAAGCAACAATCAATAAACAACACTCAACAAGCACCAATAAATAAACAACAAGCAACAAGCAACAATCAACAAACAACAAGCAACAAGCAACAAGCAACAAACAACAAACAACAACCCACATTTCCACCAATGACATGCTCCTTCTTGTTTTAAGGGACGTCCTTTGTAAATCAACTGCACGTGTATGGGAACCTTCGCCTACGGCCCAGTTAATGCGTGGAACAATCTGGGACACGTCCTTGTTTGTTATTCTAGTTAGGAGTTCACATGTAGAGAAGCATGGGTCCGTCAAAAACACAGAATAACGTCGAGGACGTGGTGTAATTTTATTAAAAGCTTGACACACATTATATGCAAAACATTCGTGCATATGTACCTCTGATGCTAAATTTCAGGGGGCTAAATCTGACGTTAGTTGTAACTCCAGAATTGGTAGCTAAAAAAATAAAGGCAATGAAGGATAACAAATCACCGGGAGTGGATGGGATTCCTCCAAAATTACTAATGGAAACAGTAGAACAAATCAGTATACCACTTGCAAGAGTATTCAACTTGTCGTTAAAAGGGGAGTTGTTCCGTTTGAATGGAAAAAACAAACATCATACCATTATTTAAAAAGGGTTTGAGAAATAAATCAGAGAATTATAGACCAGTGAGTTTAACGTCAGTGATTTGTAAATTATTAGAAAGGTTAATTAGAGACCATATGGTGGACTTCCTCATTAAATTCATCTCAACATGGATTTCTTAAAGCGAGGTCATGCTTAACAAATATGTTATGTTTTTTGGAAGAAATCACTCAGTGGATAGACGTGGTATCGCCAGTAGATATTATCTACTTAGATTTTCAGAAAGCTTTTGACAAAGTGCCACATCAAAGGTTACTACTTAAATTAAAAGCCCATGGTATCGGGGATAGTATAACTGACTGGATAGAACAATGGCTGACTGACATAAGACAACGAGTTGTAGTAGATGGAGAAGTTTCAAATTGGAAATCGGTTTTGAGTGGGGTACCTCAAGGATCAGTATTAGGACCTATATTATTCTTAATTTATATCAATGACTTGGACAACAGTATAACAAGTAACGTACTGAAATTTGCGGATGACACAAAACTGTTTAGAAAGGTTAATACTGATGGTGATAAACAACATTTACAACACGATCTAGACATATTAGTGAAATGGTCTGAGAAATGGCAGATACAGTTCAATTTTGGGAAATATAAATGCCTACATACAGGACATGGGAACTTGAATGTAAACTATAAAATGGGATATACTGTTCTGCGTGCTATTGTAAAAGAAAAGGACTTAGGAGTTACAATAAGCGCTGATATGAAAGTTTCAGAGCAGTGTGGTATTGCAGCTTCAAAGGGTAATCAAATTCTTGGATTGCTTAGAAGAAACATAACATACAAGGGAAAAAAGTTAATTATACCTCTTTATAAAGCAATAGTTAGACCTCATTTAGAATACTGTATACAAGCATGGAGGCCATATCGTAAGAAGGATATAGATACGCTTGAACGCATTCAAAGGAGAGCAACTAAAATGATTCCAGAACTTAGAGACCTTAGTTATGAAGAACGCCTGAAAGAATGTGGTTTAACAACTCTAGAGACAAGGAGGTTAAGAGGAGATCAGATTGAAGCTTTTAAGATATGGAATGGGTATGAAAATATTGATAGAAATATGTTTTCCTCACTCAAGAAGGATAGCAGAACTAGAGGACATGAGGTAAAATTAGTAAAGGATCAATGTAGATTGGCCATCAGGAAGCACTCGTTCTCACAGAGGACAATAAATGAATGGAACAAATTGTCTACAGATTGTGTAACTGCTAGCAGCGTGAATATGTTTAAAAACAAGGTTGACACACATCTCAGGAGGGAGGGTTATAAGTAGATGAACATTGTTGGACTCTCGATAAGCCAATGGCTTCCTTGTCCACTTGTCACCTGGGCCTTTGGCTTGGATGGCAAATCTTGTTAAATCTTGTCAAATCTTGTTATAGTTCTACTTAGAATAACATATATCAGGTTATAGTATTTGTACATGTTTCCAAATAAACATTACAATTTCATAAAATGTGCATTTTTTCAGACACTTTTATCAATTTGCATTTGAACAATTTGTCTAGTTTCTTGTAAAATAAAAATGTGTTTTCCGTCATATCTTTCAATTTGTTTTATATGGTTTTAGCTTTGTTTACTTCGCAAATTTGAGTACTTTTGCTTACTGCCATCTCCCCCAAACCTTTTCGAAACTTAGAGGGCATTACCTCCTTAGTGTATTAGCGTCCCCCCAGACAGTATCACCAGTGCTAAGACAATCCCCCACTAGGACAATACCTCAGCTAGGACAGTACCCTAACAGGGTCTAACCATTGCCAAGAACTTCACCTGGTGTATATATATATATATATATATATATATATATATATATATATATATATATATATATATATATATATATATATATATATATATATTTATATATATATATATATATATAATATATATATATATATATATATATATATATATATATATATATATATATATATAATAGTGATATATAATAACACTTTTCATAAAAGTCATAGTTAATATATTTTACATTTGCATCTTCATAGTATGAAACATTGACATAACCCTGTGTTAGAAATGTATTCTTAATAATACTCAAATGTATATGCAATACTTCATTTGTGTTATTTGGGCATACTGTGTCCTACATTCTGGTCAATGTTAGACATATTAACCCATATCATTGTATTTGCTATAAAATTAACCACCATGTCAATATATTTCTTTAAAAGTTAATAAATATAAGTATAAATATGTACGCAGTGAAGAAAATGTATTGTCTTTATTTCTTAGTATTTCTTTACTAACTAATAGTTATAAGCGTTGATACATACATAGTGAAGGAAATGTTAACATTAACAACTTATATATTATTACTGTAATACCACAATTCATTTTAGTAGGTGGGAAAGGTCCGGGAGAGTGTCCAGGGGAAATTATACCAGGAGTGGGTTTCCGGGGGAGTGTTCGCAGTGTCTTCAATTGATGTGCCACGACTTGAAACTAGGACAAGCAAAAAACGAACGACACACGACGAGAGGTTGTCAACATAGCCTTGAATGTGAGTAATGCATTACACAATAGCTGACTTGTTTACGTACACTTACGTGTATCCAGGTAAACTTGCAAACTAACCGGATTATTGTCAATTACATCCTGTTCTCATGCAGGAAGTCAAACAATGTGTACAGACGCAGGGATAGGTCGGTCGTTAGTGATATCACCCCGTCCTCGTGATTCACGACCGGCCCTTATAAAAAGATCTGACTCTGGATGGCGTTATCACATCGAGGATCATCATTTGCATTTGCATTCAAATGCGTTGACATGCATTTGTTAACAAGCCTGGGCTGTGTCTGTTTGTCTGTCTGTATGTTACCTCATATATCAATACGTTTCTTACGCATGGAGCTGATAACTTGTAGACATGCTCGGTGGCCCATGGGATGGTTCGTACTTTAAAAAATGTCTTTTGGGGTGGGGGCTTACGAAGGAACATATGTGGACGTATGACATACATTACGGAACGCAGACCAGTAGTAGTTCGTAATAATTTGTAGTACTAGCGTGTTTTCCGTTCCGAGTATACGTCAATCGTCCACATAAGTGGATCATATCACCAATGCCACAACTTACGTTTGATGTGCAGATTCTGCACATCTTTATTTCTTTATTTTTGTTTGACGTAGCAGGTCGCAAACAGTCGCGTCGCTAAGCCTACCAATTGTTTATACCAATTCGCCAGCCGTCCATTTTGAATTTATTCTCAAACAGTGTCAGTGGTGATATGGCGAGTGGTGTCACTAGGAGAGTGTGAGAGAAATACGTGTCTGGGCACTCGCCAGATGGCGCCAGCGTAGTCTTGATGCATAATAGACATTCACTATTCACGGAGTTCCCAAACCTAGGGCCGGGCACATTAATGGGGCTTTCTTAAAGATCCAAGGGGTTCTCTGTGAAGTTGCAATTGTTTTAGAAGTCGTGAATTTTGGAGGCCTCTTAGTTAGAACATATTGGAACGCCAAATCGTGTCGGTGCTTTTGGTAGTTAAATTTTGCGAATGGTAGTATGTATTATGATGTTGAAGCACTACAAGTCTTAACTACAGTTACGACATTATGCATATTTGTGTGTAAGTCAAATTGTAGTACCTCGATCAACCACTCAAATGTAGCTAGTCAGTTAGTCAGCGTTTACCAAATGTTAGGACACACAACATTATTACAGAAATATCCATCTATGCCTTGGTACTTGGCGCTGGCAGGCAATATCTCTCGACATTTCGACGTGCTTCTGGCAGTTATACGTCAACCGTCAACCGTCAACGTCAACAGACGCCTTGCCCTTGTATGACGTTCGAGACGCAAAGCGTCTTTGAGGAATAGCATAAAATACATACAAACCTACCTACACACGGTGAATCATATTATGATATTTTATGTTTTTGCCATTGTGCACAAAGCAGTATAGCGATAAAGGCAACACGAGGCCAGAAGTGTCCGATTCTGGCTACGCGGTGTAGTTATTGCTCTCATATTTGCCCTTGAAGCCCGGGGTGAGGCTGTATAATTCCTAGTTGGTGATGTGAACACATCAGGACCAGTGCCGGATCAACAATGTTGGGAGCCTGCTATAAACTATTTGTGGGGGGCCCCTACCGAGTGCGTGAAATTCGTAGGGCAAGGTGGTGCAAGACGCCCCTAGGCGAGAAATTGCTACCCCCTCCCCTAGCCATAAAGCTCGAAAATAAGAATTTCGAGATAGCCGGGTGGAGCCGTGTATCATCGTGTCCATCTGATTACAATGTTGTTGCCGCATAAACAAAACACACAGTAAGCTAGTCACATTAACATTGGAGCTCCGTAATTATACAAATCGTCATTACCAAAGTGGGACGATGAGCAATGTCCACGGGAAACTGATATAAATTAAGTAAAAGCGTACGATTGTAATACTGGAATAAATATATCGGTTGGGGCAATGTATGAACTAAAATATTCAGGTAACGACATTTTGATATTGCAAACGCACAAAGGAGGGCTTCAACTTATTTCAGAGACTAGATACGTCAATATTTTCAACACATGAAATGCACTTAGAAAATGAACTATATGATTCATAGCACACATGCCATATTTACTGCATACAATTTCCCCTGAAGGGGGCACCTTTCCCCACCCTACCCTATCTTAATGTTTATTTCTCCAGAAGGGGGCTCCTTTCCCCACCCTACACTACCTTAATGTTTATTCAACTATGTTTGAGCACAGACATTCACAAATTGTTGTCGACGACGGCACACAAACACACACATACAATAAAATACAACGTACATGTTCTAGACAATAGTACAGGAAAATACAGCGTAAAGTAGAAACCGTTCACGTTCTCCTGAGCATCTCTCTTTTTTTCCAGAACTTCCATCCCCGTCAAGTTGCAGATAAATCCAAAGCGTCTTGCGGGTGCGGACATTTTCGTCTTGTGCGTGCGGACATTTTCGTCTTGCGGATGCGGACATTTTCGTCTTGCGGGTGTGGCCATTTTCGTGTTGCGGGTGCAGACATTCTCGTCTTGCAGGTGCGGACATTTTCGTCTTGCGGGTGCGGCCATTTTCGTCTTGCGGGTGCGGACGTTTTCAGGACACTTTTTCATCCCTGACTGTTCAGCCCTGGCATTTTTGAACTCGCCGAATGATGAAAATTCGACAGCAATTTCAAGAGAAGGGCTGCCGAATTTATATCCACATTCGTGAATTTGTGAAATGTTTTATTCATGGCGTCAAATCATTTCAACATGCTGTGCTAAAACTCCGAGGGAGTCTCTTTTTGTGGGGGTGGGGGGGGGGCTGGTACGAATGTACCATTTGTAATACGGTTAACCAGGCACTGACATGGACACGTTGAGCATTTTGCGAAATAGTCTTATGTGCTGCCCCACTACAAGGTAGAATGGTACACTAATGAGCGAGCAAGCCTGGCCTTTCCCTCAATGTTATTGTAATGTAATTGTTACTGTATTCGTAATCAGCGTAATCTCAAGCAATTTAATCATGTGTTTCACCGTAATAGTAAATACTTATGTTCGGTGTTTAGTTATAGTTAATTCTTTAACAGTTCATTATTTTCATTAATAATATGAGCCAATACTAGGAGGATGCTCGCGTCAGGCTTAACATTCGCCGTTCTACAAAACTACATTACTCGTTGCCTTAAATAAACAGTTGAATCAGTTGAATATATACGTTTTAATCAATATGATTGTATACATGCGCTACGATTTCAATAAAACAATATATTCCCACGCACGCACACACAAATACAGTCACCACGTACACATGGTATCAAGCAAATAATGAGCGAGAGATTTGATATATACTGGGACCCTTTGTGCTATCAGAAGTTTAACATGAAGTGATGTGATCGTTCTTCAGGAATTGCCAACCATCTCACCAATGTAGCGCAAGATGCCCAATTGAAGCCAAGCTGTAGTCTCTTTCTAGTCAAGTACGGAACGCTATTCTACTTCCGGTGTAACGATAACCAATAAGAACCCGAATGGCTACAATCAGGCCGCCAACCTTGGTCGCCAGAGAGCAGCACTAACTATACAACATTCAGTCAGGCATGAAGCAACATATTACGTGAACGGAAAGTTTTATAGTTCTACTTAGCATAGCGTCCCTCATGTTATAGTCTTTGACCGTGTTCCCATATTGTATATATAAAAATTACAATTTCCAAAAGTTTTATTAATATCAGACAATTTTATCAATTTGCATTTGACCAATTTGTAGTATTTTGCTTTCTATGTCATCTTCCATAAACCCTTTCAAAAGTGACCGGACATTACCCACTAGTACATTAGCTCCCAAACAGCGCTAGAAGAACCCCCCATTAGGACAATACAGCCCGGATGCGAAATCAGTGAGGACAATCCATCATCAGCATAATCCAGATCAGAGAGATGGCAGGCTGGATGTATGGAGCTTCGGCTTGTGTTGAGAGTTAGTCCTTCTCTGTCATCAATCACAGTTCTTAGAGCGTAGTCCAAGACCATGATGAACAGGAATGGGGCGAAAGGGTATCCTTGGAGAACACCTGTGTTGATTTTCAAATTTGTAATTTCCATTTCGGGAGTTACGACAACTGCAGAGGTGATTTCGAACATTATTTGTATAGCTTTGATGATCTGTTCTGTGATGTCACACGGGTGAAGAACCCGGAACAGTTTGCTTCTGTCTCCTGAGTCAAAGGCTTTCTTGAAGTCGATGAATATAATGGCAGCCTCTTTCTGGTGGTTTCTCATTTCTTCAAAGACTCTGCGAAGGTGTAGATCGTAGTGGTTTAATCCGTTCTGGATTGGGCATAACATATGTTCTGGCTAAGGGAGAATAACAATAATGTTAACAATAGCCATTTATTTTAGACATAACGTTAATGGAAATATACATTAAGTATATTGTTATAAATGTGGATAAACAATAATGAATTATACATGCTTACATATTTTTACATAAAGCACCAATCCATGTTCTGTGCAAAGAAGAAATGGTATTACATCACTGTTAAGAGTACATTATACAATTAAGTTAGTGGAAGTAGATAACCTGCTCACTAAAATGTAAACACGCTTTACTAATACTAGTGTTTCAACTGTCAACAACCGCTGTGGCAAACATAACACTTGCACAACATCTCATAGGCAGGATATGCAGAATCTATTATAATAAAATGATACACTGAAATGTTGCCGTGGTTAGGTGATGCCAACCCTGGGTATCGCACACCCTTTGAGACTGACAACACCATCCATAAGATGTCCAACGAACCCGTATGATTATCCACGTCCGATGATTTTCAGCGCATGCCCAAAATGAACTCGCTGTATACATTGGCATATCTCGATTTCCATAAGATGTCCAACGAACCCGTATGATTATCTACGTCCGATGATTTTCGGCGCATGCCCAAAATGAACTCGCTGTACACATTGGCATATCTCGATTTGATCTCACGAGACCTTTGCGCCGCTGACGAAGCACAACTTAAATACTATCGAGAGTCACTCTTAGGACGAGTTCTGGGGACGGGAGGTTTCGGGGTGGTGTGCTCAGTGGATACTAGTGTTGTCGATGGATGCCGGGTTTGTCGAGTATGTCAGGCAGAATGCCGGGTTTGTCGAGTATGCCAGGCAGAATGCCGGGTTTGTCGAGTATGTCAGGCAGAATGCCGGGTTTGTCGAGTATGCCGGGCAGAATGGCGGGTTTGTCGAGTATGCCGGGCAGAATGGCGGGTTTGTTGAGTATGCCGAACAGAATGCCGGGTTTGTCGAGTATGCCGGGCAGAATGGCGGGTTTGTCGAGTATGCCGGGCAGAATGGCGGGTTTGTCGAGTATGCCGGGCAGAATGGCGGGTTTGTCGAGTATGCCGGGCAGAATGCCGGGTTTGTCGAGTATGCCGGGCAGAATGGCGGGTTTGTCGAGTATGCCGGGCAGAATGGCGGGTTTGTCGAGTATGCCGGGCAGAATACCGGGTTTGTCGAGTATGCCAGGCAGAATGCCGGGTTTGTCGTGTATGCCAGGCAGAATGCCGGGTTTGTTGAGTATGCCGGGTAGGCCCTGCGGGCCGCCCGGCGTAAATCTCTAGTCCGGGTCGATACGACGCCTATGGACACATCACGCCATTTTAACTGCGTGCATTCGCGGCACATACATGTGCGACGAATGACAGCGATATACCATTCGGCTGCACTAGTTGATCAGATACAGCGTTTGGCGGCAACAACGGGTCATTCTTTACTACAAGAACATGATTTATGTGGGTGTGGCTCCATTTGAACACAACGTGAGTCAGGGTTCTCCTCTATACACGCAGCAGGTACGATGAAGTTGTTGACCGACTGCAAGACGCGCTTTAAATTACAACAATCAATGCATCGAATAACACTGAACTAGTGAGAATATAACCAGACGAACAATTGACCAAATTGTACCTCTAAGAAAACCTGAAAAATCACTATAAATAGGCTGTCAAATCCCGAAATATAACGAAATTTGACGAAATCTCAAGTCCCGGTTTGTCACAGATTTTTTCGGCCTGGGTTATATATATTGTGCAAGAAACAACGCGTCATGGGTCTAGACTCTAGGCATATGTCATATATGTGTGGTATATTTGATTTAACACTAATGATACACATTCTAAAAATGTATAAACATACAATATATCGTTGAGAGTGTGAGGTACGAAAAGTTACATGAGATTCTGCAAAAAAAACAATTATTTGGTTTACAATTTCTTACCGAGGAGTAGGATTTCAATTCGCGGGTTCAAATGTTCGATGTATGAGTTAGATGGTACCGTCGAACACAGTTTTGAAAAGAAACACTACGCGGTTTGGTCAATAAGTTTGCGGACATGCCTCAGCGTGCGGACATGCCTCAGCCCCTTCTTCCCCTACACGGATTTTTGTGGCATCAGTACATACTAATATATCTAGTCAAATCCATCCCATTGTCCCTATTACCCCGTTTAGCCTGCCTTTCCCCTGTGTGAGTGACACATTGTCACTGTGCTAACTGGGCTGTAATTAAACTAAAGTTAATGAATAGCACCAAAACATTTCAATACGCAGCTACCTACTCGCCAAGTTTGGGCGTATTCACGTGATTCGCGGTATACTGATCTGGCAAATCGTGCATGGACTTTCTCTGGTAGGGAAATGTCACAAAATCTGGGACAGGTAGCGTGGGGCAAAGTTCAACCCTTTGGTGGCAAACACGATTTGACCTCCTTAATTTTGTGCACAAGCCAGGCGTTTCATTCACGCGTCTCGGGAATAAACCGCCCGCGGCTTTGTGTGTACTCAATTCGTGTACAAGATGAACAATATACAAAGCTAAACGACGGTCGAGTCTGACTTTAAGGCCAGGCGTTTCATTCAAAGGCCAGGCGTTTCATTCAAAGGCCAGGCATTTCATTCACAGGCCAGGCGTTCCATTCGCAGGCCAGGCATTTCATTCGCAGGCCAGGCGTTTCATTCTCGCGACTCAGGAATGAATCGCCTGCAGCTGTGTGTGAACCCAATTTTGGGAGAAAGACAATACTAGGCCTATGTCAACTATGGGATATGTTTATTTTAATTATGACCCTTAATGAGACACGTTTTTATGTCGTGAATCAAAGATACACAGTTAAACGATGGGTCTGACTCGCAGGCCGGGCGTTTCGTTCACCGGCCAGGCGTTTCGTTCACCGGCCAGGCGTTTCATTCGCGCGATACGGGAATGAACCGCCCGCGGCTTCGTGTGTGCTCAGTTTGTGCACAAGACATAATTATCCTAAATAAGAACATTTTTCATGTAACAACTATGCACACTTAAACGACAAGTATGACTTGCATGTCAGACGTTTCGTTCACCGACCAGGCGTTTCGTTCACCGGGCTAGACGTTTCGTTCACCGGCCAGGCGTTTCGTTCACCGGGCCAGACGTTTCGTTCACCGACCAGGCGTTTCGTTCACCGGGCCAGACGTTTCGTTCACCGGCCAGGCGTTCGTTCGCCGGCCAGACGTTTCGTTCACCGGCCAGGCGTTCGTTCACCGGTCAGACGTTTCGTTCACTGGCCAGGCGTTTCGTGCACGCCTTACAGGAGTGAACTGCACGGCTGAATAACATCATTATTTGTGACGTGCCTAACGCAGGATGTTCTTAATAAATGGTCCATTGATTGAGTAAAGTTGTGCCACCCACACAACATTGTTAAATTGTATGGCTACTCAGGCGTTTCGCAGTATAGGTGCACAACTCCGGTTGCTAAATATACAATTACAATATACCCAGTTTGTAGGTGACATCATGTGCATGAAGTTCCTGGCTTTTAGACACACCCCATGATCGGTCTTGTCAGTTATGAAAGATAGATGCCAAATAAATAATACGACCATGATTCATCTAAGCTCATGTGCATCGACATAAATTGCGACGTGCTGAGCTGCCGCACATCTTGGCGCGACATACCACCCTGAACGCGCCCCTTGATCGGTTGAGGCAACGCTAATTTATGAAGTTATATACGTGCAGGAACGCGCGAGGCACAATGAGATATCTCGCCAGCGTCCTTGTGATTCACGCGTACTCGACAACGACTTCTAACTTTCGCCAGAGGCGCACCTCAATTCTTTGTCCGGTGCGACGACCTACCGACTACTGAATGACATTTCCTTTAAAATATATTACGGTTGATAAAGATAGTACTGGCCACCTCACCGGTTGTTGCTAACAATTCTTTGTTAGAATTTTGCAGGATATGAGACGTGCAAGGTTTCATGCGTGACGCCAACGAACCATGACAAATCACAATGAGAAACATCGACACCGTCTTCGTGACGTACGCGATCTCACGTTACCGACTTCCAACCGGTCTCCTATATAAGGTATGACACTGCTAGATGTCACCACAGGAGGAGAGCATCTCGGCAGTCGACAACGGCGAGAGAACAGCCACGATGGTTCAAGCATTGATGTCTATCTTCTTCGTGCTGTGTGCACTAGTGAGCGCATATAACGGTAAGAACCACCGTATCGCTGGAAGTTCTGAAAGCGCAATTAATTGTCTTTCGATATAAACCTCGCCTAGCTGGTTTATTGCATGGCACATGCAACCCACACCTGTCGTTGGCAAGCATCTATTGTCATCGGTTGAAAATCATTATAACATTTGCTACCTGTAACTTTAATATGCAGAGCAGCACATATTAGTTCAGACATTCCGGTAATCTCATCAGTACATTCTTCATTTTCCTTCTTCCTTGTTCAAATCAGTCGCGCTGACTTACCAAGAATGTTCCCTGGAAAAGTATGCATGCATTCGTCATATATTATACAGCTTATGCCACCAGTCCAGCGGCGTCATATTGTGTTGACCTGACCACGGGCAAGACGTCCGTCCTTCCCGGGAATACACCCAACGTGATGTGGACAAAGAAACCTTCGTCGAACGGCGGGCGTTGTAAACTTCAGGGGGTGTTAAGGATTACACCACCGAGATGGGCCCGATCTGTGTCCTTCCATATGGCGTTTGAGAGGTCGACTCCATACTCATTCAACATTGGAGACTCTCCCACCAACAATGGCTGGGGTAAGATAATTAATTTCAAGTGAAGGAAAGTAATGTATATGTTTTCCGTGGCATCGGACGTGTTTTATTATTGGAGGGACCGACGTTGGTTTCTGTGAGCACATTGGAGGGGGAGGGACTCCATATACTTAACATATACTATGTGGGGGCGGACTCCAGGCCACCATGTCCTGACACGTAATGAGCTTACTTGGAAAATGGTGTACGTTAACTATGAACGATTCGATTTAAGCCCATTTGCAAGTCAGTTCTTCATATTATGCTGTATGACACACGTAGGATGTTGTATTTTATGCATGTTCAATATTATAAACTGTTTACCCAAAAAATAGAATATAACAAAACAAAGTACAAAAGTGGCAATTAGTGAAATGCGATAGCTCAGGTTATATGTGCTGTGAAATCTCGATTTACATATATATCATGGAATCATGACATAATCCCCCGGACAAACCCCCTGATAATATCCCACCGCCAATATCCCCCAGACAATATCCTCCTTAGGACAACAAAACCCCATAGGACAATATCTACCGAACAAAACCCCCCATATAAATTCCCCAAGCTTGTAACAGTTATAAATCTACGTAAATGGTATTTCAGAATTTGAATATCTATGGCATATTATGACTTTAGTATCCTGGTTCTTTGAGAAGAGCCTACTAAGGAATGCTCCAATGTGAACTCAGGCTTGGGACATAAACTCACTAATGACATAATGGTGTTACAATGACGCAACAATCATGCCTAACAACTGTGCGCGTTATGGTGACTACTAATGAATGACTGCTATGTAAATACTACACTCGAATGAATTTTAGTTAAACATTCCACGTTTACATACAGCAACAGTGGCGCATCTAGGTTATCGCAAACGGGGAGGCCGGGGGGGGGGCAACCTTAATCCCCTTTAGCGTATAGTGCTGCCATGTAGTGGCGCAACTGACACATACGGAGACAATAAATAAAGATTCACCTAAAGTTGGCTCCTCGATAATACAACACTGTGCTGCAATGGAGCAATGTCGCTACCAATACGCTCCCGGTGTCTTGCAGGTGGTGACAGTGGAACGACAAGATACGATGCTGAAATTCACAGCTACAGAGATTACCTGAAGGTGTTCCGCAGTGACGTCGGAGGTTCTACTCTCCTCAAGTCACAGCGGTTTGCTGTCAAGACGGCCATGTTGATTCGACTGTCGAAGAATCAGATGTACGCCGCTAACTACGAAGGTTTCAACTACTACAGACAGGATAGGGGACTGTTCGCTTTCGACACTATGTACATGGGTCTAAATCGGGTTGTAAGCAGCATTTACGGGTCCACCTACCGCACTGGCCGGGGTCTGTGCTCCGTCTGCACCTACTTTCTGAAGGAAACCATCTATGATATCCATCGACCATTTTATGGTAGGCCTACTGGAGGCGTGAGACCAACATTCACTAGACCAAGATATAATGGTGGTGGAAATTATTCCATGGTCTAATGATCTGTCATAATCTCGCTAAAATAAATGTGTAGTTACATTTTGCATATATTTACAAATAAAACTATACAGTCTTACACGTACCGACTGAGTTATTATTATATTTTAGCTGCATACACTGCTTGTTCTAAGCCACATCAATATAAACTGCGATGACACTACGCGTAAATAATTTGTAATACTCATACAATCGAATAACTACCTGCCTTCAACCCTAGCTGCAAGATGTATTGAAGAATATTTCTCCCCGTCACTCATTTGGAATCATTAATCAAACGTCGTAATTCAACAGTAGACTTTGGAGTCTTGTTCAAGGAAATTATGATTAATGTATACATATAGATACACCCGCACGAAATCGCTTACTCACCCAATCGCGCGTCCTGCTATTCACATTCTAACAATCGTACCCCGTAATAGGGCATCAACAAAGGACGTCATCTCATTGATGGTATTTTTGGGTAAGCGTCACGGAACGTTACTCGTATGTCGGGTGTCGTGAGGGTGTCTTGGTGATATAACGATGAAAACAGCTTTGTCACGTTGGAAAAAAGTACGTTCTAATATAGTGAGATACCCAGTGTCATCGGGACCGCTCAAAGCACTTTACACTTTACCACCTGACAGACTTATTCATTCCAACGCCATCTCGACTTCTCTGGGAAGCATTAAGCAACGTTGCAATTGCTACGCGAAGACCATTCGTTCACACATCCACCTTTTTCTGTAGCCATGTACTGATTTATATAGCTGACTGAAATACGGCAGCGTGGGGTGAACGAAACTGCCGAAGCTTCGAAACGCCAGCCAGAGTAGTCGAACCACCAAAGTCCGGTGTAGGCCACCGCGACCCACGTGTTTAGCCGTCAGCATTCAGTTTGGTATGTTGCCACGGAACATGGTTCATAGTAGTTTGTGTGAAGGCATACTAGTGTAGGGATACTAGTGAAGGGGTGTTAAGCGGGTGTTGTGTGGGGTGAGTGGGACCCTGTACGGTTTAACGTTCAAGCCGAGTGTAGTGATGTGTCGAGACATCGTTCACCACAATTTTATTACGTACCCTCCTCTGTGAAGACATTCCATACAGTGTGTAGACATATTGGTAAACTTACCATATATTCCAACTAAATTCTAACGGGAAACCAGCTATTGCAGTATTGAAAAGACAACTGGTCACTCTAATTTTTCATAGAGTGCAATCGAAAACAAATCAACATCTGTTGTCACGCCTATTACTATTGCTATGTCTGCCCACCACCATCTCATCCCTTTCACCTGAAACACCTGTGCATGTATGCAATTTGAGATGTTATGTAGGTTGTAGAGGGTGTTTCTCAAAAATAAATTAGTAGCAGGGATGTATAGATCAGCGTTATGAAGCTCTACACGAGTGCGGGGATCTCAAAGACGTCCACAAATTACATAACCATTTTTTTTTGGTGTGCCTTAATCGACTTTTATGGAACGCTAACGAATTTCGACGAACTGCTTGTGTGCTGCACCAAAGGTCGAATAAAAGGCTTTTAATATATTTACGTTAGTTTTGAAATAACGTTGACATTATGCAAGTGGCTGAACGTATCGCATACAGAAAGCGTAAGAAATACAAATGCTGAAACAAATCGATAATGTGTGTTCTATTAGAAAGTGAACGAGTAAAGAAACACCGCAGAATAACGACGATGGAACATATGCCACTGGGCATCGCAACACTGGACGGCAACGAAATATACCACGACGACAAATCTGCAGCTACGAAGAATTGATTTTGATTGGTATGCTGGTAGCACATTGAGTCGTCTCCAGATAAACACGTCGGTGCACTAGTTACCATACTGAATAATCCGCCAGGCGTCGCCACTTCCCAATGCAGCATCTGGCACTTTAGTGATATTTCCTTTTCGATAATGCGCAAATTGCATCAGAAATAGTCGGAAACCAGAGTTTGTAGCGCGTCAAAACAAAGGCTAGCCTTCGGTTAATTATTTCAAGTCGTCACCTATTAGACGAGTACAGGGAGGAGCTCAGGAAAACGAGGCCAATAAGGGCATGTCTTCATGTGACGTCAGCATTATATTATATTTTCCGCTGATGTAACGTAATTGGAAGTCAATTTTACTGATTTAAAATGGTCACCTAGAATGTCGTAATTGCAACATTTGTCTTAACTTTGGGAACAAATTGTTGACCAAGGTGAGCTGATCGAACTTACATATAGGCTTTCATTCTGGAGGAAGCAGTAATAGTAGGTTGTCTTTATTTAGTAGTACATGCGGGATCAGCAACGGACGAAGAAGGAACACAAACATAAATCGACGACTGGGACCGATGTCAGCCTCACCCTGGACATAAGGGATAAAGAGGAGAGCAGCAAGAATGTAATCCCACATTTATCAACATGATGTTGTGTTCATTCAGTTAAATGAGATTTAAGTTATTGTTCGGATTATAACAAAACGGTTACAATACATTCGGTAAACGCCTGAATCGACGATATGTTGAAGGCAACATTCATATATGTTACCGTGGCTTCGTAACTGAACAACGTGACCATTCAAAAATAGGACACATAATTCCATATTACAATAACGAAACTTTGGACAATCGTAGAAAGGACGCACGATGTTGTCAACAATTGTACGTAATTGTTTGCCCAGTGTTGCGGACACCTGTACGTAATAACTACAAAGGGTAAATCGATTGTTCGTAGAAAGGGTAACAGCGGGGTGAATAAAAAATATAACTGAGACGACCCGACCCTGGTGTCGTAGATGACCCCTGAAGGTTTGGCGCAGGTGAATTATAATAAGATTTACAAAACTCTTGCTCAGGCACGTACGAGGCTTGGGCATATGTAAATCGTCTGTGCACTTTGTCAAGCTGGCTTAAGTTGAATGGCTAAATTAATGATACCTGAATTGTAAATGAGTTCAAAGAGTTATGTTGATTAATACCATAGATGACCGATAATCGGGACATTTAATCTAAGATTCCAACAACTACTGACACGTGGCACACTCGTGTGGTTCACGTGACGCGCTCTGGTGTTGTGTATTTGTTTGTTGAATTCACGGCGCTCCCCAAAGGTAAACATATCAGTGAGCTGCTGGCGGACTGGTGCGATTTGAAGTTTGCCCATGAAATGGTACACATGGCCCCATATATTAAAGGTCCTTCGTCAATTCGATTTTTTTGCTGGTATCATTTAAAATATTCGTTTTGCGAAAACTCAAACGTACCTTGTATCCATTACGACATTCTGGCTCTTTTGTGCAACCTTTGTTTCTTGTGAAATTGTCAGACAACCTATTAAATGATTTAATGCATGGTCCAGCATTTATTGACATGAAAATGGAAACGCTGAAAACTCACGAATTCCCGATTGGCTAAATCAGTTGAGGATGGAGTTTTCTGTCACGCACCATGTTTTAATTGAACCATGTAAGGCAAACGCTGCTTTTGTTAAATAACTGCTTGTTGTGTATTCCATTTCGAACGAAAAGGGAACCCTTTAATGTGGGGGGTTAAAGTACACAAACGTTAGGTTTGGAAAAGGAATCTGTAATATATCGATATGGATATACTCTTTAACTTATAATGGGTAACTATCATCTAGACCACGTGGAACCAATGGAAAGTGGGTTGATGTCGCACGGAAAAGAAGCGTGGCCAGCAAGCGCACTTTTAAAATAAATGTTAAACAAATAGTGTTTCTTTTTTATCATATTTGTAGTGCCTCTGAAAATCTGTATCCATATATCTCTCATTCTCTGTCTCACTACTGCCCGTACGCACACACGCATGCACGCATGCACGCATGCACGAACGCACACAAACATACACATAAACACGCACGCACGCACGCACGCACGCACGCACGCACGCAATCAATCACGCACGCACAAACACTCATGCACGCGCCCACGCAAGCTAGTACGCACGCACGATATTCATTATTCACAATATGTCACTGGTCAAATCACTGAAACGTGCATGGGCAATAGCATGCGTTACTAAGTGTCGTTGATGTAACATGGGATGGGTCTACGCAATTAACCCTATAGAGAGACACCCGTACACGACAAAGTACCAAACGAATGACTAAGCGATTACATTAAATGCGCACCAGGGGACACACGTGTCATGGCATATTAATACATCCACCTCATTCGGCGAAACAGTTGTTATATAAATATGCAGATAAGGCCAGGACACAGTAATCATATCGACCAGGACGTGGAACAGGCCTACTGCCAGGTATATGATCCTTTGCCATTATCCTAAATACATGTGTTATATGTTGTTCATACGTAGACGAATACCTACATACACTATTGGAATAACTAGTGTGTACTGCTAAGTATTCATGTTGTATCTGATAAATATGGAACCTGGTGTTTTGTCTTTTATTTGTACGGTTCTTCCCAAATGCTCCGTCTAATGTCCCAATAACACAAAAGGAACAACCGATATATATATATATATATATATATATATATATATATATATATATATATATATATATATATATATATATATATATATATATATATATATATATATATATATATTTCTTTATTATTTCCATTTATTGCAATGGTCCTTCATTTTACATTGGTGTGTTCCGGTTATTTGTCAATTGTAATGATCCCAATATGATAACTGTCGATGTACATTATTAAAATGTAGTCGAGGTAGTGGTGCTGTTGTATTTGACACGCTCTTGGTAAGTATGTATGCTTAGATGAATGTGTTTAGTTCCGATAGATTGAGCTACGAGATGTCGACGACTCGTGTGTGGATGATGCTGGTAGTTTTGATTGCCCTCTCACTTGAGGTAGGCGATGGGTGATAGGCTTGTTACGATGGGACCAATTTAAACGATGCATTTAGTTGTAGCTGTTTAAAAAAACTAGACGTATACAAATAGTGCATTTTACAGTTTCGACATACATATAAAAATAATTGACTCATTCCATCTTTTTATACAAATCGTATAGAAGCTACATTACATGTATTTTTATTACATTTTATATACGAGGGTTTATTGTTTACACTGATAGGTTTCGTGCAATAATTGTAGCGTTGCTGAAAGTTTCCCAGATAATTTAAGTGCATAAATAAACATGTCAGAACGCTTTGAACGCTTTGAACCGCCAACACTGGATAACGGATATGCGGTTAGCACTATTATATTTACGACCTTGATGAATAAGACCACAATTACCACAGAGATAACATTGTCGATTCAGACGTGCGGAGCTCGCCCACCGACGCCTAGCCAGGACAAGGACGATGAGGAATCACGTTGTGCGCAAGCTGGAAACTGCTACAGGTGATAGTCATTTAACGTGGCCACTTGGGTCGAACACGTTTTGAATTATATATTGTGCTAATGTCTGCCTACAAGTGCCACTTTTCAAGGTTAATATAATAAAAACCCATAATAATAATAATACAGTTGATTTATAAACTCATATAGAGAGTAAGACCATGTTTAGGAGTATTTACATTTAGCAATAAAATACTCAACTGTATATATACAGAATCTAATATATATATCGGTAATATAATCTAACAATTACGCAAATAAAAAAATTGTGAATGTACACAAAACATTTAATTGTGCATTGGGGCTTAATCACGTATGGAGTGGTTTCAAAATGGTGAGGTGATTGTAATGTACGTATATATATATATATATATATATATATATATATATATATATATATATTATATATATATATATATATATATATATATATATATATATATATATTTGTGTTATATATATATATATATATATATATATATATATATATATATATATATATATATATATATATATATTATATATATATATATATATATATATATATATATATATATATATATATATATATATATATATATATATATATATATATATATATATATATATATATACACACCCACACACACACATATATATATATATTCACACACTTGTATGATTGTATTATTTAGTTGTAGTCCAATTGTACTGATGTTTACAATTCAATTATGTTGTTATGTTTACTGTTGATGTTGCTGACATAAACTTTATTATTAATTATTATTAGTGTTACATATATATATATATATATATATATATATATATATATATATATATATATATATTACCATCTACAAATATTCTCTTGTAAATAAAATCCTAACTGCTGAATTACCCGTCGCCCTTGTTCAGTCTTGGTGAATCATTCAGGTGTTTCTCTCAAAATTGCGGCTTGTACTTCTGCGCGCGGACTGACCAATGGTGCGAGTATTGTAACATTAAGACGTGCAGCTGCTACTGAAAACTCGACCTACGTATTATGCAGGTATGCAGCAATGCTGACGGCCAACAATACTGTTCGAAAATAAAATGAAATGACCGTATCCGAAATCGGCCAAGATGGCAACAGCTTCCAAGTTTGGCACGACGTCACACCCGACTTTACTCGGTTCTCCTATATTGCTTCAGTAAGCGATCAACGTCAAAATTTTATGTTTTGATAATACTCTTACATATTAGCAGAAGTGATGTTGTGTTGACGTGATGTGATGTGAACAAATATATTAGGAAATGATGTGCGCGTGCGTGCGTGTGTGCGTGCGTGTGTGTGTGTGTGTCTGTGTGTGTCTGTGTGTGTGTGTGTGTGTATGTGTGTGTGTGTGTTTCTACAAAAACACGTATACTTGCTGTGAAACCTGTCTGATATGTCTGATTTCAGTAATAAACACCATACTAACGACATCTGAGTGGTCCACTAGATCAGCTCTCGTTCGTCCCGAACCTTCCATGACATACATGACACATGCTGCTCAACGAATCGTCGCTTACGATAAATCAACGTTACCAATGCAATAGTTTGCAAATGTACGTTTTTGTTTTGGCTTTGTGATGTATTTAATACGAATAATTTGAATCTATGTAATATAGGATGAACGCGTAAAATGTTATGTATTTTACTTTGTTAAGTGTAATTGATATAACACATGTGCAGTCTGTATCTATGATTTTGCCAATTCACTACTGCAAGCTAATCAATAAAGTTATTCAATAAATACAATTATTCATTCATTCATTCAACCGTATACTTTGTAAATAACTGCATGATGTAACGCTACTGTTATTAACATCGTATATGACGGACAAAGCGTTTACAACCCTGGCTGACGTGTACACCAGGTTTGGGTTGAAATGCGAGTCAGCGCATTGAAACGCAAATGCAAATATTTGATATGATTCAAATGCAAATGCACCCATATATGATTGCATTTAAATGCAACTGCAAATGTTTTAAATAATTCAAACGGAAATGCAAGTGGTTTATTTGATTCAAATGGAAGTGTTTGAAATTGATGAAAATGATTCAAATGCAAAAGTAAATGCAAGTGTTTGAGATGGTTCAAATACAAATGCAAGTGTCTGATATGATTCAAATGCAAATGAAAATGTTTTTTATGACTGAAAAATGTAACGAAGTACATACCAGTTTGCATCAACTTTACTAAATATAGTTACACAAAACATATGTTTTATTACTAAATAAGGCTTCATGAATCAATAAAAGATATTGAACTCAAAGTAGATGTAAGATCTCTAGAGTTTACATATTTAATTAGGGAAACTCAAATTAGATGTAAGATCTCTAGGGGTGACATATTTAATTAGGGAAACCTTTGGGTTGAACACTAGACTTGGATAAACAATGGATTTGTTCAAGTGCAGCTTCTTCTCCCCACAAAGGGAATGACCTGGAAGCTGCCCTTGATTGCCTAATCTCTGTAAATAAATACTGTCCATTCAGAAAGACAAAGAGATAAGACTTGGATGGTTTGGCCTATTTGCTTAGTAACACATATTTGAGCCTTACTGTCTGCAGCAGAAACTTAGCGCTTAGTGGGAAGAAATAGAATAGTGGCATAATTACTCAAATGAAATACAAACACTGATTAACATCATAATGTAATTTATTGACAAAACTGTGTTAAGTGTATGGAGTCGTGTGGTATAGTATTAATGTTACTGTCTGCTTGGGAATGATACATTGCTGCGTGAAAATAATCCAAGCAAAGCAATCCAAATTATTAAATGTAACGCATCATTGTTAAGACGATTACATGATAAGTTTTGTTTTAAACTGAGGTAGATTGTGAATACCTAATTATGTGTGATAACTGTGGCCATGGATTTCAAAATTCTGCCTGAACTTCAATGATTGCATTTCACTGATAAGCTTAGCATAGGTGAGCACACAAACACTACCAACTGGGGTGGACTGGTCATTCAGACAGGCATGAATTGAAGGGCCTTCTACAATAACATGTCATTTGTTAGGGAGATAAGTTGAATGCTAACCATGGCTTCTGTAGATCTCTTTAAAGTAAACATTCGGGGCTGACAACTTGCAGCAAAAGTGAGAAATTTGCATTAAATGCATCAAATGTTTTGATTCAAGTGTAAATGATTTCAATCAAGGGCAAATGCAAATGTTTTAATCAAATACAAATGCAAATGTTTTTGATTCAAATGCAAATGTTTCAAATCAAATGCAACTGCAAATGCGGAGCAGGCGACGACACTGCATTTAAATGCAAATACAAATGCGACATTTTCAAATGGAAATGCATTTGCATTTGAACCCAAGCCTGTTGTACACATTTTAAAAGTTTGGATGCTGTTTTTTGTATAATGTTCAGAAGCAATGCTAATGCCTTATGTATACGCGTAGCTTCTATGTGTGCATTGGTGTTTGTACGAGTTCATGTGGTCACGCGATGTATGCTTTGGTGTACGTCAAAATAATGGTCACCATATATTGTATGCTAGAAGCACAAAATAAAAAGTTAATGCAAACACTGTATATAAACATATCAATTATGTTAATATAAAAGTTTAGACCGCAGTGGTTCTGCTTGAACGTTCACAATGAGTCAATCGTAAAACAAATACGATTGTTATCATAAGCATTTTGTATTACAATATTGATGATATGATTACTGAAAATATGTTGTTCCAAGAGTTCATACCGGGCATCATAAAGGAAATAGTCACAATAACTGAAAGAAAAATTGGAGTATTATGTGTATGTGCAGAGTTCGAAACATTTTGAGTTAATCGCATCTCATGGGTCGAATAGACACCGAAACAGATAGCAGCATCCTTAATGCAAATACACGATTAATGCAAATACACGAGCACACATACGCCAAAAATCTGCAACATGATGGAATTCCTGGAACAACCTGTTGCAACAATCCATTCGGAAATGTGTTCGACCAAAGTGCCTGCTCGGAGAATGTCCACGTGTAGATATTACGTAGATTCATGTGCTGTGACTTACTTGTCTTGGTTGGAACTGCAGCGATGGTGCAGTCATACAACCCACGTGTGCAAGTGCAATGGAATACCGTGCACAGAGGTGAACAATCCACACCATCTGTAGTAATACAATAACTAGAACCACACAATGCAATACAATAGCAAATACCAAAAAACAATTGGCAAGACAAAGGATAATAGTGAGTTGAATTTTGAAAACAAAAACCGACGACCCGACCGTGGGGTCTTGTTAACAATAAGATAAGCAGGCAAATTCTATATATTCCGACAAGGTTTATTCTTAAGAAATATGTTCATTGCAGTACAGAACGCATGTAGTATGAACAAAACAACACTAAGCTGTAAAGCTGTGGTATGTTACTGACGCATATATGTGGTGTGTTGCTCACCACTGGTCAGTGGCCAGATTCGTTTTCTCTTGACCCAATCAACATAATTGCCTCGGTGAAAGAAATACAGCAACCATGTATCGGCAACAGTTTTCTAAGTTAGATTGAGACACGCACGTCGTGTTGCCATAAATCAAAATGCCGCACATCTCTCTCGAGCTGGCATCACAGACGATGTCACTGACGCACGAGAATAATAACAGTAGCAATAGTAACAGTATCAATAATAATAGGAATAACAACAGTGAAAGCCAATCTCGTGCACGGGCAACTTATTGTCCGGAGCATAGAGTATAATAATAGCAATTTACCCATTTGTTGAACGGATACTTATATACCCAATCGGCCTTGAAACCCTCGTATGTTTCAACAATTTTCAGCGTGATATATTCGCATTTCCAGTGGTCATTGGAGATACATAGGTGCTCTCCGTAGTAAAGATCGCCGTAACTTCGCACTCGCAGGCACGGGGGAACCGCGTAGCACATGTCGTAAAACGTGTGCACGTCAATTCTATGAAAGAGAAGCAGACATTGGCATTCCGCACAGGTAAATACTTGACATAAACTAGTTGGACTCCGAATCGCAGTTAACACAATTATCCGTTTCGTAAAATCAAAATGGCTGCGACGGAAACACTACAAATTCCAGCTGTGAAAAAATAGCTAGGCTAGACAAACTAGACAATGTTCAGGTCGAAAGTTTAACATTTAAAAATTATTTAAATAATGTTATACATGAAAAAAACGTCCACCCTTTCGTTGCATCTCCAATCCACAATCCTTGATTTTGAGGGTCTGATAGACGAAGTTGTTGTGAAATTCCATGAGAACCATTGATAAGCTATATCAAGTGTCCAAGAGTCGTTATTGCCGTTGTACGGACAGTCACACGAACCGTGATGTCGACACTGATTGGCTGTCGGCCGAAGACAGTCACCAACTGTCGATGAATATGCAGCAGTGCCAGACCACCGACTGGTCGGAGACTGGCAAATGTGCTACCAACTGTCTGTGTAGAACATACACATAACGACTTCATTTGAGTTGCCAACTCAAAATGTAGTCGGCCACATGTTGGCAACTGAAGAATCGATATGTATATGGCTGTCTTTACAGAATGTCGGGGATGTATAATAAAGCCCGGCAGACACATACCTATTCTTCAGTTGCCAACATGTTGGCGACTCATATATAGTCGTTAAATCGTTACGTGTATGTTCTCCACCGACAGTCGCCAACCAGTCGCTGGGCACCTGGCACTGCTAGATATTCACCGACAGTTGGTGGCAGTTTTCGGCCGAGAGCCAATCAGAGTCGGACACACGATCAGTTGAATGTCCGTACAGACCCTTCAAATCATTGATTGTGACTTGGAGATGTATATAGTAGTGCAACAAATCTTTCAAGGGCCAACTATTCAACTGTGATCCAATTAGGTACGTTTTCCAAGAAATTATGTTACTATAACCCAATAATATATCATAAACGAAAGAAAAACATATGAGCTGCAGACTATCGATGTATTGGTACGGTTGGACACCCTAGTCAATTATAATCGCCAACTCGCGAATCAGTCACTATGTGTTTGTTCAACAGTCGGTCACATGTTCTGTCGGCCGACGGTCGGTCGACGTGTATTTGTTGACTGATTATGCTAGGCACACATCGGGTCGATTGAGCAACCGTCGGCAGTTCGAAGAAATTGGAGGTAGTCGGGTGCTCGTCCCTTCCCGCCCAAATAATCCGTGATGCATCGAACAGGGGGTTACACACCAACCAGACCGACCCGCACTGTTCTGATTCTATCGAAAAAAGTGCAGCGAGTAATCTGGTACAACAACTAAAATGGCGATCTACTCCTTCCATTGGCTCCGTGATCCATAACTTCTACTTGGTCTATACCAGGAGATCCACACCAACCCAATCCAACAACAGTTTCTTGTTTCTTGTGGCATTTAACTCCAGCCCTGTTTAGGACTAACACAGTGTGGGTGGATTTTTCTTTCTATAAATTCAGTGTGTACACCCCTGCTAAAACTACGTTCATTTTCAGACAACAACCCCTCCTCCCGCACGTATTATGCATACAACTATTGTTCACCAAGTTTGAAGACTTTTCTTGCGCTATTGCACGCTTCACTAATGTCTTGTAGCGTCTGCATTTGTTTTCTGTTCTAATTCAGTTGATACATACCTCAAAAACTGGTGTAGCAATCAAAGCTATCAGTCTGACATCGACACCTAGACGAGCAAAACTGTAACGCCTCATAACGCTTACCAGTACGTCCACACAAGCTGAGCGTGACCTACTTTGTGGATCGTCCCTTATTTGCATTTGTGTTTCTCCCTTTTCTTAAATTATAGACTTTTCATAGGAGGAAACAAAAAATATTTACTGGTTTCGTTCGTTGTCGTCCTTGCCCTTGTTGTCCAGCGTTATCCACTGGTATGCCGTACTAGACTGACCCTTTTTGGCGAAAATCTCTATCTTTATTATGTTGTCAGTTCCTGCGTATTTCTCGTTGGCAGTTTTAACCTCCACGGAATACTTACATTCTAAAACAGATTTAATAAAGCCGTCGTCATACCACACGATATGTGCACAATCAGGTTCGTTCATGTTCATATTGGCACAGTGTAATATTTAGGTAATGTGCGCAGTCGGCTTAATTCCAGAGCGCATAGGTTTATTAAAATCATTCGGTTCAGACGTTTCGTGACACTGGCAGTTGCACGTTGTCCTAGCAACACTTTACTGGGTAATGCAAGGAGTCGTGCACTCTTGCAGTGACTGTCCTTTCCCCAGTTCAACGCAGGACAACTCGGCTAGCTTAATTAAAGAAGTAAATACGTTACTATGTATGGGTTCAGCCCTCCTTGGACAACACTCGATCACCGCGGGAAGCAGCAGACAGACAACCAACAAATTGAAGCGGCTGGCGAACATTGCTTCAGTTGATTTCCAGAGGTATTCTAAAATATGTGAGTTGAATCTATCGAATCCGTAACGGCTCCACCAGTATTATATTCGCATTTGAAACCGCAACTCAACTGATATCCTCGTGAAACTGCGTCACAAACCCGCGCCCATGACGTCATTTTTCATTCAATACGATCATTGTGCGCAAAAGCGCGCGCGTTCCTGCGTGCGTGCGAGCCCGTCTCCACAGTACGAAAACGGACATTCTTCGATTTTATTGTTTTTTAGAGCCAATCTGTGCAAGTTTAAGCTAATAAAGATTGCCTTGTAAAGCTGTCATGGTTCGCAAAATATACATATAAATGCTTTTTCATTGGTAAAATTTTCACTAACGCACCATCTCCAGGGTTACATTAACATTTTTCGGCAACCTCTTCACAACACAACACAACCGACCGCTGATTTTCTCACATATTTCCCCTTTGGCAATCCGATGTTTGCAAATGTTATGATAGCAGCTTGTTTTTAACAATAGTTTAAGAAGGCTGTCATCCAAAGCTGCACTTTTCAGATGCCAAGTGGACAAGGAAGGCATTGGTTGACCAATCATTCGCTTGATAACTCGATAGTTCGAACATGATTACCAAATTTCAGGATACACAACAATATCACATAAATAGCCATCAATGCCTTGTTACTTTGTGCTGCCAGTAAATATATTGATTGCTTCTTGGAATATAAATCTCGAAATTGCGAAGTTATAATGACATATAGCGACGTCTTGCCTTTGTATTACGTAACTTCGGAAAATAGAAGAAAATACGTATAACGTTGTGAACAAGTGTACGTAATTGTTGGTATAGTGTAGCGGACAATTGTACATAATAACTACACAGGGTAATTCGATTGTTCACCAAACAACAATTCTATTAGGCGGCATTCATAGCTAAGATAGCTCAGATCTGGATTCAATGTAGTCGCTCTTCGTTATTTTCTTCCTAGATTATCTATGTCATTATTATGATATGATCAACATGCTTATTTACAGGGGTGTAAGCTACTATTTCTTACACATTCTTTCTGAAATATACATGAAATGTTAATCTGGACCATGACATTATTGTGAAGGGAAAGAAAAAAATGTAAATGTGTTTCGTGAACTACCACAGAAAAACATTGTTTTGAGCTGCTTATTGTCAGTAAACGTGCAGCCACTTCAGCACTTGTGAGCTGTGTCCTGCGGTGTTCTGGACGAGCTATATTTATGACTGCCGGACACAGGATGTGTTCGCGCATCAAAGTCGTCGCGTGTTATAACACTATACGGTGTCTTATATACGACGCCCTTTGTGGCTCCATCTAGCGAATAGTCTCACTGCAAGAGTATTGTTGAGTTGTATTCTGTATTGCTTCTTTGTACATGTTTGTGCGATTATTGAGAATATACAAAGCTATAGAACAAAAATAGAATCCTGTCATCGAGCTTCTATATAATAAAGTAAAATATGACTCTGTTTTTATGTATGTTCCCTCGTATCTCCGTCAGTTTCGTGTGTATGGGGCTGACATTTTGTAGGTGTTCCCGTAGGGCCCATCGTCGTGGTTCATACATTATAAATTAATTGAAATTCCACCGGGATTGGGGATATTATGGCGAATGAACCAATGTCGACGGTTGACGTAAATTACGTAACTCAGAACAATAGTTACGTGCAACTGTTAGCAACGCTATGCGTGTTTCAACCATTGTTACGTGATCTACGTCAAACGTCCACAGAACGCTACATGAAACCAGCAGTTGTACATGATTTTTTTGTGGTGCGAAGATGTAATTGCCATTGGCATTGTATTATCAAAGCTGGACTGGTTAGTGTAAGGAATCATGTTGCCTTTTTCTTCCGTGCAAGCAATAATTATACAATCAACTGCCTTCAGTTACATGCCAAAAGGTGAAATATGAAACTGGTTAAAACAATGCAAGGCGCATCCCGAAGATCCACGTTGAAGTTAGGTAGGAGGGCAGAGCACGGACGTATGTGACAATATTAGTACATATAACTGTGCACATTTTCAATTTGACAGGCCTGTGTGAATGTTGATGTTTTAGACATTGTAAAATTATGTTTTTAAGGATCCCTCCTGAATTCGCTTTTTCGCTAGACTCATTTAAAATTAATTTTGTGAATAATCAAACCTACCTAGTATCCACTGAAACATGCTAGTTCGTTTATGCAACTTCTGTGTGTAGTTTATGTGAAATTATTTAATGTTTGTTCAAGCATTAATTGAAGTGAAAATGGAAACGACGAAGACTCACGAATTTCACCCTTTGTGAAACTTCGTAACTTTGTTGTGGGATCGGTGAGAAGATGTACGTCACGCCCATGATTTGCATTGAGCCAGACAGTCTTTACCATTTTGGATATCCACTGTTTTAAACCTTACCAGATCTAACGATTAAATCAATTGTTTCGATGATTTGAACAAAAATAGGGTTTTTTATCGACTGCGCATTTGAAATATATTATTAACATACTACATATTTGGACATCTACGAACCGGATTTGCGATAGGCTGGAGTTTTAGGCTAACATCCAACGATCACGATCATCATAGCAAGTTCGACAAGTTAACGTTTCATACCCTGTCGTGACCTTACAACGCATGTTGTGAGACTAATTACGCAATTGTATTGGCCTATAATATCTACACTTAGTTTTGAAACGTTTTTATTGCAATGCAGAACGCATTAATCACAACTTTCAGCGGCGAGATTCGTTTTCCTTGGACCCTATCCACATAACAGCCTCACTGAAAGTAATAGTGAAACCAAGTGGCGACAACATACTTAGTATAATATAGATTAATCACACGCATGTCGAATTGTCATCAACAGAACCGTCGAACATATCTGCCGAGTTAGCAGTTGATATCGCCGACGCACGTGAACAGTAACATAAATAATAACAGCAGGAATAACGACAACGGAGATATCGCCAACGCACGTGAATAATAACTTAAATAATAACAGCAGGAATAACGACAACGGAGAAGTTGCGTGCAAGGCGAATCGCGCGCATAGCAAATTAAGTTCTAGCCGTTATTGTATACCGATTTCCTTTGGCTAACTGGCGTAGCAACATTATGTTTATTAAAAAATGTTAACATCTGGGTTGGTTAAAAATATTCAATTTTAAAAATAAAAGATTTGGCGATGAATTTAAAACATATATAGGTTTTAAGACATATACAAACACGCTTTATTTCCACTAAAGACTTACTAATAAATCGTAACTAATGAAGGTGATATATAGCGTTTTTCACCGAACGATGTATTTAGTCTGCCAAATTCTCGTTTCACACAATGTTCTAATATAAGCACCTCAGCATTATACATTAAAACATGAATATTGTTAATTCAGATGCATTTTGAGATCGAATAAAGTATTTTGATAGAATATTTGGGTATTTTAATAGTACGAACCACCCAACTTGTTGCGTATCTGTTAACCAATGGCATTCGTTGTACATTCCCTTTAACCAATTAGATGTTCTCTACCGTCGGGGCTAAGCCTTTTAACACTATGGCAAGCAATCCACCCCGAATAGGGTGGCACCCTGTATGTATGGTTCCAATTTCCCTTGGAGCCCTTGTGGGTATCCACAATTCCCACGCTTTATTTCCACTAAAGACTTACTAATAAATCGTAACTAATGAAGGTGATATATAGCGTTTTTCACCGAACGATGTATTTAGTCTGCCAAATTCTCGTTTCACACAATGTTCTAATATAAGCACCTCAGCAATATATGTTAAAACATGAATATTGTTAACACAATTCCCAGTTTGACATACTCGAATTGCAGCCATTTCTGGGAACAGTGGTAGATGTATATATCCGCAATAGCCCCGTAACTTCGCGATTCCACGCGTGGAGGAGTATCGAAGCACATGTCATCAAACGTGTGCACTTCGGTCCTACACAAAGGAACATACACTATCATTCCACACAACACATACATGTTAATTATATACGTTACTTACACAGAACGCCACTGAAATGACACGGTGGCGTTTCCGAGAGGGACAACACAGAACGCCTCTAAAATGACACGGTGGCGTTTCCGAGAGGGACAACACAGAACGCCACTGAAATGACACGGTGGCGTTGATTATTGAAGAACGGTCGATTGGTGATCGTGCCTCGTACAACTTGCTCCGCTTACGGGTCTACATCACACAACTACCTAACTGTAACATGGTATACCATAAAAGTGTTAAAGCGGAGCTAAACGCATACTTACTGGCCTCGTTCTCGGCGGTTTTTGTTGTAGTGGAGATCTATCCACTCCTTATAAATCCGGAATTTGATGACGTGGTCACTTGCGGCGTATCTCGAGTTGGAGGTTTTTAGCTCCATTCTATAACGACATTCTAAGACAGATTTAATTGAGTTGTCGTTTTACCATACATTCATCTACACCGCCGCTCAAGGGAGCATTTAAGGTATATGTTTTTGACAGAGTGAGTGTGTGTATGTGTGTGTTCGTGCTTGCATGCATGCATGCATATACGTATGTGCGTATATATGCATGCATGCATGCACGCACGCACGCATGTAGAGCATGCATGTGTATGAATGTACGAATCGTACTGGCCCCACGTAGGCGTCTTTGCAAATAGCACATGTTAAACCACTTGACGTGTAGTGGTGTTTCTTAGTTCACCTTCACACATACGACACTTGGGAATGCCGCAGTATTCCCACCGCCTCTTAAGATCCGTCGTGTCGCACCAAGGCGTCGTTCCTCGGCATGACGAATCTATGTCAACATTTGAGCAGTAGTTGCTTCGATTGTTGTTGCTTTTACATGCGTGCCTGAGGCTGTGGAGGAAAATGTGACCATATTAAAAAAAGGGGCTATCAGTTGTCCATAGGCAGCATGCATATTTTTTGTTTATGAGTAAGAGTTTAGATGGCCTCCCCCCACACATATCATACATCAGTCGAAATATTAATGTCTCTCCGTTATAACACGGTATGACGAACACCTGAAAGCGAGAGAGGGAAGATCAAAAAGTCACCCTCGAATTATGATTTTTTTGTTGAAAAGTTTTAACATTCATTTGTTGAGTATTTGTTTTTCCATACACAATGTCTCCCTGTCAAAATGAGGTTTGATGTGGAGCTAACAAACTTTGCAGAATGTGCGGATGGAAGGTAAAATAACGTCAAATGATGAGTTTCCGAAATTGCGCCACTCCGTAGACATTATTCAGTTCTAATGGTTGTACATTTACATAACCCAACAACACACGTACATTACGCACCATTTGAACGCATATAATAATGTTAGTGACACGTGTATCGTTGTACTGACCTTATGAGACGTCCATCTCTGGCATGACCTGCCTGTTGCGGTTTTGTTTTATTCTCCTATGTATTCATAACCGTTGATTGTGTCTAGGCATTCGAACGGGACTGAAACACCAACAACAACAATGACAACAATGACAACAACGACAATAGCAACAACGACAATATCAACAACGACAATGGCAACAACTACAATGACAACAACGACAATGGCAACAACGACAATGGCAACAAAGACAATGGCAACAACGACAATGTCAACAACGACAATGGCAAGAAATGACACATTTCCATGGATAAGAGAAACCGGTTCACCGCTACATACCTACCTACGTGTGCTTGGTCGCTTACGTGTGTTTTGCTGCGCGATGTGTTGATATATCAAGCTCAACACCGGAAAAGATACGCATGCGTTGATTTTATACACATAGCTATGACAACAATTTTATGTGACTACTAATGCGATAAATCTAGGAAATATACACTGTTTTCGTTGATGTCACGACATGCACGAGTGACTGTTGTCTGTCAGTTCTGCGAGATCAATTGAGTTCTGCTTAAGCGGTCGAGTTCTGCGTGAACGGTCGAGTTCTGCGAGAGCGATCGAGCTATGCGAGGTCGATCGAGTTCTGATTAACACTAAAAATAGTTTTGTAACATTTGCAGCGAAGTCATTCCCGCAAAAAAAAACATAATATAATAAATTACCCAGGTAAAAGTAAAAAACTAAAACTTTCCAAAATATAATAATTTATATTTCATATATTGCCTTGAATAATTAACACAGTCATTCTCACAGAGGATATTCAATGAACGGAATAAATTATCTACAAAGTGATGTCAATGTTAGCCACGTTTAATATAAATCGCATACAAAGGGGATTAAACCCGGGACCTTTTAAAGCGAACACTCTACCACTGCGCCACAACCAATTAACGTATAAAGTTGCACATCATTTATTAAATTAATCGAATATCCTTTGTGATAATGACTTTGTGAGTCATTCATGACAATATATGAAATTATGATAACCGTTTTACCACTTTTATCTGGTTAGTATAAATATAATGGATTTTTGCGACATTACTCAATTACAAATGTAATTAAGTTGCAAATGCTACAAAGCTATTTGCAATATTAACTAAAACTTAATCTCAGAACTCGATCGATCTCGCAGACCAGCGGTCGCACAGGTTCGAACAGCTGTCGCGCAACGGGTGTATCTGCCAGGGGTACTGTAGTATTACTACCACCCATGGCTAGCAAGTATGGTAACGGTCTACAGCCACCAATGCAGTGGCGTCCGCATATAATGAAGAACCGTGCAAACCTCGTCGACAGATGGCAGCACATAACACACGCTTTCATTGTGATGACGTAGACAGCAATTCCGTCATTACACACACTGTTGTGTACGCGATGACTGTGTCATAACGCAAATAACTAGTTCCGTCTTAATCGGACCAATCGGACACGGCCGATTATGACATGACAACTGCACTGCGGGACACAACGTTTTAACAAGATTTAACAAGCTTGCCACCAAAGACAACAAGTTCCAGGTGGCAAGTTGACAAGGAAGCCATTGGCTTATCGAGAGTCCAACAATTTTCTTATCTATGTATAGCCCGCCCTTATCACATATATGTCAATTCTATTTTTAAACATATACTAGCATTAACACAATCATTTGGCAGTTTGTTCCATTCATTTATCACCCTATGTGAGAAAGAGTACTTTCTCGTGTCCAACCTACACTGCTCCTTAACTAATGCTGCTTTGTGTCATCTGGTTCTACTGCCTTCTTTAAGTTCGAAGAACATATTCCTATTAACGTCCTCATAACCGTTCACTATTCTAAACACTTCTCTTTGGTCTCCTCTTAGTCTCCTAGATTCTAGTGTTGTCAAACCACATTGTATTAAGCGACTTTCGTAACTAAGGTCTCTCAATTCTGGAATCATTTTAGTTGCTCTTCGATGTATTCTTTCTAGCTTGTCTATGTCCATGCTTGAATACAATATTCCAAATGTGGTCTAACTATTGCTTTGTACAGGGGTACAATTAGCTGTTTCTCCTTATACATGATAGTTCTCCTAATTAACCCTATAATTTTATTTCCTTTCGAAACAGCAATCCCACATTGCTCTGAAACTATCATGTCAGCACCAAATGTTACTTCTATGTCCTTTTCTTGTGTGGTTCTACCTAGTACAGTATAGGGCCTAATACTTATCCCTGTGGTATCTCACTCAAAACCGATTTCCAGTTTGAAATCTCACCATCTATTATTACTCTCTGTCTTCCGTGTGTAAGCCACTTTTCTATCCAGTTGATTACATCATTACCTATACCTTCGGCTTTTAGTTTAAGTAACAATCTTTGATGTGGAACTTTATCGAAAGCTTTCTGAAAATCTAAGTAGACAACATCCACTGGTGACCAGTTATCTACCAACTTTGTAATTTCTTCAAAAAAAACATAAGAGATTGGTTAGACATGACCTTGCTTTTAGGAACCCATGTTGAGATGTATTTATTAATTTATGTTTTACAATGAATTCCACCGTGTGGTCTCTAATTAATGTGTCGAGTAATTTTCATACAACTGATGTTAAACTCACTGGTCTGTGAGTAACATCAATATTTACTGATATTAATATTCGGAACGCGAGCATCGGTACACAAAAATCGGTCAAACTTACTAAAATCATCTACCTGAACCTCTGCCCACGAATGTGCCCACACGAACTTTGCAAACATCTACCCAACTGTGGCAGCTATAGCATATCAAATTCCGCTTCGCCTTCACTTGGTGTTTGCACGGCGCCATGTTAAATATTCAATTTATATTTGTTTTTAATCAGTTATGTTTACAATTTATATTGAGTAGTGTTCACAAAACTGTTTTTATTTTTTTAATACACACTTTATGCTAGATTATTTAAGTCTTAATTAAATTTACAACTATGTACTTGCAACTTATTTTCTATCTACACAGCTGACGACAACAAACCGCAATATCGCTCGCGCTAACGAAATCTCGGTAACCTTCTTTAAGCACCACGCGATTACTATCCACTGCTTACTATTAACAACAAATGTTGCTAAAACAAGGTTTCATGATATTGATGTAATATATCATGGAACCTGTCATATTTCATTAATAAAATGAATACCTTACGTGGTGGTACTGGTACTGTTGTCATCTCCCTTTTCCTCCACTTTCCACACTAGATCACTGCAGGAAGCAGCAGCAGCAGACATACTGCGAGGAACTTGAAACAGTTGCCGAACATTGCTTCAGTTGACGTCCAGATACGTTTGATGTCCGGTCGATTCCGTCGGTATTCTCTTCGCTTTTGAAAAGCCATTCAACTGTTTATCTCGTGCAAATACGTCAAAGGCTCGCGCAGGTTACGTAATGTTTTTCTTTAACTTTGCAAGGATACTTTCATGGTGGGAAATGGCGCCGTCGCTATTCGTCGCATCACGGCACTTTGCACCGGTGCGGCCTCGATGTATATCAACGTAACAACGGAACGTCGCAAAAGTGGCCGTCGTGGCGGGATTCTCGTTTGAGTTGTTTAGTGTTTTAACTCGGTAGTTGTAGAATACGAAGTGGACCAGCTGAAAGGGCGTAATTAATTATCTCCGAAGATGAAAGCATAACGAGAATATGATCATGCTGTGATCAATACATATCGTGGTATTTTGTGTTGTCCATTTAGTGAATATATTGCACATCGGAAATGTTTATTGGATCCAAAAGTATACAACATAATACAGTCAGCTAGCGATTACAAGCAGTGTCTTTGCAAACAATGTTTAAGCTTAAATTCATATATATATATATACATATATATATATATATATATTTTTTTTTTAAGTAAAATAAACACGGCTATAATTTATTTATTTTAATTGAAAACAACCTTTATCATTCACCACCTGCTACCTGATATTTAAAAATACTCCTTTATATGCCAAGAAATACAAAAAAGCACATATGTCTCATTTAAAATAATACAACTTAATAATAAATTCGGGAAATAACATCAGACAAAATATATATTTTTTGTTGTGCAGAAATTGCAAGTATATTAAGTTAGTGCATTATAACGTAATAAGAAGGAGTCGGGACGTAGTGTTCACAAGACGTGCAGATACGAGGCACCATCGCACGAATCGGATACGAGCACCTGGGAAGGACAGGCGCCAGAGGGAGGTGTCAGATATGGTCAGCTATTCCTAAAATCGGAAACATAAACTTATGTTGAATGCTTTCAGAAAACAACTCTATAATAGGCGAACTGAGCTATAATAGGCGAACTGAGCAATAATGATAGAGTAAATATTTTCTGTATAAGCACACTACTATGTTCATTACCGATGTAGGGTTTCTACTGCATGTACATCTGTCGAAGTGTAGTTTGTAGCATTAATGTGCTTCGCAAAAACGCATATATGGCATATGTTGTATTATACAAAAGCACATATATGCAAAATATTCCTCCTAACGAAAAGAACCACACTGTTCCCATTATTCGTAAATAACTGTGATTAAGAAACAACTAGTAACACAGGCATGGGGCTGTTTTCCGGTAAACATTTTCTTCCATCAGCATTAACTTTGGTCAAAGGTTGATTGTTTAATGTGAGTAACACATACGTTACACCGGGACTTAGTTTTTGGTTGCACCGTTGTGTCAAATCAAAGAATATTGCAACATGTCGTCTTTTCGCTCAGCAAAATAAAACACTCAACATCGATAGCCATGCCCCAAGCTGTCGGTTATATAAATAAGTGCATCTCGCAAATTAAGTATGAATACATACGTTCGAAGTGCATACATAGACAAGTAATTGTCCATATAGCCATTATGCACAATCCTCGCCGAAAGGGGCTTTAACTACATCAGTACCCTTGGCACATTGACCTGTTGAAACGCTGATATTTCAGTTTCTCTGTTAACCAATAAACTTTACGCGGGAAATTAACTTATTTGCTCGTGGGTTTTATACTACTAATACTACTACTACTACTACCACTACCACTACCACTACCACTACCACTACCACTACCACTACCACTACCACTACCACTACCACTACCACTACCACTACCACTACCACTACCACTACCACCACTACCACTACCACTACTACTACTACTACTACTACTACTACTACTACTACTACTACTACTACTACTACTACTACCCATGGCTAGCGAGGATGGTAAGGATGAGAGTCTTCCCATCAGTGGTGTTATTACGATGCACTAAACATGCCCGCTCCGCGGTGTCGTTTTACCTTTATTAGGTGCAGGTGCAATCGTCGTAGTTGCAGGGGCAGCTTTTGTTGTTGCAGGTCACACTATCTGAACGGTAACATTGGAACTTTTTGCAATTTCGTGAAGAGCAGCTACAATAAAATATACCAAAATATTTAGAGTATGTAACATCGTCGCAAACAAATTGTGACATTTGTTATTAGCTTAAGGTTAAAATAATTATTTATTATCGCCATGTTTTGTTAAGAATACGATATGTTGTGTTTCCGCAAGAGTTCCCAATTGTCTGTGGACACGGAAGATCCGGATTTGACCCGTTGCTTCCAGGACGCGGTGATCACATGGTTGTCATATGGGTGGCTGATGCTTGTGTCACCTGTTTATTTGATATATTTGCAAAAGAAACCCTCCAGATGTCGCATGGGATCCTGCATCAGCCTCTGTCGAATGAAACTGGTAAGCAGAGTATCTTAACAATCAAATATATATATATATATATATATATATATATATATATATATATATATATATATATATATATATATATATATATATATATATATATATATATATATATATATATATATATATATATATATATATATATATGTGTGTATGTGTGTGTGTGTGTGTGTGTGTGTGTGTGTGTGTGTGTGTGTGTGTGTGTGTGTGTGTGTGTGTGTGTGTGTGTGTGTGTGTGTGTGTGTGTGTGTGTGTGTGTGTCTGAATGGCATTACCTGTAATAGCATCCGTCTGAGAAACATTCCGATTGCCTTTCATTTTTGCTCGTCTGTACAATAACAATCATCGTCATATTACATTACGCAACTGTGTGTAATTGCAACAATTGCATGTAATTATAATTGAGAGATTTCTTACCAAATTAAATAAAGATGTGCTGAATATGCACATAACATGTAGGGTAGACCGGGGCTAGTTACATATAGGTGCAAGTTGTTACAGAGGCGTTTTACGAAAACATAGTGCACATATGGATACATCATCGACAGTAGTTGTTTCGAAGTACACCAGCAGACACACTGTCTATAAATCGTGAGCTAAGAAGACGACATTAACGATATGTGGACAATAATGACTTTTTTACCACTTAAATTTGTTTTGGTATGCCACCATAATATCGTATCACACAGCCTTTTTATGTTTCGTGAATGAAACGCGACACATGTCTACTACATAGTATAATATGCCAAGCTGAAAAGAAGTTAAATAAATCGTATAGCAGGAAAAGCATGCATGTGGGCCAAGTGATGGTGAAAGTAGGAGCCTACAAACCATTGAAGATAGTGAAAATGTTGTGCAGGAAATAGCAAAATAAATCAATGAAAGAATAGATAGAGAAACAAATGTAATTACATTCAATGCCCCAGAACCAGAAACAAACCTGGAGGAAGCGAGGGTGAGGCTAGACATTTAGTTTGTTGGAGGGTTGTGTAATGAGGTGTGCAACTTGAACCTAAACGCAAAATATGAGATAACCAAAGTAATCAGGCTAGGTAAAAAAACACACAGGCATTAATACAGATGATAACGAACAAAAGTCCATACCCCTCAAGGTACTATTGAAAGACGCAAAAAGTTTTAATTGTTTAAAAGACAACCAACCCAAAGGGAAGCAGAGAACCAATATAAAGGAAAGAGAGGAACGAAAGAAACTCATAGATAAAGGATGAGGGGAAATGGCTGCACAGGTTGAGAGGTCCACCATTGTAAGATTCAAGCCTCGAACGAGGAGTAAAACAACATAGATCATCTAACCAGAAAAACAATGCAAATACAAATCATGCACATAAACAGTTCAAATGTTTTTGCAACAACGCCGATAGTCTAATCAATAAATTTACTGAGTTCGAAGCTAGAGTCGTATCGCATAAGTGTATGGTGATAGGGATCACTGAGGTTAAACCGTAACATCAGGCAGTGACTATGATTTATTCCGTAACTTTGATAAACAAGGAAGGAGTGTTTGTATATATATATATATATATATATATATATATATATATATATATATATATATATATATATATATATATATATATATATATATATATATATATATATATATATATATATATATATATATATATATATATATATATACTCACAACGCACTTGGTAACGCCCTTCCTATCACTGGAGTCCAAGTTTCAGGAATCGATATGGATTGAGATAATATGTTTAAAATATATACTGTTATGGGTATATAGAAGCCCAGAGAACTCTGACAACAACAATGTTCATCTAAATAAATTGATGAGCAAGGCAATACAATATAAACAGTCAGATTTTATCTCACGATTTCACTCAGTCAAATGCAAGTTGGTGCACTTAGGGAAAACAGTAGAGCAGGAGTATGCTTATAATCTGAACGTGGATAATACTGCCCATTAATTAGGAAAAATACAAGAAGAAAAGACATTGGGGTTATTATTGACCCAGAGCTAGAATTTTATAAACACATCAACCAAAAAATACACGAAGTAAACAGTATCATGGCAGTTATTAGAAGATCTTTCACATTCTTAAATAAATAATTATGTGCCATTATATAAAACTAGAGTCATTTAGATTATGCAACACCTACATGGTCCCCTTATAAAGAGAAATATATAGATGCCACAGAAAATGTGCGCAACAAAGCCGCTTCCTTTGATGAAGACTATCCTTTACCAGGAGAGGCTTGAGAGACTGACACTTCCTACACTTTCGTATAGACAAACAAGTGGTGACTGAGGTATATAAACCGTTTCAAGGAAAGTATGACAGTGATGTAGCTAACATTGTCAAGCTGCACAAAAACAGTGATGCACAGTTTGAAACTCTTACTAGTATGTGCTCCTATAAATGTTAGCTTCTCACTCGTTTAAAATCCGTCTAGATAAATATTGGAGTACTGAATAATTATCCACAACTACAAAGCTGTCTTGCGAGGAAGTCGTAGATTCCAGGGGAAAGTAGACGATCTGACCACCGAGACCACCGCCTACGGTCAGGAAGAACCTATGTTAACCTAGGTAAATAAAAGGCGCCTCTCGTCATATAACCACTGCCACAACTTGATTACAAATTCAAAACGAACGCCTGGTGCAGTGATATATTGGTTGATTGTAAGTAAGTTAAAGGCGCCTCTCGACATATAACCACTGCCACAATTTGATTACAAATTCAAAACGAACGCCTGGTGGAGTGATATATGGAGTGATATATTGGTTGGTTGTAAGTAAGTAAATGGCGCCTCTCGTCGTATCACCGCTGCTACAACTTGATTACACATTCAAAACGAACGCCTGGTGGAGTGATGTATTGGTAGGTTGGCTGGGCAAAGTCATTGTTGTTTACGAATTGTTACGTCATTACAACTGTGTACGTTATTGAGTTTCTTGACACATTTTCAATAGGAACACAATCCGCATCTGAATGCAACTGAAACTGAGAGACTTCTTAACACAAATACGAGTTTACCAAATGACACAAAAATATGCAGAATCTGCACATCAAATGTAAGTTGCGGCAGGGGTGATATGATCAATATTCACGCTTGCGCTGAGGTTGATATAAGCCACTGTAAATACTGTCGTATTGTTCGTTGAATTCTGGCGCAAACAATAAATGCTA
>BSQZ01000034.1:760000-765000 GCA_033239005.1 Lamellibrachia satsuma | reverse complement strand
GTTTACTGATAAACTATCAACAGCAGTCGAAAGTGGCATGGGAAGCATAACAAATATTTTTGGTAGCAAGCATTGTTTAAGCAGAAGAGGCCATTAGTACACACTAACCAGTAACATAGTGTCAGGAAAGCATTTCTGAAGCGTTGTCTAAATGTGTGTGTGTGTGTGTGTGTGTGTGTGTGTGTGTGTGTGTGTGTGTGTGTGTGTGTGTGTGTGTGTGTGTGTGTGTGTGTTTAAGTAGGAGAAAAAACGAATTAAACATTATGGTAGAAGATAATAACCCTCATATAATTGGAATAACCAAATCATGGGTCAACAAAGACATACCAGATATTAGGACGGGCAGGATACGTAATGTTTACGAGAGATCGAATAGAGAAAAGGGGAGGGGGAGTTATCTTATATGTTAAATAATCTATTTAGGTTTATTAAATAAAACTAGAAAGGGAAGCAGATTGCGATGAAGCTGTTTGGTGCCATATAGTTACAGGAAATTCGACATTAACTATTGTATTAGTTTATCAAGTCCAAATTATGTGGTGGGTTTCTAGTTTCACCAGAAATGATGAAGATTACACGAATTACAAAGAGGCGCAACTACGAATGAAATTGGACAAAATAAAAGAAGCTATGAGCAAAAATTAGCATGTAACAAAAATGGGAAAAAAATGACAGCAAGAGTTTTTATGTATATATCAGGATGAAACTAGACACTGTTCTGGGTACTACTGTAAAAGAAAAGGACGTAGTTACAATAAGCGCATATATGAAAGCTTAAGAGCAGTGTGGTATTGCAGCTTCAAAAGGTAATCAAATTCTTGAGTCGATTAGGAGAAATATAATATACACGGAGAAAAAACTAATTATACCTCTTTATAAAGCAATAGTTAGGCTTCATTTAGAGTATTGTATACAAGCGTGGAAACCATATCATAAGAAGGATATAGATAGATAGATAGATAGATATATAGATAGATAGAATAAAGAGGAGAGCGACTAAAACGATTCCAGAACTGAGATACCTTAGTTATGAAGTACGACTGAAATAATATGATTTAACAACCCTAGAGACAAGGCGGATAAGCAGAAGAGATCAAATTGAAGTTTTTAAGACATTGAACGGGTATGAAAATATTGATAGAAATATTCTTTTCTCACTCAAGAAAGATAATAGAACTAGAGGACATGAGGTAACATTAGTAAAGGGTCTGTGTAGATTGGATATCAGGAAGTACTCGTTCTCACAGAGCACAATCAATGGATGGAACACACTATTTTTAAATTGTGTAATTTGTAGCATCTTGAATATGTTTAAAAATAACGTTGACATATATCTCAGGAGGGCGGATTACACATAAATTGAAAATGTAGGACTCTCAATAAGGAAATGGCTTCCTTGTCCATTTGCCATCTGGGCCTTTGCCTTAGATGGCAATCTTGTTAAACTAACCACACATGTTTATAACAATTCGATCGTTACACTGACCTGTTAACCACGATAAAACCAGCTAAATCTCTATCTGACGAAATTAATAATGATGCCACTACATGGCAAAAGTGTTTATTCGTTTATTGTTATCATTGTTTGGTGGCAGGTGAATATTTATTATACTGAATGTAAGGAGACGATCTCAATTGAATGGTAATGTCAAACATCGGAACGGAAGCAAGGAAATTCTCCCTCGAGGAGTGGCACAGTAATACACGTTTGTTATTTTGTACACGTACAATGATCTGAATTAAATATACTATATTTCGTATTTTAATAATCGACGCTGTACTTTATTTCCTTTATAAATTGTAGAAAACGGGAATTTGTACAGACCAATAAATCGTTATATTTCACTTTCAGACTTCAAGAGTTATTGGTAGGTATTTTATTTCCACACAGCGATGTCTATATATGTAGTAACACTGACATATTTTATTTCATCGCCAACTCGTGCATTTCCTCAAATATTAAGGTCACGACAGTAATAGGTTTTGTATGGATATTTTCTTTAAACAGTTGAGATATCATTCAGTGTCGTAATGTCTGTAAAACACTCATTCGGCTAACCAAAGTATTGTACATCCCCTTTAAGCAAAGTCAGTTTGTCGATATCATATTCTTAATAGATCGCCCCAATTATGAATTGAATCGTCTATACGGTAACATATTTGTTGAATTTGTTTGTTTGTTTCCTCATTTATCCGTAATTTTAGCTGAACTGTTGTAGGCGTGCCAGGGGGCCATACATTTGCACATATTCGAAATTATCCCGGGGGTGGTTCGTAGTTAAGAACAATTGTTCGCAATGTTACGTCTCTTTACACACTATTGTTCCGAGTTACGTTATCTATGTTAAACGCCTAAGTTAGTTCTTACGGTACGAAAGCAGATATACCGTGTGTGTGTGTGTGTGTGTGTGTGTGTGTGTGTGTGTGTGTGTGTGTGTGTGTGTGTGTGTGTGTGTGTGTGTGTGTGTGTGTGTGTGTGTGTGTGTGTGTGTGTGTGTGTGTGTGTGTGTGTGTGTGTGTGTGCGTGTGTGCGTGTGTGCGTGTGTGTGTGTGTGCTTGCGGTGCGTGTGTATACGTGCACGTCAAAGCAGGTTAAGGTGGCCGATTACCCTGAAATAAAAGTAATGAAACTTTAAATGGCATAGGTTGACCTCAAAAGTCCAAATAGCAAAAACAAAGTTGGATGGTCCCGTGCACATTTCTTTAATTTATGACATAGTAACAGCTTCGTCAGCAGCAAATTACCAAAAATAGCCATGACACGATATCTATTTACTGTTCAAATATAAAACTTGCAGGAATTTTGCAATTTGATATGTTCATAGTACATGAAGGATAATATGTCAAATTCACATAAAAAAAACTGTAAAATTGACTATTTTAAGTCAATTAAGTCATGTCATGGAAAAAACATATATAGCTCAATTTCAACAATATTCAATATTTGAGACACAAGGCATAATGTAACTTCAGTAAAACTTGGCTAAAATGTTCATTTATTATTTATCTATATAACAGGACAGTACATGTTTTAATACCTGACATAGTAACAGCAACGCCACGAGCCAAAGTTCCAAAATACTGTGCTCTGGTCATAATCAATCATGACACGATATTTATTTACTATTCTTATATAAAACTTGCAGGAATATTGCAATTTGATATGATAATATTATATAAAGCATAATATGTCAGATATGCATAACACATTTAAAATGTTATGTAATTTTTTAAGTCACGGAAAAATATATCAATTTCGACAATATTTACTTAATATTTGACCAACAAGGATTAATGTATGTTCTGTAAAACTGTGCATGAATGTTCATTTATAACTTATTTATGTAAAAAGGGGTGTGGGTTTTGTTACAGTACCAGCTACTTCAGCATCAACATTAGCAAGACTGTTTTCAGCAGCCACATTGTACCCACAAGGAATAATGTGATTTCAATAAAAGTTGGCCGAAATGTTAACTTAGTATTCATATCCATTCACATAGAAATAAACTAAGGAAGTGCTGGGCAAAAACGTAGGCTTTTTAAAATCACACATTTTTTACAAAAAATTTACAACACATGTTGTTCACTAGAAATCACACGAGTTCCGAATTAAATTTTCTGCAACGAATTTACAACATATGTTCGCTAGAAGGCGGTACTTGAATATTACGTTTAAATTAAACTTTGTTATAATATACAAGCATAAATTAGTTGTGTTTATAGAACAGGCATAGGGGATACATTTTGTGTTGATTTCATATTACGACTACGATGAGCAGACCGATGCTTGCTTGTTTTCAATTTAGTCGGCTACTTTAAGAACAACGCGGAATTATAATTACTGTGTAGGCACTCGTGTGTTCTTTGCATGCGGCGAGGGGTAGTCATGTCGTAATTATGTACGTTGTTGCCAACGTATGCCTACTTTCGTACATCAAAGCAGCCAAAGTTGCACAGATAGTTAAACAAAAAACTGGTTCTGAGCAGATAACAGTTATACACGTCTAATTAATAAAAAAAAAACACTCGTAGACATCAAACACACAGGGTCTAGGCATGAATATTATTTTCACCCGTCTACGGTTGGCAGTCAGACAACACTTAGAAGGTATGTGTTCTGAAGATTGTGAACGATTAGCCAATAATTTGATAATTTCTGGTGACGCCTGTTTCACACTGTGAGCTGCGATTGAGTCCATTGGTGTGTCAAGCTAGATAAACAGTCAATCACATTCACGAGACCTTTTTAAATATTATACGTGGCAAAACTGTGTATTTGATCGTGGGCGTATGCGTTACGTGTTACGATTACGTGTGGTTGGGCTGGCACAATCCGAGTTGTCACAGTATCACTCAATGATGTACTCAACATTAATGAAAGCGTTGAGGAAGTTTCCTCTCCAGTTCACATGCCTGGGCGAAGTTTGAAATCGAAGGCGACATGTTACTACACTTCCTGTTGGTCTATTCCCCTTCACCTCACGATGACATGCATTTTCATAGGCGATGTTTGATTAGCCCAGCGGTTCGTAAACTCTGGCCCGCGGGCCACATTTGGCCCGCTGCCAGCTTTCAACTGGCCCGCGTCACCGTGCCAGCAATGTAATTTTTGCTCTCACAAATTTTAAATATTATGAAGCATTAATTTTGTTGTTCACTTAATGTCAATTCGCCAGAGTAAACTTCGTACACATTTAATAGCAATAACCTTCACCTTTGCAGTGATGTTCGCTAGGCGGCGCTACTGTTAACATAGCGGAAGCTAACGTTCGATTACCAGAAACCCGGATGAAACACCGTTCAATAACAAATCATCTTCGACACGGCTAACATTGAATTTGTAGATATCAGGACAATGGCGTGTATCGAAAAAAAACGTCGTTTTAATTATTCCGGAAAGATAGCGTTTGACGCTGCCTGGGAGCATGACTACTTCTTTTGCTATCGCGAAAATGACCAAAAAGCGATGCGTTTGATATGCAGAGAAAGCGTTGCTGATT
>BSQZ01000034.1:752500-755000 GCA_033239005.1 Lamellibrachia satsuma | reverse complement strand
GTGAATGAATAGGTCACATTATGAAACCTCCCGGATGTACTACACATGCCGAGGAAGGCTGAACCGTCGCCATTTTTTGTCCGAGAATTTTAAGACTAAAATTTCGTGTCCCAGTTTAACGTCGTGTTCCTTTTTACGTCATGCCTTGTCACTGGGAAAGGAATTGAGATGAGAAGGGTGCAGATGAGGACAGTGGAGATGAGAAGAGTGCAGATAAGGACAGAGAAGATGAAAAGAGTGCAGAAGAGGACAGTCAAGAGGAGAAAAGTGCAGATGAGAACACCAGACGTGAGTACATGTATGGTGAAGATGACAGCCCCCTTTCTGTAAGTGCTGGCTGAGCACCAGGTGTATTTCATGTTTGCTCCTTCTCCCTCTCTCTCACACTTGAGAGCTTTAGGTGTGAAGTGGATGCAGTTGGTGTATTCAGCCTGTGTGAACCAAGCCACTCGATCGATGGCGGAACAATACAACGGACAATGACCCCCGCATCCACCGCAACTTACCTAAAACTCTTGACTATGTTTGTGTATTATTAATATAACTTCAGTAACACAACAAGCACTGTATATGTTGTGTTATTACCTGTTTTAAAGGAAAGCATGAATAACTTTGGAATACCCTTCACACCTAAATAAGTGTGTACCAAATGCAGAAATAGGAAAAGTATTTTTGCAGACACCATAATAAGACTGCGGATTAACATTTGATACCATTTAATTGGTTTTAACTTAGGTGCAGTTAGTGCTACTCTTGTGATAGCAGTGCACAATTCTGTTGCTGTTAGAGTAAAGGACACAGGTAAGACGAACAAAGCAGATCAGATGCATGTAGCCAAGGTAAGTTTTATTTTACCGCTACGATTACATTGAAAGATTAACACCCTTCATTATCCCACACCTTCAATGTTCACAGTTGCAATCTTCTGTTCAACCAACAAGAGACAATTTAATTTTTTATTTGAAAATGACAAACTAATGTTTGACAATTATTTCTGTCCTCTTTTTATCATAGGTAGCTTTAATACTTGAATATGGTTATAGCTCGTCATACATTGTAGAAAACAACAGAAACCTTTATACCTGGCTTTTCTCATCCATCCAGCATGTGATATCATCAGCAAACGTCCAGCACCAGATTATGTGATGGTTGGCTCGCGGCTCCTAATCAAATTGGACTTGACGAAGGCCAAGAGGCTTTTCACACAGTAAAAAGAAGTTGAACTATGAACTTCCCCGGGACAGCTCTGACATTTGTGTGTTATATTATGAGAGAGAGAGAGAGAGAGAGAGAGAGAGAGAGAGAGAGAGAGAGAGAGAGATAGAGAGAAAGAGAGATAGAGATAGAGAGACAGCGAGACAGAGGGAGAGAGTGCCACAGGTGTTTTCCTGAAATACATTGTTAAGTTGAATTCGGCAAATAAATTGTATATCAGGTATATATTGTCAACATTGTTTAATTTACTGTTCTGTCACAGTCTACATGTATACCTAAATAGCTTCATGTGAGTACTTTCAATTTAAATTTTCTGTCATACTTGTTATTAACCTAATTCATGTCACTTAAGAAAATAATGAAAAGTTGGTCCACCACTAATAATGTTTTGGTAATTTGCTGTCCCCTTTACACGAGGAACCTTTCATTTTGGCTTTGGTTCTTTCAGATAAATAGTGTTCATTTATATTTCTGATGTAGCATTGGGCAAACATAGTGTAATGGGTTTCTAGTATATACATGTTTTTAAATTTCAGAACCAATCATTGTTCTAACAATTGCTTGTTGCCAGTGTAAGAAAAATGCAGTGTTTCGGTACTACAACATTTTTTACAAATTAATTATTAAACGAATCCCAGTATTCACAAGACAAGTCCTCACTGTAGTTGTGCTCTTATCAGGTTATTTAGGACATCACAGAGGTCATATGAGCATACTTTGTTTACAACAAAGCATAATTTCATTTGTACACCCCTGTGGAGTTGTTGTTCGCCGTATAATGGGACACAAACATGTTGGTGTCACCTTTACACGAGGAACCTCTGCTTTGTCCTTAAAGTTTAGGAAATTTCTTTGATGCAATTAGTTTAGCGCTTCGAAGAATGTTTCAGTAGGTTCTATGCCTCAAATTACAATAACTTTTACTCACTTAAAATTAAAGTTTTTACTTTTAATCGGTGTTTGGTTCCATAATTGCCAACACGTTTACCATATTCAGTCAAACCGGCAGACAAAGCAGACCCCAAACCATAGTTTAATCAAACGAGACCGTATCCAAATAATGTTAGTTGCAAAGTAGTCATGGTGTTGCACCAAATGAATGACAACATTGATAGAAAACAATTGTTTAGACCACGCCAGAAGAAAAATATTTTCAAGTTTGGTGTCCCATTTACACGCGGAACTGTGCTGGATGAATGACTGCTGAAGCTCTTTCTGCTCAGATGTATGGCATTTGTTAAGAACTTTGTTTTCGATTTAATAAATTTCACATGTTTGGGCAATA